>JAJOZX010003394.1:0-42500 GCA_023014485.1 Bathynomus jamesi | reverse complement strand
TCCTTCCACACAATAAAGAAAGTGGTTAGTAGATAAATGGGTACCCTAGGTGGCTAGTGGTTAAGACGCTGGGCTGCTGGTGGGGCGTTGTTCGGATTCCACGTTAAACTGTAGCAGTTGGAGTAAAAAGCTTGACCTTCGTCAGAATGAAGAATTCGGGTGGAAGCTAACCAAAGGTTATATATAATATATATATATATTATATATAAAACTTATTTCAACATGTGTAAAAGTAGAGCTCGTTAGGACTACAACCGCAAATGAATTATTTGAACGTGACAAAATGTTCATTAATATGGAGTAATAAGTTCACTCATATTTCACTGTATGACTTTAGAATTAATTGCAGCAAACATTTACTTTCTCATTATATCAGTGAACGTGTGTGAATTGATGGCGTTTAATGAACGTTACCTGCAGTATTTTACGTTTATTCAACACATACTTTTTAATTTACTGTTCAAATTAGTTTTGAATGTAATCATTGAATAAATAAGTACACACACACACACACACACACACACACACACACACACACCACAAGACGCGAAGATCATCCGCTCCCGAAAATTGTAACCCCCTCCCTCTGTTAACATTGATGATAATATTAATTGTCTTGGGTAGCTCGGAGAGACGCTAACTTAGGCGCGTTGTGGTGGACTGGCTCCCGGAGGCGAGCTGCGGATATAAACACCGCACCAAATCACGGTTAACTTTGCCTCATGATCACGGATAAGTGCACAGTAGTCACAATCAATAAATCAGGATTAACTTTCTATTCACGGTTCTCTCTTCTCTCTCATATATATATATATATATATATATATATATATATATATATATATATATATATATGAGATAGAGAGAGAGAGAGAGAGAGATTGTAACAGCAAATTTTTATATTTAAATCCCCTGTCAAAATATACATAAAAATGATAAAATGGAGAATAAAATTATTTTAAAATAAACTTCATTTCATGTGAAAATTAAATCTTTAAAATGAAGACATGGAAAAGCGAAACCGATACTCGAAAGGGGAAGAAAACAAGATATTGTTTTGACCATCAGAGGACCTGATTTGTAGCCGGCAATTAATTATAATCTGTCGGTAAAATAAGAAAGAACTTTAGCTTTAGGATCTTTTTCATTTAAAGCTTGTAAAAGTTTCGTTTTTATTTTGTTGTTTTTTCTTCTCATAGGAATGAAAATTCAATGTAAACATATGAGATCTGTTTCACTTGTTACATGTCAAAAGCTCGATCAGCTCTCGCCTAAGATAAATCCTCTGAGAGGAAATTTTAGTTAAAAATTTTTTTAAGAAAAAGCGGAGCTTATGTATAACGAAGTTGGAGACAAGGCCAATAAAAAAAGGTCAGTAGTTTGTACGAATGACGTCACGTAATGAAAATGTTTTTGATAGATCATTTAGGGTACTGTAAGGTGGAGTCTCTTTGAGTCTAAGGTGTGACTTAGATATAGAACTTCAGTTGCAGTCATGGCCCTCAAAAGGTGAAGTGTTGAAAAATTTCTGAAATCTGTGGCACTGTTTGATTTTATAAGCCGACTTTAACGTATCTCTGTTGTTCGAATAATTTGAATTTCATTGTTTCACTTTTTCGTACTTTGCCTCAAGAATTCAGATTAAATTATAGTTCAGACCTCCTCCTGTAAATGAGGTGGTAGTCGGTAAGAAAGACTGAAAATAATACCCGAAAATGTCAGGCATTTTGTTCGGTCCGGATTTTGCTTCCGCCGAAATTACTCATTCCACCTTACACCAGTAGTTTATTGTGGAATCCGAACCACGCCCCTCCAGCAGTCCAGCGTCTTAACCACTAGGCTACCCAGCTCACCCATTTATCTACCAACCAATTTTTTTTATTGTGTGGAAGGATGAACAGCTGGGTTTGGCTGCGCGCCACCTGCCGTCAGCGGGTCTCGATCCCGGGGCCGATAAATTCGTAGTCAGCGATGCTAACCACTACATCACCGAGGCGCATATGTCTAAATTTTAACTTATAAACTTGCTGAGTTTATTGAGTTTCCTCCGTGAGTAATTTTAAAATTTTTGGGGTGAGCAAATAGCTTTTCATGATTTTATTTCCTGAGGAAATCTACGGAGTTCGCGCAGGACTTTTGAAAAATTTGTGAAAAAATAAATTTGGCGGAATTTAAAAGGAAAATATCTGCGGAGTTCGCCGGAACTTTTTGTAAATAAACTTTTATTTTAAGGAATTTGAATTAAGTGCTATTTCTTGAGTCACATTTAAATCCCCTCTATATAAATAGAGGGGAGACTTTGAGACTTATAAATCCAAGTAATTGAAAACGTCTTTTGTCATTCAATTTTACTGTTTGAAAAAAATGCGTAAGTAAGATATGTAAGGATATGTAAGGAAGATATGTAAGGAAATATTGAACGAAGGTGACATAAGAAAATTACAAAATGACATTGAAACACTATCTCAGTGGGCAGAAGACAACAATATGAAGTTCAACGAAGAAAAATTCCAACTTCTAAGCTATGGTAATAACAAGGAACTACAGAAAAAAGGTTACAAAACTCTGCAAGCCAAACAGATAACACCAAATCCACAAGTCAGGGATCTTGGAGTAATAATGTCGTCGGATGCAGAATTCAGAGAGCACTATAAAATCAAAATTACAACGGCTAGAAAAATAATGGGAATCATCTGGAGGAGCTCCCGCAGCAGAAAAACAAACATCATGCTCAAATTATGGAAGAGTCTAGTCCTACCAATAATTGAGTATTGCTCAGTACTCATAAGCACATACAGAAAACGAGACATTGCGAACATTGAAGCTATACAAAGGACTTTTACATCTAAGATACAGGAAACGGAAGGTGAAGACTACTGGTCTCGACTACAATCCCTGGAACTCTACTCTCTCGAAAGAAGGCGCGAGCGGTACACAATAATATACATATGGAAAATACTTGAGGGCTCTGTCCCTAACCTTAGAAATTAAATAGAAACAAACTAGAATGAGAGAAGAGGTAGATTTTGTACGGTCCCAGCTGCGGTGGAAGAAGAGGCCATGAAAACGAGGATGGAAAATACCCTCAGAATAAGAGGCCCAAAGCTTTTCAATGTCCTACCAAAAGAAGTGAGGAATCTCCAGCACACCGACCTGAATAACTTCAAGAACCAGCTGAACAGATTCCTGTGCGAAGTCCCCGACCAGACATGGGTGGCTGGCTACGAGGGCAGGAGGAGATCAGACAGCAATTCCTTCTCCTTCCTTCACCAAATCGCGCAAATGAGGCGGGATGCTACAGAGGGGTCGACCGCAGGTCGATCCTGGACCGTCGTTCGAACTCACCTAAAGTATACCTAAAGTAAGTAAGTAAACTTATTTTGAATTAATGTTCCATCGTGAGTGAAATTTTTCAATTTTGTAAAATAAACTGAATTATGCGAGGGATTGTTGTTTCTAAGCTAAGCAAAGGGCATCTATTCTAAGCTGAGGGTAAATTAACGATGAAAGTTTGAAATTCTACCTGGGCCTATTTAGGTCCTAACCCTTATTTCCGTTTCTTTAGGTCTATTTTATTCCCGATCATGGCCTATTCCTCTTTATTAATTGTATAACGTAAGTGTAATTTAATTTAGTCTGTGAACGAACATAAGATTAAAACATTAAGACTTTGTTGGGTTTCATAAAAACAATAATTGAAGGTATATTTTAAATTGTTAACGGTAACCAGCGTCGCTTAGCTGAGGTTGGAGTGAAAAATAATACGAAGAAGAACATAAATGGGTTCACGCTACCAGAGCTGGGCACTTGCGGCATATTTTGCGGTACTGCGGTACTGCGGTACTACCGCAAACCGCAAACCGGCACCGCATAACGCAGTACCGCAAAGGATCGCTGAAAGTACCGCAGTACCGCTACCGCATTCAAATTTCCGCGTACCGGTTTGGTACCGGTTTGGTAGTGAGGTAGTACCGCAGTACCGCAGTACCGCAAAATATGCCGCAAGTGCCCAGCTCTGCACGCTACCATCTTCGTGTTCGTACTACCGTAAGACGTCATACACTCATCCACGAATGGTTCGATGGAAGAGTCACTCACCAGTTACCGATCCCAGTGGTCACAGTGTGAAGGGATGTCATCCTGCACCCAACACCACTAGATATACAGGGTGTCCCATAAGTCCGGCATCAGAGGAGAAATTCATATTTTTCTATTTCTACAAACCATAATTCATATTTTTCTCTTTCTACAGGCCATAATGTCTGTGAGCAAGGAAGAACGAATCCAGATAATTCTACTCATACGAAATCGGAGTCAAAGAGAGGCCGCTGCTGAATTTAACAGACTGCATCCAGACCGCGAGCCAATAACACAGAGTTGTGTTAGCAGACTTGTTGCAAAGTTTAAGGAAACGGGATCCATAGAAGATAAACCACACAGTGGACCTTCAAGGAGGTCCACTGACGATGATACAGCGACTGCTATCCTGGCTCATTTTAACAGAAGTCCCAATAAGTCTCTTTGGCGATTGTCCGCCGAGACAGGAGTGTCGAAAAGTAGCATCCATCGCATTCTTCAGGCTCACAAATGGCATCCATATAAACTTCAGATCATACAGAAATTAAGCGAAGATGATAATCCCGACCGGCGGATGGAATTTTGTGAATGGGCTACGGAACAATATGCTCGGGATGCCAATTTCCCGTCCACCATTCTGTTCAGTGACGAGGCTGTTTTTTATGGATATGGTGAGGTAAATCGACAGAACACCCGCTACTGGTCTCAAAACAACCCTCACTGGTATACCTCTTCAAAGGAACAAGGTGCATCTCGGGTGATGGTATGGTGTGGCATTTGGAAGGATCGCATCATAGGCCCCCTCTTTTTCGATGAACATGTCACTGGAGGCACCTACCTACGTATGCTCAAGGAAGAAGCATTTCCCAGTGTCTTGAACGAAGAAGGAAATTTCCCAACATGGTTCCAGTAAGACGGCGCTCCTGCACATTACAGCAGTACAGCACCCAAGTAAGGGAATACCTGTACCAACAATTCCCTGGTCATTGGATAGGACGTCGAGGGCCTGTGGAATGGCCAGCTAGAAGCCCGGATCTCACGCCACTAGATTTTTATCTCTGGGGCCACTTGAAAATTAGGAGTGTTGAACATTTGCGGCAGCGCATTATTGGGGCATGTAACACCATTACTCCTGACATCATTCACCGTGTGCTTGCTGACTGGGTATCACGTCTGAATTTGTGTATTGAAAACAATGGTGGACATATTGAGCACGTTCTGTAAATAAAAGCTTTTCTTTTGCCTTTTTTTATTTTTCCTATGATGCCGGACTTATGGGACACCCTGTATATATATATATATATATATATATATATATATATATATATATATATATATATATATATATATATATATATATACACACTGTGTGTGTGTGTGTGTGATTCTAAAAATTCTTTTCTGACTAGAGTAGAAGAACTTCAAGAAGTTAAATTATTCTTTATAACCCGAAGATGAGAAACATGGACACACACACACACACACACACACACACTTTTGGCAATATTTTTTTCAGGTGAAAAATATGTGAAGGAAAAAGGCAATAAAGGATGGAAATAAAAAAAAATCCGAGATTCTTCCATTTTCTTTTGAAAAAATCTATGAGGGAATAAAAGAGAAAATGTGGGAAGGTGAGCCCGGGTTAAAGTGGGAAGTCTCTAAAGAAATGAGGGAAGTAAAATGTGAAAAATATGTTTTATGAAATGGGATAAAGTGGGGTTACTCGGATAGAGAGGAATTGGGAAAAGGCATCTTTAAGTGAAAATATGGAAAAGAGGTGGGTTATTTGGATTTTTAGTTTTAAATAGCTACACACGTAGTTATCTACACCCATTTATTAAAATAGGGCTTACACACACACACACACACATATATATATATATATATATATATATATATATATATATATATATATACAGTATATATAAATAAATAATTCTAACATTCATTTTTGCATATAAAGTTCAAACTCGCGTGACACACTAACTGTATGTAAAATGCAAGTTTGGAAAATTTTTTAATTTTCTATTTTATTTTCGTTAAGTAATTTATGAAATATTTTTTTTAAATTACCTAATCATTTTTTTAGATTAAGCTTAATCATGTAGTCGTGTTAAATTCTGCAATGTTCATTTTTTATACATTCTCTCTTAGTTGTAAAAGATGAAGTAATATCTTGCAAAAACTCTAAATTAACACTTAATTTTAAATTTCCAAGCGGTTAATTTTGGCTCATATAAATGTTTAATTTTAATCCATAATAAAATGCAGATTTCAATTCCCATTTTTAGTTAACTCGGCAAATCATGATAACATCAGATCTGTCAATATACTGTTTAAGAGAAAAATGTGACTTCATCTTCAAATATCTTGCTATCTGTCAATATGCTGTTACAGCCAAAATTTACCTTTATCTTCAAATATTTTGCAAAAGAATTCAGCCTATTGAGAATAAAAAACAAAAACAGGTCAACATTAAATAATAATGATGTCACCAAATTATTTGTATATAAACTCGTGTAATCTTTCAAATTATCATTCTTATTCTGATCTGACCAAGAAGCTGAAGCATTACCTGTAATATTTTAGAAGCCGTAAAATACAGTAAGAGGACATCTTTCGCTTCTCCTTTGAGCCCTGCCTTCTCCAGAGAACTTCGTTTTAAAATAGAATAATTTCCCTGATACGCTACAAGAAGAATCAGGGAACCGTCAGATAATTTAGTATGTTTGCAAAGAATCCTCCGATCTGCTACAAGAAGAAATCTGAGTGTAGTATAAAAGAAACTACTACAATTCCCTACACGGTACCAGTTACTCCAGAGTGAGAAACCCGTTGCTGCCACCTAACTAGAACCCCCCCCCCCCCCCGTCAACCTCGAACCACCCAATGCCATAGACGGAAGGTTAATATAGTACAGGGCTATTTAAAATGATTCACCTGATTTCAAATGAGAATATTTTTTAATGTTACAAATACAGTGTGATTTGTGATACATCAACCAAAAGAAAAACTGTCCAAATTTTGTCTCTCACCTCATAAATGCTCTATGTGACTTCCCCTAGTTACACGAGCAACGTCGACACGATAGTCGAATTCCTCCCATACTCGCTCCAGCATGTCCGTTGTCACTGACTCTACGGCAGTAACAATGCGAGTTCGGAGCTCATCCAAAGATGTGGGCAACGGTGGCACGTACACAGTATCCTTAACGTACCCCCAAAGGAAGAAGTCGCACGGTGTAAGATCGGGCGACCTAGGGGGCCAGCTGTGGAGCTGTGCGGACGCAATTTTCACACTGACTGTTTGTTGCTAGGCTAGGCCACGGCATGACTTTGGAGCACTCTCGCGGTGATCTTGTAAAACTCGGAGATTTCCTCTTTCATGTGGTGTATGCCCAGTTGATGCACGGTTGATAGGTACGGAAGTATTCTCAGTTGAAATCGGATGAATCATTTTAAATAGCCCTGTACGTATATATATATATATATATATATATATATATATATATATATACAGGGTGAGCGAAAAGTCCCTGTGCACCTGCAAGAAGTGTAGTGAACCTGTACCTGCATCGTGTTGGAAGTGGACAGGTGCACAGGGACTTTTCGCTCACCTTGTATATATATATATATATATATATATATATTAGGATGATTCAAAAAACTTTTTTTTAAATATTCAAGGACTCATTCAGCATTTAGGTTCTATTTAGGGGGTAAATTTTCCACACCACATTTAAGAAAAATCCATAAAAGTTTAGTGGTCGCTAAATAACTTTGCTAAATGACCCCCAGCCACTCGCTCTGATTGTCATATCTCCCTTACTAAAAGGTAAGTAGGAGGTACCCCCTTAAAGGGTAGGGCCTCACAACATGCCAACAGTTGCTCATTGTTGCCTGGCTTCCGTGGAACTGATCAGTGTGGCGTTTCGTGGGTCCTTTACCTTCCGACGATGGTCGTCAACTGGCTGAGAAAGGTACTGCCGCTGGCTCTCGTCCTTCTTCAGAATCCTGCTGTATTCAGCGATCATGACTACTCCCTTCTTCGCGCAGTCGTTGGCCGCCTTTAAGCCGTCCATCTTCTCCCTTTTATTTATGAAGGAGTTCAGATCCACCCATTTGTCAGGATCCTGTTTGAAGAAGAATACATCAGTCACCAAACCAGTGACGACATCACGTGATTTGGATGTCACGAAGGAGTCGAGCTGCAGTTCCGCAGGTTGAGCCAGCCTTACGAAGCGTTTAACGTTCCTTTCACCTTCTTTCTTGAGACACTGGTCATTTGTTTCTTGGTAGCTTGGTGCACCTCATCATTGAAGAAGGCCAGACGAACTAGTTCTTCCAAATACCATAGGGACCTCTTTAGGGCGTTAGAGGCCGTGTCGGCGATCCGTCGGTCCACCTGCACAAACTCCGCCAGTGTCTTCAAGAGTTGAATATCATGTAAACCAGAGTAGAGAAGATGCGAAAGTACAGGAAACCTTCATTCTTACGCCGAATGAGCAAGAACAGAACTGTCTTCGAAACAGATAAATCTTGATAGCATAGATCAGCCAGGCCTGATGGTAGGCTCCGAGAGCCATGAACCTCACACCACGAGAAGGAATTCTGCTTAGGAAGATGCAAGTTTTTTTAAGGAATTTTTAGAACTGCACATTTTATAGGCCACAAGGCCACAGATAGATGAAAAATAACTTAGCCTGCCTTATCCAGTGCTATTTACTCATCAATCCTACTCACTTACGTATGTGTTTTCAATAAAAAAAATTTTGAACATAAATTTTAAACTTTTATTCTTTAGTTTATAAGTACTTTATGAGTTAACATACCTTAAATTATACTTTACAGCAGGTGGCAATATGTCTGTGAGAGTCTTTTCATAAATTATGCATGGCTTCATCTGATCACCATATGATAGTCATGACAGCTGTTTCTCGAATTCCAGCTGCAAAATGTCACAGCACTGATGAAGCGCGTCTGATTAGCTCAAGCAACATCTTGAAGTCCCCCGGAAGGTCACGCATGAGTCTGGAAACAGAAAACCTCTATCTCTATGTAAAACTACAACATGCCACCTTTGTATGTATGGGACCCAAAGCCAGCAGTACTCTTCTGTCTCATGAAAAATGCACAGTGGCGTAACAACCTAACAAGAGGCCCGGGTGCGACAGATGACTGGGCCCCTTGGTGGAGCTGAAAATTTGTCACTGTTGCTCACTGAATTAGTGGCTTAAAATTGTCAGTTTTAATAGGGAAAAACAGACAAAGTTCAATATAATATAATGAACCATCAACCATTATATTAAAACAAATAGGTATACAAGTAGGTAGGGCCTATACAAAATGTAGGTATATAAGCAGATATACAAGTACATGTAGGTATACAAATTGAGTAGCAAAGTTCAGAATTTCTGTCTTCTGACTAACAATATTAACATCCAAAATCTACTTTTCTAACTTTTTTGTTTGCAAATGAATCAATAACATTCGCAATGTTTGTCTGTTTTGCTTCTTCGTTTTCTATGGACAATATGGCAAGGCCGGAAAATCGTTCTTGAGAAACTCGTGATCGCAGATAATTCTCGATCAGCTTAACTTTCGAAAATGAACGCTCTCGCACTGTGCAACTGTCACAGGAGTCAGGAGGCCCGGTGCGGCTGCACCCCCTGCACCCTGCTAGTTACGCCCCTGAAAATGCACATAGAATGAGAGATAGGCCCAAGGGAAAGGAACAGAATTATTTCAATGGTGTTTTTCTGAAGGCATTTCGGAAACAAAAACATATGTTGGAGGAGAACTCAGATGGAGATGGAGAAATAGATGAAAAATCCTTAAAGACTAAGCCGAAGACAAAGGTTAGAAAGTTTTAAGTTTTGAGACAACACTGAGAGATTGAAACGATTACACCCACTTACCAGAATCCCCCTTGGATTTTGGAATTGTCATTGTCACTATCGCTGTGTAGAAATATTATACTTTATTCAAGAAAGCATTACAGTATTTTAATTTTTCCTTTACGTTATTTGAAGAAACATCTTTGAACTGCACACATTTGCCTACAGGACTGCACAATTTTCTTCAGAACTGCACGTTAAAAAAAACCTGAGAAGATGATGGTGAATTTCAGAACTCACGGTAGTCATCTCGAGGTTGGATTTTGTTTTGGGGAAGAGCCATGGTTATAGCAGTGGTTATCTGCTTCAGCTTGTGCAAAGAGAAGATGGCAACATCTCATCATCACACGGTTGGTAGTCTGACCAATCGGTGGAACCCCATCGCTCCTCATTTGAAGAGGAGAATGTCAGGTCCAGTGGATGAGCCAGACATCATCTTGAACACATCAGAGATGATAATTTCGTGCGCGTGATGGCGACAAGCAAGGTACAACAGATTCTTCCCCAACTTCCTCTCAATCAGGATGCGCGCTTTTGTGTGTTTGTCGGTGTTGGTGGCAGTGGTACCAAAGAATATTTCAATGATTTTGTCTGGCAGATTCCATTCTGAAAGAGCTTGCACTGTTGCTGAAGACATCGCATTTCCCGTTCCAGAAGATAGTTTTTTTGAAAGCCAGAGACCAGGGGCAGCGACGGAGGGCAGAAGCTTCCCATCCCAATGAATAGGGAGTGGGGTTTCCGCTTTCATGTTGCTCTTCACCTCCTACCCCTTCGCTTCTCATTCATCGGCCACTTTCGTTTCACTGAGCTAACCGAGAGGAATAGCTCTCCGATGTTGACAACAATTTTGTGTTGTTGCGGCGATTATGTGGATTGATTGCCTGCCGGACAAATAAGGTTAAGTGGTTATGGTTATGTTAAGTGGTTAAGTAGGTTAGGTTAGGTTGGTTAGGGTTAGGTTAAGTTAGGTTAGTTGATAATGTAATGTCAACTAACGTCTCTCAAGTAACAATTAAAATCCACTATTGTGTTGTGGTTCATTTCAACTTCTGCTTCACCGAACCTGACCAACCTTACCTAATCTAACACAAATTTAATTTTCCAGGTTTGTGCTCATTCTATATTGAAGGATCGTATAGTCATAGGCGGTCTGACAATTGTTGAAATTGACGAAACGCTATATTCAAAGAGAAAGTGTAATAGTGGTGAAATAGTTAAAAAATTTTGGATTTTCTTAATAAAAATGATTTTCTCCAACTTAAAACCTACTGAATTGTATCCAGAGTTACTCGCTTAATCAACATGCAGAAGCATATTAAATTTGGGTGGCGGCCATAGAACGGAAAAGATCCCATAGAACAGACAGCCAAATATCATCCCATACATATATATGTAATACATTTAAACCTTTACCTACCTTTTTTGTGTCCCTGTTTCGTGGTCCATATTTCATTCCTTTTCTGGTATCATACTGAAGGGAAGGGGGGGGGGGGTCTTTCAGGTGGTTCTTGAATACGTCCGTTCCCACCTTTATGTATCCAGAGTCGCTTTGATAGATTGTTAGACAGTCTTGACCCTCTAACTACAAAAATATTTTTCTTTAGAATAGAGATTTTTCTTTGCCTCACTCTTAATTTGGGTGCTTGGCAAGTCCTTTATTTTTACGTGTTCCACCTCAGTTTGTAATGCTATTGAGTTTAATTTGAAACTCGGGACTCGTTCTTCAATACTTTTCATGCGTAAATGATGGCGTATCTCTCCCAGATTCTCTCCAGAGAATATAATAGAGATCCAGCGTCCTTAGCTTTTCCCTGAACTCTAATCTCTTAAGTCCATTTATTTTTGTAGTAAAGTTTTCGTTTTTTTTTTTTTTTTTTTTTTTTTGAGATGGTTTAATCTCCTTTTTATACGAAGTCATTTGAATCGATCAGTATGAGATCAGTAGAGACTTAACTGAACATTAAAGAAGTTACAACGAACAAAAACAAAATGAATAAAACATTAATGCAGCAAGTGTTCCATGCGTCTTCATTTCAATGACCCATACTGTGTAGCCTTTTGTGCCAATTTGAACGTTTAGTTGACAAAATTTACAGACAAAACATTCACGATGTCAATCTTTTTCGAGAGTGTAATTTAACAATACGGAATGAGCTCAATGAAGACACCATTCCTACAGCAGATACAGAAAGAGGTTCCTAGATTCAGTTGAAGAACTATTGAATGGAGACTTCAGGATAAGAGTAATTTAATCGTAAGAAGACTAACAAAAAAAAAAACCGCTACTAAATAAAAAACAAAGAAAAAAGTTTTATTTTTGCACTAAATTTAAGCATATTTGATTCAGGTTCTTCCTAAAAATATACATTAATAATAATAGTTATACAAAAATAAAATAATAGATGACTTGTCAAAGAAAACTGACTTTTGTATTGACCGAAATGGGTAACTTTTATAGTTTATATCATTACTTAAAAACTGTTGAAAAAAATGCAAAATTATGCCTAAATTTTACCTTTCCTCCACCCCCTCCAAATCAACCTCCAGCTTTAACTCTTAATTTTCTTCACTTTGAGGATAAAAACCATTCCTGTAACGGCAAATATCTTTTATTTTCGTGTATTTTTAGAACGTTTTTCAGTTGATGAGGCAAAGTTCAAAATTCACTTCATAACGAGCGTCATTTTCTACCTTGATAACTTAATTCAGTGCAAAATTGGAACGTGAAAAAAGGACGTATCTCAGAAATTTGGGGAATAAGTACAGTATATATATATATATATATATATATATATGATGAATAAAACCACGAAGGAAAGGAAACACAGAATGGTGCTCAAGCGCTTTCGTCTAATGACATCCTCAGGAACACTGTCCATTTGTCAAAGTTATCCCACTGTATTGATTGGAATAATGCTTCAGTTTTATTTCACTCGAGCAACATTGTTAATAGAAATATTCTTGAGTCTGCCATTATCCAACTTACAAATAACTTCAACATAAGCAAAGGTCTTTTTCAACTCGATCCTGTTGTTTTGAATTCCTTCAGAACAGATTTAGATAAGAAGGGTAGAACGCTAAATCTTTGGTAAACTTGTATGCTACTCTAATAACTTTTATTTTTCAATTTATTTTTATATACATCGAACTTTAACCAAGAAGGGCAGAGTGCTAAAACCCGGGCAGATTTTCAGTATAAATTTGTATTTTTTTTTTTTTATAACATTGGTTGGAAACAATTCATTTGATCTTGTGCTAAAAATCGGTAGTTTTTTTTTCCTATAACATTGGTTGGAAACAATTCATTTGATCTTGTGCTAAAAATCGATAGTTTTTCCTTACAAATTTGTATGCCCTTCCCACAATTTTTTTATTTTTATTTTTATTTCTCCGTTTATTGTATATATATATATATATATATATATATATATTTTTTTTTTTTTTTTTCTGTAACATATATAGGCTGTAACTCTTTATGTACTTCAGTGTTCCTGAGGATGTCATTAGACGAAAGCGCTTGAGCACCATTCTGTGTTTCCTTTCCTTCGTGGTTTTATTCATCATAAATATTTTTCACGTGTTACTTTCGTGAAATAATTTTCATATATATATATATATATATATATAGGTTAAGTGGGTTGTTTGTTATAGGAAAAGGAAAGTTATTTCGAAGAGAAGTACTGGTAGTGAAATTGATGATGCAATGAATGAAAATCAGGTTTGAGAAAGATCAGAGTTTGGTTTTCCTATTCGCGTTCCAGATCGCATTCAAGTAAAGAAAAACTAAGAAAATCAAAGAAAAGAAGAAGGGAAAGAGAGAGGAAAGGAAGGAATTGGGGAAGATCAGACGGAAGGGAAAGGAAGAGAAATGACGAAGAAAGTACGAGAGGAAGGATGCTCGGGCTTAATCACGTACGCGCAGTTGGGTTAGCATCAAGCTCTCTTTGCTAAGTATGAATTTGAACACTGAGTCCCGTTAACCCCCGAGAACCCCTAAATAAAGGAGAAACTGGCGTAAGAGACAGATAGAGAGACACCCCCCTTCACCCATTTCCTACAGTAGAGAGAGCTTCATAGTCATTTCCTGTAAGCTTCCTTCCTCAGTAGGACCGTGTAATTAATCTTTTGAGACTGCTACTGACTTTACTCTCTTACCAAATGATTCTTCATCATAGTTTTACGCTCTACCTCTTCTTACCTCAGTGCCTCCGTGTTTGCCCATTTCTTGCGTTGGGGAGAGGCAATTAAGGTGAAGAGGAATTATTGTCGTCTCTTGAAAGAATTATCTTCGCTTTTAATTATTGTTCTCTCTCTCTCTCTCTCTCTCTCTCTCTCTCTCTCTCTCTCTCATATATATATATATATATATATATATCTGTGCGTCGGTCACAGAACTAGTGTTCTTAGTTCATAATTAACTTTGTACGAAAGGGCTTTCAAAAAGTATTCCGAGAGAAGTAACACCCTAAAAATATTTAAAAATTGTAATTGACTGAACTAAAATTAGGTTTTTACACGAGTTGGTGCAATCGTTTAATCGTAAATTTAATTAAATCCGGTTCGTTCTTTACGTGCATCTTCAAGCACACGAATTACAAGCAAACTCCAATGCAGATAAGATGACGCGTGGTACTTTGGACAGAGCTTGCACTACAATGGACAGATAAAATAATGATTAAGTATTTATTCAGCTCCATTTTGGTAACTCGATTTTGAGTACTATTTGTAATGTTACTCAATTTTAGTAACTGTATATTGATTAACGTTACTGTAACAACAGTAACAATTATTAACGCAAATGAATATTCAAGTACGATCAATGATAACACTAGGCAACAAATTTCAACTTTTTTTTTGTTACAGACACGTGAACTACTGATTCCTACTAAAGCGGTGATGCTGATTTCAGATCTGATATCAAAATTTCTCTATCACGTCCAGATTTTGTGTAACCGAAAACCCCTATTTTTCATTTTTTTTCTCACCCGCTTCTATTACGAAAGCCGTCTAAGCTACTTTTCCGTGCCACGTTTATGTTAAGCATACTTAAATAATTAGTGAACAGGGATGTCTTTCCTCCTTTATTCTGGCTTAAGACAGACAGCGGAATTCCGCTGGCGGAGTTACCACCCCTACGCCCAACCATCCACCCAAAGCGCGTTAGTATTTTGTTGTTACTACTGAAAGGCAAATTCCTGTTCTTAAGTGAAACTTTGGTGTGTGTCCTCTTCCTTTGTCGCTTGTAGGATGACGAGCTCTCCTTCTGCAGGAACCAACAATAATCTCCCATCATATTTGGGTTGAAATTACCTTGGTATCTGTTTTCCATAACTGAGATCTGTTGGTGGAAGCGCTCACCATGCTCGTCACTTACAGCCCCAAGGTTGGCCGGGAAGAAGTCAAGATGAGAATGTAAAAAATGAATTTTCAAAGACATTCTGCATCCCATTATTTCATAAGATTTAAGCATGTTTTCTACGAGTTTACGGTGGTTTTCAGCTTTGTGGTTTCCAAGAAAATTTTTGACAACTTCAACGAAAGATGTCCATGCTCCTAGTTCATTCTCATTTAGGTTAGATGGAAACGATGAGTCGTGGATGACACTGCGGATCTGTGGTCCAGTGAAAACTCCAGCTTCTAGCTTAGCATCTGTCAATATTCCTTTGAATTTATACTTTAAATATTGGAAACCACTACCTTGATGATCCATACCCTTCACGAAATTTTTCATAAGGCCAAGTTTAATGTGAAGTGGTGGAAGATGTACTTTCTGAGGGTCAATAAGTGCTGGGTGTTTCACATTGTATTTACCAACAACATGTTCAGTTCTAGATGGCCAATCATGTTTTTTGTAGTGGTTCTTGTCATCTCTGCTGTTCCATAGACACAAAAAGCACATATGCTTTGTGTAGCCCAACTGTAACCCAAGAAGTAAGATACAACTTTAAGGTCACCACAAATATTCCATGTGTGGTCTTTATATTTGATGAGTCTTAGCAGCAGTTTCATCGATTCATAAGTCTCATTAAGGCCAGTGGCATGTGCTACAGGTATTGAAGGTTTTTCATTGCCGTTGTGCAGTAATACAGCTTTTAAGGCTAGCTTTACTAGAGTCAATGAACAGTCTCCATTCTTTTGGATCATAGCGACAGCCAATCCCTTGCATCAGACCACTGATATCGTGGCAGAAACAAACGTTTTCTTCCTGTAAGTAAAATGATGAAAACTGCAAATGGCGATGGCGGAAATGGGAAACTTTGGTGTTTGGTTGGAGAAGATTAAATTCTTGAAGTCTTGAACCAAGCAACTCTGCCTTTTCTTTTGGTAATTCCAAATCGCGCACTAAGTCATTTAACTCCGCTTGACTTAACAAATGTGGGGAAATATTTGCATCTGGAACATATATGCCATCTTTCCCTGTTTCTATATCACTAGCAGAATCTTCAGATGAACTGCTGTCTGTTATCGTTGCTGGTGGAACTGGTGGTGGATTTGTTTCATCATGTGGTACTGGTTTCATTGCTGATTCGCAGTTTGGGTACGTGATCTTTGATTTGTTTTTCTTTGTGAAACCAGCAATCTTTGTCAAACAAAAATAACAATCATTGAAGTGATTTTTCGGCTCACGCCAAACCATGGGGACTGAGAACGGCATAGCTTTTCTTTACCATTCATCCAAGCTATTAACATTGCATTGCACTGTGCACAGCAAATATGTGGTGCCCAGTCCCTCTGTTGGTCTCCTAACTTACAGTCAAAATAACACTTGTAGGCAAGTTTAATCTTTGTTGTTATGTTTCTACGTTGTGGCTTAGGTGTATATTGTCCACAGACAAAGCAGAAGTTGTCTGGGTGATTTACACAAGCACGTCTATTTGATGCCATTTTGAATTACCATACAATATCTGAAAAAACGTAGAAAGTAATTATTACGATGTGCAAAATAAAAAGAAATACACACCGTAGTACAAAACAAATGCTATAAAAACACACAAGTCACCACAACCTGTCACTTGCTCATCAGCAGAGAGCTTCAACAACCGTTCTGCTTGACTGTCACGTAGTGACTGACCGTTGGGCCGTTGCCCGTTACTATGCTCTTGTCTCAGTGTTGCCAACTTGGGATAAATTTTATTTATCAAAATTGTTCGAATTTGTATATAGTTGGCAAAAAAAATTGCGGTACTTGTGGGTTATCTGTCGCCACTTTTTAATTTAATTTTCCAACTTTTTCACAAATACAGATGTGTGTTATCATGTTGCCATTTTTACAAAAATATACTATTTTTTTCTTAAATTATTTTTATTTCTCAAAATAACAAACATTAATCATATTATTCGGGTGGCATGAACGCGGCGATGGCCTCCAGGATGCCGTCGAATGGGTCGACACTAGCGGGTAGCTTGCTCCTCCACATGAACTCGGCCAGGTAGGTCTTAAGATGGTGTCGGGCCGTTCCTCGGTGACGCTTGTTCCTCCACTTTGCTGATCCCCACAAGCGTTCGATATTTTGAGTGTGGACTCCGGTATCTGCATCAACGAAATTGTATCGATGATTAACCTTGAAATGTTGGAAGCCAGCCTCCTGGAGGTCGGTGGTCTTATATCCTCGCCAGCTGTCGGAGTAGATAATGGAACCTTCGGCGATGTTTTCCACAATGGCAGCCAAGAGAGTTGCAGCAGAGCGGTTGGGAACTTGAACGATGAAGCAGTCGTTTGTTTCACGGCAAATTCCTCCGAACATCCATTGTTGTGGTAAAATGCGTCCGGCATTGTTTTTACGCCTCGTGAACAGGCTCTCATCGATCTCAACCACTATTCCTTCTAACCTAACCTAACCTAACCTAACCTAATCTAACCTAACCTCACACTAACTTAACCTAACCTAACCACACACTAACCTAACCTAACCTAACCTAACCTAACTAAAAAATAAATGACCCACAAGTAAAAAGTGGAAACAGATAACCAATAGGTATATTAAAAAGCGGCGACAGATAACCCACAAGTACCAAAATTGCTTTAACCTTGAAAAGCAAGTTTCATATTACTGGCATTAAGCCGATTAAAACCAAAATCTGGACGTGGTAGAAAATTTTACTAAAAGTGATTTGCATTTTACACAAAATCTAGACGTGATAGAAAAAATCTAATTATAGATTTGAAATCAGCATACCGAAATTAGCTAGGAGCACCTATTTGGTCTTCTGTAACAAAATCTTTGTTGCCTAGTGTAATCGGTAACAAAGTTACAATCGCCAGAAAAGATTCAACAAGATTGAAATGTAGAACAAAATTCATTTGAATTATGTTACAGGTTACGCCAAAAGTGAAGATCTGCTACAATGGACAGCGCAGAAATCTAATGACAAACATGCTTTTAAGAGAGAAGTCGGTACTGATGAATCAAATGCTAAAAGGAACGTTACATACGATATATCAATTCCCAGCCTCTTACTGACTGTCTGCAATCCCTCTTTCTTCGCCGTAGTTGCCTCACTCTCTCTCTTTGCTATCGCCATTATAACGGACGCTGCTCTTCTGAACTCTCTAACTGCATGCTTCCTCCTTTAAGGAGAACATGGAGTACCGGACTTTCTACACATTCTCACTCTTTTTCTGTCAAACTCTCCAACGCAAGAGTTAATCGACATTCTCACTTTTTCATCTACTCAACCGGTCAACTCTGGAACAATCTTCCTCAATCCATCTTTCCCCCTGTGTTTGATCTCCAGTCTTTTAAACGCAGCGTCCAGACATCTCGAAAAGTTTAGACCTTGATTTGGGCTTTCTTCTTCTCCTTCTATAGGGGTGGGGGTCATTTTAGCTGGCGTTCGCCTTTGGCAACTCCTTCCTGCATTTAAAAAGCCGAATGAGTTTACAATCAACAGCTGTGAATTCAAAGAGCAGACCGACTGAACTGTTTTAAAGAAGCCTTTTCGCTCTAGCTAAAGTCATTCTCTCGACTTGGCATTTAATCGACAAGCTATTGTGGGTTAAATTTAATTAAGTTAAGTAAGCATAACTTCAGTTAGGTTTAGTTAAGTTAGTTGTTTAGAGTGTCGATATAATGTTCCCTCGACCCAAATGGATGCGTGGGTTCGTTTCGCTCCTTTGGTTGAAACAGAATATTTATATTTCAATAATATTTGTACCTTTTTGGGGAACGGATTGTACTAGTCTGGTTTATGCTATATTTATGTACTGTATACACTATATAGGAGTAAACGTTTCGTTAAACGTCTCTAGGGATGGAAAATAACTGAAAAGTGTAAAACCGGTTTTCACCGTCGCTATATTCTTAAAGCCGGTTTTTACCGGTTTTCACCGATGGGATTCTGTATGCTTCTTAGGGAGGTAAATGATCAAAATATTAAACAGAAATAAGGTTTTAATTGATTCAATCAAGTATGTGTAACATTTGAATTAAAAAGTTTATTATCGAACTTGATTTTTTAAATAACACTTCCGAAAACAAAGAGCATTAAGTGTGTGATCTGACATTCTTGATCGAATCTTTGTGACGAATAAACCAGCAGCTGAAAACACTCTCTCGGACTCTACGCTGGTGGCTTTTATTGTAAGCAACGCCTCGTACATTCGATCCAAATTTTCGCTTCTATTCAAAGTAGCTTCATAATATTTGAATTCATTGTTTACGTCAAAGGTCTCAGAAGAATCTTTCTTAGGTTTCATTTTCAGTTTATTCATCTCACACATGTACTCGTTCATAAGTTGATCGTCATCATTTACTTCACGACTGAGCTGCATTGTGAATCTTCGAGTTTCGAAGCAATTGATTGGACTTGGTCGTCTGTTTCTGAAATCTGGCAAGCTTCTGGAAAAAGACACTTAAATGTATGATCCGCATACTTCTTAAGTGCTTGTCTTGAAGGAAAGAGGAACGGTGCTGATGATTAATTTGTCAAGACCCCGGGATTGTGGAGAAAACTCAGCAAGGCGACAGCTTCTTTTTTTCTTCTCGATGAGTAGCGATCAATGAGACACTGACGTAGCTCAAAAGCTAAAGGATTGTTTTTGCTTTCAAATTTATCCAAAATGAACTTCATGGAAGATTCAGCTTTGAGCAAATTTGCATCTTCGGAACAGAGTCCCTTCAAAACAATTTCCAGTGGACGAAGCGTGTCAAAGAAGCTCTTTAGAGCATTCCATTCTTCATCTGAAATCGTCTCTGTTGAGCGTATCACTCTGAGGGCATTTGGAATGCAATTTTTGAGTTTAAAAAATCTTTCTATCATGGCCAAAAGACTGTTCCACCTAGTTCTACAGTCAAGGATAAGCTTCATTTCCTTTCCATTAAATTCATCTTTGACAGAATCCTGCAATCTCTCATTTTTCAAAGGAGACTTTCGAAATATGCGGCAGATTTTTCTCACCTTATTTATTACTTTTAAGTAATCTTCTCGAAGTTTTGGAAGAACAATTACATCATCTATGTCGGACTCAAAAATTGTATCAGTGCATAAAATTTCACACTCATCGCTTAACTCATGTGCAGCGTGTTCATCTTCTTCGATGGCTTCATCCTCAGGGGTAGGGTCACTTTCCCCTTCAACTAAATTTTCAGCAGTTTTTGAATACAAGATATCCGAAACCGCGAGATGCAAAGCATGTGCAATGCATTGCTGGTGATCAGGTACTATTTCTCTTCCAAATTTGACCATTACTGAGGCACGATTGCAATAGTTTTGGTGCTATCGAGAGAACCATTTATTTTCATGTGACCAAGAGACCAATGTTGATTTTCATCATGAACATTAATATTAATATATCTTTGGTTTTGCAAAGATGTATACTCATCCATAGTTAATGAATAGCGGATTCCTTGTCTCACCTGATTCTTGAAGTAGTTGACCAATTCAGGTTTCTTTTTCTCATAAAAACTAAGCACCATTTTTCTGACACCATTATGGGAAGTTGGATGAGGCTTGTCGTATTTTATCTTTCTTAGGCTTTCTTGAATGAATTCACTTTTAGCAATTGATTGGAAACTCAGTCCATCTACACACGCAAGTTTCGAAATTTCCTCTTCTATGGACTTTTTTCGCACAAACTCTTCCACTCTTCTTTGTTTCTTCAATGGCTGATTAATTTGGTCGATGTTTATGCCATGAATATTTTTCATGTGGGATGATAAACTTGAAGTAGAACCTCCACAACACTTTAAAACTTTGTGACATGTCATACACTCTGCTTCTTCTTTATTCTTACGAGTGAAATGATACCAAGCATTTGATTTCTTTGACATGATGGAGTATTAAATCTTAGAATCTTAACTGATCAATATGCAATCATCCACATAACATTCAAGACTGAAGCATCAATTATTTACACTTATAAACAAACAAAAAACGATACGAAACGATGCAAAACGTAATTACTATGTTTTTAAACGTTTGGAAACGTTTGTTTCATAGAAAATGGACCAAAGTGATCGGAGACTTGCGCAAAAATGTGAAAACCGGTTCTTATCGTCGGTTTCGGTGATGATTAAAAATTTTCATCACCGATTAAAAACCGGTTTTTTAAAACCGGGTTCCATCTCTAGACGTCTCATTGTCCCAGTTTTGCGAATTTTGAAATGTCAAATGCATTAGACATTTCACATTAGTTAAACATGTCGGTAGACATTTCAGTTAGTCAATTGAACTGTCTAAATTGTCCCAAATTTTCAAACAACTGAAAATGCTAATCTGAAATGTCTAATAATGGTTAATGAATTGTCTAACAGTGAAATGTCTGATGCATGAAAGTTTAAGGAATTTAAGTTTAAGTTTATATGAAAAAAACCTGCTTCACGGCATTACTCTTAAAAAGTTTTGATTTTCAATTTATATCGATTTCGTCTGATAATTGGCTTTGTATCTCTATCAAATAACTTCCTGTAATTTACATTATCAAAGCCATTTATCAGTTCTAAATACTCGAATTAGTTATCCTATAAGTCGACGCTTTTCGAGTGTAAACATATCTAGTTCAGCTAATTTTTCTTCTGGATTCACTTTGGTTGCTCTAGCCCAAACCCTTTCTAACTTATCAGTGTCTTTTCTGAAGTATTATAGGCTGTCTAACTTAGAGACTGAACCTAGGGTAGGCTTATCATACATCAAAAGGCCTAGGTCTAAGGCTAGGCTCAGGGTCACAGGCTGGTTCTTAATCTTGAAAACCTTTACTAGCCAAGGCCTAGCCAAATAAATAAAATTAATAAATGCATCAAAGACACTTAGAAAACCTAATCCTACATGGAATAAATAGATAAATGTATACATATACAGGGTGGGCGGAAAGTAGCTCCCTATTTTGGATTGGTAAAAAAATACGTATATTATCCATTTATTTCAGAAGAAATAATATGAAAAGGTAGGCATACATGGTAGGTTTTCTCTAAAATTCAATGTGGGCTCCAACTCTTTGCACCAGCTTCTGGAGCCGCCCAGGAATGGCGTCCACTGACTTTAGCAGGAACTCCGGCGGGATGGAGGACATGACTTCCCGAATTCGGTCCTCCAGTTCTTCCAATGTCCTCGGTTTGGTGCGGTAGACTTCTTCCTTTACCCACCCCCAAAGAAAGAAGTCGCACGGTTACCGCTGAAAAACGGCAGAATCGGTTCAGTGTAACGGTGTGGTGTGGTATGACCTCAGATCAGGTTGTGGGCCCGTTCCTTCTGCGCAACACCATGAATGCTGAGCGGTACCTTGCTATGTTGCGAAACGAGGTCTGGCCGGTTGTCAGCACATGGGAGAACATCGACGATCTGATATTTATGCAAGATGGCGCCCCTCCGCACTTCGCTCTTGTTGTCCGTGAGTGGCTGGATGCCCAATTCCCTGGGCGTTGGATGGGTAGTCGTGGTCCACATCAATGGCCAGCCAGGAGCCCCGACTTGACACCGTGCGACTTCTTTCTTTGGGGGTGGGTAAAGGAAGAAGTCTACCGCACCAAACCGAGGACATTGGAAGAACTGGAGGACCGAATTCGGGAAGTCATGTCCTCCATCCCGCCGGAGTTCCTGCTAAAGTCAGTGGACGCCATTCCTGGGCGGCTCCAGAAGCTGGTGGAAAGAGTTGGAGCCCACATTGAATTTTAGAGAAAACCTACCATGTATGCCTACCTTTTCATATTATTTCTTCTGAAATAAATGGATAATATATGTATTTTTTTACCAATCAAAAATAGGGAGCTACTTTCCGCCCACCCTGTACAATAACTGTTTTCTCCTCTTTTCGAGATAGCTTATAAATAGGAATACTACGTAAATTACGTCACAATTTCGAAATATTTTTAATTACAATGCGCATGCGCCTTGAAGCAAATAATAGAAAACTACCGGGAACTTATTATACAAATGAAATATTTAATTTCTACGCCTTTATACATATGAAACATTTAACCACTGTTTTCAGCTATTTCAAATATCTGATTAACATTTCAAAACGGCTATTATTCATTTAAAAAAGTTAAGTTAATTACGAGATGTCAAGTAGACGTCTCATGTATATAACCAAATGTCTAATACCATTTAGAGTGTATAAATGCGTGTGAAATGATTTCTAGGAAGTTTTCATAAAGTACACACACACACACACACACACACACACACACGCGCGCGCGCGCATATATGTATATATATATATATATATTATATATATATATATATATATATAGCTAAAAGTTACGTTCGCTCCTATTCGGTGCTATCTTTTGTATCACTTTCTTCTTACACAGAAAATAACTAATACTTTGGGGGGGGGGGGGGGGTCAGTTTAGATTAGGTTAACGTGACGAAACTAAACCTAACCTAACCTAACCTAATTTAACCTAAAATAAAACAAAAAACACTGGGAATATAAAATCCTGAGGTAGCATGTAGTAGCAGTAATTTGATTTCGAGTTTTTTAATTAAAATCCTGAAGCGAGTGAAAAAAATAATCATTATATACGGTACAAAATGGCATTCTCTAAACTTTTTAATGAACCTCCTCCCTACCTTAACGCAAGCGTAAGTGATTAAAAATTTGAAAGAAGAAAATCACATGTAGGAGCTAATGTAACTTCAATGACCACCGACGAAAATGTAGGAGGAATTTGGCGATTTAGGAATATACACTATATATATATATATATATATATATATATATATATATATATATATATATATATAATACTGTAAGGTCAATGCAGGTTATATAGCAGTGCTTCGCAACCGGTGGTCCGTGACAAGTGAGTGATGAAAATAGAATGCGCCAATGACTTCGGTTCGGTGTGTCGCGATGGTACGCAAAAGCCCATAATCATTTTCTAGCTAACTACAAAATGTGCCGTTAAATAAATTGTATGACTATATTACACTGTAACCTCTCTTGTACAAAAAAAATAATAATAATTTCCCGCCCCCGCGTGACTGAACCCGGAACGTGTTACGCTGAAATGCCATGGACCAGTACGAGGCACTTTACATAAGCTGGCACGCAATTAAATTTGATTAACCTGAAAATCATGAATATAATTCACTCCTATTCGCTTACACCATTTAATTTACCAACCAATAGGAAAGGAGTAAGTTTGGTTAATTCATAATTGGTCGAAGTACTGTAACAATACAGTCAACCAATGAATAAAAATACAATGAAAAGTAATAAATGTGTTTCATAAGTAATAAAAGTGTGCATTATCATTACACTTTACGGTGAAACGTGTACTGTAATACTGTAACGCACGTAAGAACGACCGTTTCTTACAGTACGTGTTGTTACAGTAGGCACGAAGGGAAAAATTTGAATAATTGGACCATTGAAAGCCACAAGTGAGTTGTCGGCAAAAATAATAAAATTCCTGATTTTTCACACACGATCTCTGTACATAGATTATTTTGTAACGCATTGAGGGATTGTTCTTTGGGGTTCTTTAATCGCCTTCGTAACAGGTAAGACTACGTGACGGAGGAGACAAACAGCTTTACGTGGGATTCGAACCACGGATTGCTGCATCATCCGACACACGGAGAACAGACGGTCTCTCAGTCAGCTACCACCCAGACCCATTGTCGCTTAACTTTGCTGATCGAACGGGAAACGATGTTATGACGAGGCTACTTCGTAACCCAAGCATTGAATGAGAAAGTAATTATGCGCGAGACGTTACTGAAGCGTAACTACTCGTTCACTCAGTGTCACAAAGTAATCTGTTTACAGAGATGACCTGAGGAAGACAAAGAAAAGAATTTCCAAACGTGCAATTACAATAATGTACAGTAAAAAGAGTACATAATTATTATGCGCGGAAAGTGTACATAATTAGGATACAATTTTACTTTCTTTTTTGCTTCAAAATACAAAAAAAAAAAAAATTGGGTTTTCGAAACAATTTTTCTTTGAAAGAAAATGGCAAAATGACGTCATAAATAAAGACATGGAAAGGAAACAATGAATTCCAATATATATATATATAATATATATATATATATATATATATTTTATTCGAAACAAGGTGAAATTTTAAAAAACAATTTTCCCTTTATGGTCATCAGGTCTCTATGAAAAAGGACAGGAAGTCAATAGTGTAAAAGAAATTATTGAATCAGAAAACGTAGTCAACTCCGACTGTATCTCAGTAGACATCTTTTTAAATAAGAAATACAACAGTGGCAACCTGTCTTTCCTAAACTTAACATTCGCAGTCTCCCAAAACACTTTGACGAATTGACAGCTAACCTGAAATTATTACAACATAAATTCACGTGAATTACATTAACTGAAACCTGGTTAAATTAAAAAAATTGATATATTTTTAACATTCCAGGGTACACACGCTACCATGTATGTAAGGCTAACAATGAGAAAGGAAGTGTAAAAGTATATTTGTAAACTCAAAGCAAAAGTATCGAAGAACTGACAATCATAAATACCTCTGAAATACTCGCAAGTGAAATGTTTATTCATAACACCCAGTAATCAGTTATAGGCATTTACCAAAAGCCAACTGGTATCGTATCAACTTTTATTACGAATTTCGATAGAATTCTAACCTCCAATTGCAGGAAACTTAAATATTGATCTCACAAAAGAACATTAAAATAATAACTCAAGTTTCCTCCACGATATAATCACCGCAAGTGGTTTTAAATTAGTTATTACAAAACCAACTAGAATTCACAATAATATTAGAAATTCGACTTTGCTAGATCAGACCTGGGTGCGGCCCCTGCTCGATTACATCTCGTCTATAATTATATTAAATATCACAGATCACTTGCCTACACAAACCATGTTCATCATCTATTTCTCAGCAAAGGACATTATAAAAGTTGAAAAGTTGAAAAATTAAAGTTCCTGAGAGACATAACAGCTTTTGACTGGACTAGAATGAGGGAAACTAACCGTAACATTGGAACAGATTTCAGTCATTCTCAAGCACACAAATGGATATATTTAACACAAACTTTTCTTTTAAATCAAAAGTAATATCTAAAACTAAATACAACAACCAATGGATGACCTCAGCACTCATTGTGAGTATTAAACGCAAACACTCCATCCAATTATGTTATAATGTTATAATGTTATAATGTTTCAGACCAACAAAGACCCCAGGATCCACTCATGGCTGGTCTACCTAACTGTGTTCGTAATCGTGTATTGTGTATGTCCTCCGTGGTGGCGGAGGGGACCTACAATTTTACGTGGGTTCCGAACCACAAGAACATAAGAAACTTATTTAAAAACTGCCGGTAAATTGGCAACGACCAATTTTTACGAAACTAAATAATTATCAATTTAAAAATAATTAATTATCGGTTTAAAACTAAAGATAGAATCTCTCGGTCCAGAGGAGCAAGTCATAATAGACTACTATCCACAAATATGTTACATTCTATATCTATTTACAGTATAACGGACATGCAAATATATCAGATCCAAAGAATCCAGTCAATTTCATTACGGTATCCATCAAGTCACGGTCCATATCGATTGCGGACCAAGTCAAAATTTACAACCATATACATTATCAATTTAAAAATAATTAATTATCGATTTAAAACTAAAGATAGAATCTCTCGATCCAGAGGATCAAGTCATAATAGACTACTATCCCAAATATGTTACACTCTATATCTATTATATAACGGACATGCAAATATATCAGATCCAAAGAATCCAGTCAATTTCATTACGGTATCCATCAAGTCACGGTTCATATCGATTGCAGACCAAGTCAAATTTACAACCATATACATTACAATATATATACTTACGAGGAAAAGTGTAGGTGTGGCTGTAAAGACTGTACAGTAATGTAGAAATGTGTGTGCACCCATTATGGGTCTCCCATTTAAAAGTGTTTGTGGGGCAAGTGAAGATCATGAGTTTTTCAATACCTCACAGTACTATGGGGGGCACCGCTCGGCAGAGGAATCTCTTTAAATGGGGTGTGTAAGGACAGAGAGTATCCCCTAACCCAAGACGCTGCCTCCCTATATCCCACAACACTTGTGTTGAGCTGTGGGATCTATCCCACAAAGCCTTAATTTTACTACCTTAAACTATACCCTTTCTATCAACATGCGCGTCCAATCGATTCTTAAACATGTTTATAGACGTGCTACTAATTACTTCTACCGGCAAACTATTCCAGCTATTTACTATTCTATGCGTAAAAAAGTTTTTGGCAACTGCTGTCTCGAATCTTCTACTTGTCAACTTACACCCGTTATTTCTAGTCCTATTATATTGAGATATTTCGAAAAAGCTATCTCTATCTACGTTATCGAACCCATTCATAATTTTGAAAACCTGGATTAGATCACCCCTTAACCTCCTAGTCTCGAGTGTTGTCAATTTAACTCCTTAAGCCTATCCTCATACGACTTTGACCTAAGCGACGGAATCATCTTAGTTGCTCGTCTTTGAACTCTTTCGATTTTGTCTATATCTTTGCACATATGCGGATTCCAAAATTGGACCGCGTACTCCAAATGGGGTCTAACTAATGATTTATAAAGAGGAACTATAATATCGCGCGATTTGTACTCAAAATTTCGAGCTATAAAACCTAACACTTTGTTCGCCTTATTGACCGCCGCTGTACTTTGTTTCGCTACTTTAAATCACCAGTGACTATAACTCCTAAATCTTTTCCTGCTCTACGCTTGTTAAATCTTTCCCTGACATACTATACGCAAAATTACCGTTACGCGAACCTATATGCATAATTTTGCACTTATCCACGTTAAATCTCATTTGCCATGTGACTGACCAATCAACGATTTTATTCAGATCTTCCTGAATTTTACCTCTATCTTCGTCATTAATCGCCCTACCACCCAGCTTCGTGTCATCCGCAAACTTTGAAACTGTACTGACTAGGCCGACATCTAAATCGTTAATATATATAAGAAAAAGCAAGGGCCCAATACAGAACCCTGAGGAACGCCACTCGCTACATTAGCCCAACACGACTCCGCTCCATCAACGACCACCCTCTGTTTCCTGCCTCGCAACCATTCTTCTAGCCAATTTATTACTACACCCCTGATTCCATGAGCCTTAGTTTTTTCAATCAGTCTTTTGTGCGGTACGGTGTCAAACGCTTTTTGAAAATCTAAATACACTACATCAACCGCCCGATGTCTATCGTAACGTTAATCACGCTTTGGAAAAATTCTAAAAGATTATTAAGCAAGATTTGTTTCGCCTAAAACCGTGCTGCGTATTTCTAACCAGATTATGCACTCCTAAGTGTTCGACTATACGATCCCTAATTATTGATTCCAGTAGCTTACCTACAACAGACGTTAAACTGATTGGCCTATAATTTCCCGCCGCACCTTTATCGCCTTTCTTAAAGATAGGTGTTACGTTTGCTAACTTGAAATTATCTGGTACGCACCCCTCAGAAATAGACGCATTAAAAATCTTTGTTAGCGGCACAACAATGCTATCTTTTATTCTTTTAGTTGTATGGGATATATGGAATCCGGACCCGGTGATTTACGCGTTTTCATTTTATCAATATAGCGCATTACTTCCCCTTCACTAACGACAATATTATCCAAAATATTACCATTATCAAAAGGTATTATGTCTATGACCGTAGGGATATTCGTTACATCTTCTATAGTAAAAACTGACGTAAAAAATTCGTTTAGCAAGGTAGCCATTCCTTGTTTTCAGAGACTAGATCTCCATTTCCATTTTTTAATGGACCTAAGACACTTTTTACTGGATTTCTATTATTGACGTATTGAAAGAATCGCTTGGGTTTTCTTTACCGTCACGAGCTATGGAGATTTCAAATTCGCGTTTTGACTTTTTTATTACACTTTTAGCTTCACGCCTTAGAGATATGTAGTTGTTTCGTAACAACAGATTATCTTTATCGCACTTGTATAGCCTATAAGCCCTCTCTCTACTCTTTATAATGTCTCCTACTCTAGAAGTAAAACCACAAGGGCTTGTTGTTTACTTTCGCACGCTTAATTTTGTACGGTACACATTCCTCATTTATAGTCCTAAATACCGTTACGAACGATTCCCACATTAGTTTTGCGTTGGAGTTCCCCATTACGTTTTCCCAATTGACGTGTGAAAATTTATTTCGAAATTTACTAAAGTCTGCGTGCTGGAAGCTAGGAATTTTAGTCGAGTTAGTTGGTTTCGAGTGACTTACTGAGAGGACAAACTCTACCATATTGTGATCGCTATTGCTCAACGGTTCTATTACTTGAAGATCAGTAATTAGCCTATCATCCGTAGTTATTACTAATCTAAAATACTGTCCAACCTCGTAGGTTCCCCAACCTTTTGAATAAGAAAGCTATCCTCGAGAAAATTAACTAAACGATTACCTTCCGCGTCTCCCTGCATTGTATCGTAATTCACGTTGGCGCAATTAAAGTCACCCATAACTAAAGCCTGCTCACTGCCGATTATTCTCTTTAGTTCACGATATAACGCTTCGTCCGTAGCAGCTGTTTGATTTGGGGGCCTATATATAACCGCAACCGTAAAATATAACCGTAAAATAATTGAAAAAAACTCGTGTACAAATATTTGATAAACTTTCATATGAAGTCTTATTGAATAAACTTCACATATACGGAATAAGGGGAAATGTCCTCGATTGGTTTAAATTATATCTGTCAAATCGTTATCAATACATCAGATTAAAAGATAATTTATCCAACAAGGCGATGATAACTAGTGGAGTTCCACAAGAATCTTTTCTTGACCCATTACTATTTCTAATTCACATCAACGATTTTTATCTCTCGATCACATTAAATTGCGTACAATACGCAGATCATACCATACTTACTTCTTCCCATCATACGAGTATCTCACTTTCTGATTAATGAAACGAATAGGCAGTTAGAAAATGTGTATAAATGGATGTGTGCTAGCAAACTTTTATTGAACCTGACAAAGTCATCTTATACGATTATTACCACAAAATATATCGATAAAAACTGTCAAATAAAAATTGGGAATACTACTCTTGCAAGAGTGAATAAAGTTAAAGTATATGGAATTAATTTAAACGAAAAACTAAATTTCAAAAGTTATGTCCAACATATCAAATCTAAAATTTCTATTCATATTATTTAAACTAAAAAAGACCCTTCCTCAAACCGTACTCCTTACCCTATATTATTCCTTCATCCATCCGCATTTATATTTCTTTGAGTTTCCCCATGCTGTAATGCAATATAATATGAAACATCCTTTTTGGAAGTAATTCACAAGAAATGTCCGCGAACTCTCTCGAATAATGACGACAGACGAAGTCACACTTCTTCAATGTGTAAAGAGATAAATATTTTAAAACTAAATGACTTATACAAATTCAGCGTTGTTGTCAATATGTTGAAAGTTATCAATAAAAATTAACATGCATCACCCATTCAAAGAGCAATCACCCCACATCAAATACACCATCGTTATAACATCAAGACTGCCCAGTTTGCCCTAAATACCAAGCAGCTATACCAAAAAGGGAAGTTATACGGTTAATGTTAGGTATCCTTTATTACATGAAGGGTTAAAAATAATAAAAGGCCATTCAGGTATTTACACTTGAAGTCTTTACCAACTTTCCCGTTTGCAATATATATATATATATATAAATTATATATATATATATATAATTATATATATTATATATATATATATATATATATATATATATATATAGTCATGCGGTTTGCTTCTACAAAGCTTCAATTTAATATTTAGGAGAAATCCAATGACAAGGAGGAATGTAAATGCCATGAAAAGTCTTCTTTAATGCGCAACGTTTCGAGCAATACGCTCACCTTCAGGCTAGATAATAACAATATGAAATTAGAATCAATAAATAAATGTGAACAAGACAAAATAATTTCTAAAAAACCTATTCATTAAAAGCAAATTTTAAAAAGACTAAAAGAAGAGGGTTAAATTCAAAGTTATCAAAATTTACATATAAAATTACAAGAAATTTAAAAGCTATTTTTAAATTACATATAGTAAATTTGAAATTAGTACACTGGAATAATTAACACTAATACAATGGAATAATTAACACTACGAACCTTTCAATGCTGGTTCCGAGGCACGAGTAATTTAAAACAAAACAAAACAGGAAACAAGCTATGGGTTGGGCGGTTGGAGTTATAAGTTAGGGGAAGGGGGGATTATAAAAAATTGGGGAGGGGGGAGGGGAGTTGAGGAGGGGGATTATACAAAATTTAGAGGGACAGCTGAGGAATCCACGTTTAGAGAAGGGGTCAATGTTTTAATATAAAGAGATTCCAAAATTCTAAGTGAGTTAGGACAAGAATTACAACCGAGAATTTTAAAATTATCTAAAGTGACATCAGTTTTACATTTTATACTGTGTTCCCGAATACTGGAGGCTTCTTTTTTATTTAAAATTTTACCTGTTCGGCAACTTATTCCCATATGCGAATAAAATCTAGTCCTGAGGGAGCGCACGGTGCTGCCAATGTAAGTACCAAGGAGACACCTTGGGCAGGTAAATAAATATACAACACTGCTACGCAACGAATCAGGAGTTCGATTCTTCGCTGAGAAAAAGCTACCTAAAGACATTTTGTTAATAAATATAATGCGAAAATCAGTATGATAAAAAAATTTTCTTAACAACTTTGTAAATTTAAGTTTAAATTCTTTATTCATGGGACCCATTTCAGGTACCAGGAAATATTTTATATCTTTAGGCACTGAAATACAGGAAAGTTGAGGGCTATAAACATTATTTAAGAAAGATCTTATTAGTTTATCTACATATTGAACAGGAAAACTATTATTGGTAAAATATGATCTTAAATTATTAAATTCATCGTTTAGTAAGGTAAAACTAGAGGTCAAATTATATCCTCTGAACAAGAGAGTTTTAATACACGACATCTTATAGTTAAAATCAGTAAAACTAAAGAAATTCATGCCCAAACCAGTAAAAGTGGGTTTCCTGTAAACTGATGTAGTAAACTGATTTTCGCATTATATTTATTAACAAAATGTCTTTAGGTAGCTTTTTCTCAGCGAAGGATCGAACTCCTGATTCGTTGCGTAGCGGTGTTGTATATTTATTTACCTGCCCAAGGTGTCTCCTTGGTACTTACATTGGCAGCACCGTGCGCTCCCTCAGGACTAGATTTTATTCGCATATGGGAATAAGTTGCCGAACAGGTAAAATTTTAAATAAAAAAGAAGCCTCCAGTATTCGGGAACACAGTATAAAATGTAAAACTGATGTCACTTTAGATAATTTTAAAATTCTCGGTTGTAATTCTTGTCCTAACTCACTTAGAATTTTGGAATCTCTTTATAATAAAACATTGACCCCTTCTCTAAACGTGGATTCCTCAGCTGTCCCTCTAAATTTTGTATAATCCCCCTCCCCAACTCCCCTCCCCCCTCCCCAATTTTTTATAATCCCCCCTTCCCCTAACTTATAACTCCAACCGCCCAACCCATAGCTTGTTTCCTGTTTTGTTTTGTTTTAAATTACTCATGCCTCGGAACCAGCATTGAAAGGTTCGTAGTGTTAATTATTCCATTGTATTAGTGTTAATTATTCCAGTGTACTAATTTCAAATTTACTATATGTAATTTAAAAATAGCTTTTAAATTTCTTGTAATTTTATATGTAAATTTTTATAACTTTGAATTTAGCCTTCTTCTTTTAGTCTTTTTAAAATTTGCTTTTAATGAATAGGTTTTTTAGAAATTATTTTGTCTTGTTCACATTTATTTATTGATTCTAATTTCATATTGTTATTATCTAGCCTGAAGATGAGCGTATTGCTCGAAACGTTGCGCATTAAAGAAGACTTTTCATGGCATTTACATTCCTCCTTGTCATTGGATTTCTCCTAAATATTATATATATATATATATATATATATATATATATATATATATATGATGAATAAAACCAGGAAGGAAAGGAAACACAAAAAGGTGCTCAAGCGCTTTCGTCTAATGACATCCTCAGGAACACTGAAGTACATAAAAGGTTACGGCCTATATATAGGTTACAGAAAGAAAAAAAAATAAATAAATAACATACATACACACAAACATATATATATAATATATATATATATATATATATATATATTTATATATATACATACATATCTACACACATACAAATATATATATATATATGCAATAAACGGAGAAGTAAAAATAAAAATTAAAAATTAAAGATTAGAGGATTAACAAAGAGGCATACAGATTTGTAAGGAAAAATATAGATTTTTAGCACAAGATCAAATGAATTAAAAATACAAATTTATACTGGAAATCTACCCGGGTTTTAACACACTGCCTTTTAGAGTCAAGTTTCGATATATATAAAAATAAAATGAAGATTAAAAGTTAATAAAGTAGCGTACAAGTTTACCAAAGATTTAGCGTCCTACCCTTTTTATCTAAATTTGTTTTGAAGGAATTCAAAACAACAGGATCGAGTTGAAAAAGACCTTTGCTTATGTTGAAGTTATTTGAAAGTTGGATAATGGCAGACTCAAGAATATTTCTATTGACAATGTTGCTAGAATGAAATAAAACTGAAGCATTATTCCAATCAATACAGTGGGATAACTCTGACAAATGGACAAAAAGAGCACTGGACAACTGTCCCGTTCTAACGGAATATTGATGCTGTTTTTACGTGTGTGCAAATCCTTTCCCGTCTGACCTATGTAAAAGGAATCACATTGTTTACAGCCAATTTTATAGATAATGCCTGAATTATTGGTAGGGCTATTTTTTACTATGATATTTTTCACAATATTGTTATATGAAAATACTACATTAATATCCAAAAGTTTAAGTACATTAGCAATGCCTAAAAAGCCCGGGAAAAATGGAAGTACTAAAATATTTTTTGACAAAGAACGAGTGTTATTATTGACACGATAGAAAGTTCGTTTTGCTTTGTTGAGACAAGATTCCATAAACGCAGATGGGTAACACAGATCACTTCCAATACCGTTGATTTTTTCCAATTCGGCATCGATGTATTCCGGACTGGCGATCCTAAGGGCGCGGAGAAACATTGATGAAAAAATGGCCTTCTTAGTGGGGGTGTCATGTCCGTAAAAGTGTACGTAGGACAAATTGTTTGTTGTTTTCCGATAGATACTAAACTTAAAACCTGGGCTTTCCCTATGTACCCGCACATCCAAAAATGGGATTGAATTGTCTTGTTCCACTTCTAAAGTAAACTTAATGGAGGGGACTTGATCATTTAACTGAAGGAGGAAGTTATCCAGGTCACGATTCATGGGCCAGATACACAAAATATCGTCGACGTACCGCAACCAAGGGATGCCAACCCCCAGGATTCTCGAAATGTAAGTAATTTCGAAAAACTCCATATAAATATTGGAGAGGAAGCGCGATAAGGGGTTGCCCATGGCCATCCCAAACACTTGTTGATAATACTCGTTATTGAAAGTGAATTTACAGTCTTTGATGCAAAGCTTAATAAGTTCCAAAACAATGTGTGAAGGTAGTGGCAGGTCATACTTATATAATTCTTGGGAGAGAAAGTCAAGCATATCATCAATCGGCACTTTTGTAAACAATGAACAAACGTCAAAACTGATCAATCTATCGTTAGTTTCAGTACGTGCATCCTGGGGGTTGGCATCCCTTGGTTGCGGTACGTCGACGATATTTTGTGTATCTGGCCCATGAATCGTGACCTGGATAACTTCCTCCTTCAGTTAAATGATCAAGTCCCCTCCATTAAGTTTACTTTAGAAGTGGAACAAGACAATTCAATCCCATTTTTGGGATGTGCGGGTACATAGGGAAAGCCCAGGTTTTAAGTTTAGTATCTATCGGAAAACAACAAACAATTTGTCCTACGTACACTTTTACTCGGGACATGACACCCCCACTAAGAAGGCCATTTTCTCATCAATGTTTCTCCACGCCCTTAGGATCGCCAGTCCGGAATACATCGATGCCGAATTGGAAAAAATCAACGGTATTGGAAGTGATCTGTGTTACCCATCTGCGTTTATGGAATCTTGTCTCAACAAGGCAAAACGAACTTTCTATCGTGTCAATAATAACACTCGTACTTTGTCAAAAAATATTTTAGTACTTCCATTTTTCCCGGGCTTTTTAGGCATTGCTAATGTACTTAAACTTTTGGATATTAATGTAGTATTTTCATATAACAATATTGTGAAAAATATCATAGTAAAAAATAGCCCTACCAATAATTCAGGCATTATCTATAAAATTGGCTGTAAACAATGTGATTCCTTTTACATAGGTCAGACGGGAAAGGATTTGCACACACGTATAAAACAGCATCAATATTCCGTTAGAACGGGACAGTTGTCCAGTGCTCTTTTTGTCCATTTGTCAGAGTTATCCCACTGTATTGATTGGAATAATGCTTCAGTTTTATTTCATTCTAGCAACATTGTCAATAGAAATATTCTTGAGTCTGCCATTATCCAACTTTCAAATAACTTCAACATAAGCAAAGGTCTTTTTCAACTCGATCCTGTTGTTTTGAATTCCTTCAAAACAAATTTAGATAAAAAGGGTAGGACGCTAAATCTTTGGTAAACTTGTACGCTACTTTATTAACTTTTAATCTTCATTTTATTTTTATATATATCGAAACTTGACTCTAAAAGGCAGTGTGTTAAAACCCGGGTAGATTTCCAGTATAAATTTGTATTTTTAATTCATTTGATCTTGTGCTAAAAATCTATATTTTTCCTTACAAATCTGTATGCCTCCTTGTTAATCCTCTAATCTTTAATTTTTAATTTTTATTTTTACTTCTCCGTTTATTGCATATATATATATATATATATATATATATATTTGTATATATATATATATATATATATATATATATATATATGTTTGTGTGTATGTATGTTATTTATTTATTTATTTTTTCTTTCTGTAACCTATATATAGGCCGTAACCTTTTATGTACTTCAGTGTTCCTGAGGATGTCATTAGACGAAAGCGCTTGAGCACCTTTTTGTGTTTCCTTTCCTTCGTGGTTTTATTCATCATAAATATTTTTCACGTGTTACTTTCGTGAAATAATTTTCCTATATATATATATATATATATATACAGTCAAAGTGTGTAACCAGCCATTTTGCGAAATGGCTAAAATCTTCAGCCATTATGCGAAATGGCCGAAATTCCACCTTGGTCATTTCGTACAAGATCATTTGCCCGGTTAGGTAAACTGTACGCCCTTGACATTTGGTTAGGTTAAGTTGTGTTATTTTCGTTAGTTTTAACGAAAATAACACGACTTAACCTAACCAATTGTCAAGGCATACAGTTGACCTAACCGGGCCTTCAATGGCGAACATCGGAATAACATTGAAGGCCCGGTTAGTATTTGAAAGCCTCTATATTGAAAATTCAAATTCAAATGTGTTCAAATGTATATTTGAAGAGTGTTTCCCACTTATTTGAATAGACCTATGGATGTATGTATGTTTTAGCAGATTTAGTTAGTTAAATAAAGGTTTCCAATTTTATTGTGATGTTTGTTATTTCTATGAATTCATGACAAAAGTAATTTTAGCCATTTCACGAAATGACTAAGGTGGAATTTCAGCCATTTCGCGTAAAGGCTGAAGATTTTAGTAATTTCGCGAAATGACCAAGTGAAACAGCCATTTCGCGAAATGACTAAAAGTTTCAGCCATTACGCGAAATGGCTGGTTACACGCTTTGATTGTAAAATATATATATATTAGAGTGTCCCAATTTTTTGTTCCTGGAGTTTGTCATGCACACCCCCCTAATTTCTTCCACTCATGAAAACATGCCAACAAGATGAATTTCATTCGTGTTCTTTAATTTTAAGGGTCCCCTCAAACCATGTGTTACTATTGCTGAACGGCTACTCTCTACCTTATACTAATTGTAACATATTTCTTTTCAGGTTATGGATACAAGAAAGCAGGAGACTGTGTGGTTGGTGGGGGTGTTGCGAAATGAACCCCTGGAAACGCTGTCAACTCCCGACAGTGGGAGATGTTCTTCGACGTCTGTTGTTCTTCACTCGGAAGAAAAAAACGTCCACGGCGGAAGCTGCCAATGTGGTAGCTGATGAGGTTATGGCGGTGTGGGCTCGGGCATCTATTCCGACCTCCCACAAGCACAAGTGCGTCGAGAGGATCAAGGCCCTCTCCACAGACTACGAGAAGGTTGCCAGAAACCGAAACCGTGGGGGGGAAAAGCAACTGGAGCGGGAAAAGGGATTCCAAGCCAACCTGAATACACTGTTCGAAACAGCTCATGCCAACGCCATGAAACTCATCAAAGTCCCCGAAGATCGAGACTTTCTGAATGACCAGCGAACCATGCGGAAGATGTACATCGGAGGAGAGGACCTGGAGTTTGCTCGCAGGGCAGCGGAGCGGGAGAAACACCGAGCAGCTGAAGAGAAGAAGAAGAAAAGCCGCGAAGAGATGGACTCACTGCAAGCAAAAGGAACGGTGAAAAGTGGGTCTTCTTCTGAGTCCATGGCCGAAGCATCCAATAATGATGTCCAATATTCCTCTCCTGGTCCTTCGGCTCCTCGATCCGCTCCCAATGACAGCCAAGTGTCGGCAAGGAGGATCATCCAATATCCCAATTTTGCTGCAGCCCTGGATCAAACTGGAACCTCAGTACACCAAGCGATGCACATTGTGGCTCCAGCACTCGCTGCCGCGGGAGTTGAGTTATCCTCAGTCACCTTGTCCAAATCAATTCTTCACCGTTCATGGCAGAAGTCCAGGAAGAACTTGGCAGCCGGAATCAAGACTGAGTTCAATCCTGATACGCCGCTTGTCGTCCACTTTGATGGCAAACTCCTCCCTGATTCGGATGGAGGGAAATCAGATCGCATACCAGTGCTGGTCAGCAGGAAGAATCTTGAGAAGTTGTTGGCGATCCCAAAAATCCCTGACAGCACAGGACAGCAGATGGCTGGAGCTGTTCTGAAGGTGCTAGACGATTAGCCGCAAGTTCAACCATGGATTGCCAGTCTCTGCTTCGACACAACAGCGGCAAATACCGGTATTCACAGCGGCGCTTGTATGATTATCCAGGACCAAATGGACTGCCGCGTTCTTTTCCTGGCTTGCAGACACCACATGATGGAATTGCTAATCACCTCAGTCTTTGACTTGTTCTTCAGGTCTTCTGGCCCCGAAATTGCGCTGTTCACTCGCTTCAAATCCCAATGGGAGTTCATCGACCAGAAGCAGGCTTCTCCGTTCAATGGCGATGGCCTAAGCAACATCCTTTCGGAATGGTGGCGTTGAAAAAAGAGCAGATTGTCCACTTCATTGAAGACCAGCTTGAAGTTGGCCACCCAAGAGACGATTACCGTGAGTTCCTGATCCTCGCTCTGGTCTTCCTCGATGGTCATGGCAAACGAGATCTCCGGTACAATCATCCTGGAGCATACCACTGGGCCAGGTGGATGGCCAAAGGCATTTACTGTCTTAAGATGTTCATCTTCCGAAGCCAATTCCACCTGACCGCTCACGAGGTCCGGTCACTACGCAGGATAAACGTCTTTGCTGTCACCATCTACCTCCAGAGGTGGTTCAAGGCTCCATTGACAGCGGACGTGTCCGTCAATGACCTGGAGCTATTGGAGGACCTAGAGCGGTACAAGGCGGTGGATCATGATGTAGGTACCGCCGCATTGACGAAATTCCGTGGCCACCTCTGGTACCTAAGCAAAGATTTAGCCGGACTCGCTATGTTCTCCTCCAAAACCACCGATGCAGAGAAGACGGCCATGCTCCAAAACCTGCACAAGAAGACCGAAAACCCAAAAGATCTGCGTCGGCTGGAGGGAGTGTGTGTCTTGACCGTGAGACAGTCGGATTTGAGCACATTGGTCACAAAAAGGACTCAAAACCTTTTTCATTGCCTAAAGCTGCTGGTTCCAAAAACCCCCAAAGATCTCGAAGGATGTGCACCATCGTTGAAGTCTGTGAACGACGCGGCAGAATGGGCGGTGAAACTGGTGGAAGATTTCAATGAGGGCCTGACAAAAAATGAGGAGGAATGGCAGCTCGTGTACCAACTCGTCGAATACCACCGCCAGCAGTTCCCCTCATCAGACAAAAAGATCCTCTGTCCCCCGAAATGAAATGTGCCATTAGGAAGAATTTCCATTTCCGTTAATTTAGTCATTAGAAAGAATTTACATTTCATTCTTCCATTCTAGAATGATTAATGCTGAGCATTTACGTTTGTTCATATAGGGTCGAATAAACAAGGTCAATGAGGGGACCCTTCCCCTCCTAATAGGCCAATGAAATTTCGCCCATGTTTTCCTTTCTTCAAGTGTAATTAATTAAAGTGGTGTGCGATTTGACTCCTGCAAATTTTTAATTTCACATGTGAGGCTGGGACACCCTAATATATATATATACACTATATATATATATATATATATATATATATATATATATATATATACTTTTTATTTTTTACATTTTTGTACCGCATGGTCATTAAGCACTTTTAATTTCATAATTTATTCTTTTTTATATTTCTTTTTATTAAGCATCCTTTATTTTGTACTAAATATACAATAAATCATTTAATTTAAAATTATGTAACATTTTGTAAACTTCATATTTTATTTAATTATTATTATTATTATTATTATTATTATTATTATTATTTGTTATCACTATTGGTATTACTTGCAACTTTCACTTTTTTTCATGTAATAATTAAACTAAATATCATTAATTTTGCCTAAAAAGCCTCCATGCTTCCAACGGCATATTCAGATAAGAGTACTCTGAATATATTAATGTCAGATCAGATATCTAAAAATTGTAAAACTTTCTCACTTGTATTCTTTTCTGAATAAAGAGTTTTTGGTTCACCTGAAGATCCGTCACCCCAGCCTTTTTTAGTTAGCTCTATAAGGCTAACTAACAAAAATATCACGACTTAACCTAACCAATCGTTAGGTCAACTGTACGCCCTTGACGATTGGTTAGGTTAGGTCGTGATATTTTCGTTAGTTAGCCTTATAAAGCTAACTAAAAAAGGCTGCGGTGACGGATTCTTCAGGTGATCCGATTTTTTAAATTAAAAAAACATCCTCTTCCTTGCAGGGTAAAACCAATGTCAACTGGTTTTACTCAGCAAGGAATAGGACGTTCAGTAAGCGTCATAAACGTTAATAAAACGTTAATAAAAAGTTAATGAAACGTTAATGAAACGTTTACTAAACTTTAGTAAAACGTTCATAACCTTTAGTAAAGGTTAATAAAACCCTTACTAAACGACAGTAAACGTTATTGAAGCGTTAATAACGTTCATTAAACGCCCCATTTCTTGCTGGGTGTACGCAGAATGTCCTAATCAAAGTTTCCTGTGCATTAGTTGCAATTTTGCAGGGGCCTCTGTACAGGTTGTCGTACAAAGAGACAGTGGCGTAGCGTGGTCCTTTTTCAGGGGGGTCAAATGTGTTATAAATTCCCGACTGGACAAATTTGGCACTTTTTCCGTGACTAATATATGTTTTTCAAGCCACTACGTCACATGCTTAGCCATGCTATAATATAATGTATTATTATGAGAAGCTGAATTTAAAATTGGCCACAGGGAAATCTCTCTCTCTCTCTCTCTCTCTCTCTCTCTCTCTCTCTCTCTCTCTCTCTCTCTCTCTCTCTCTCATTGCCAAAAAATTTTTACAACCGGTTCTAGATTTCCGACTGGGCCAGATATTTTTCGATCACGGGTGGCAGTCTCCCCCTCAGTCCCCCCCTCCCAATCTACGCCACTGCAAAGGGAATTCCCATTACTGGTTCCTTTCCGAATAAGTGCCAGAGCCGTGACACGACGAAGCCCCAGGAGGGATGCATGCCGCCTTTAGCGCTTCTCTCGAAATTGATTTTTAGTTTCAATCAATTCAAAACTAGCAACAAAAAAATGGTTCCTGAGAACGTTCTTATTAATAATTTTGAAGCAAAGATTGTTGGTTTTGCACAATTCGTCATTCAGATAATTTAAGAATTTCGTCTTCAAATTAATTCAAAGCATTTTAATGCTCGGTGTCGAAACTGTCAATCATTTTGATAAATTAATTTTGTTTAGGCGAAAAGATAAAACATTTCCGAAAGATAATTTTTTTTTTTTAGAATTAGATTAAGTTCAAAATAACGTATTAAAATCTAAATCAGTATTTCTCAAACGGTGGGTCGCGAACCCCCGGCCCATAGTTTGTTTACCCCTGTAATATAGTGATTAGGGCGCAAAAAACAAAAAAACCCGCTTCGTGAGTTTGTTTACCCCTGTAGGATGATAAGGGGTCGCGCCGACCTAAGACCCTGACACGGGGGTCGTGGGGCAAATCCGGCTGAGAAACACTGATCTAAATGAGTTACGTTAATTTCAATATGAATTGTTTGAAATTATTTAAATTTCAAAATATGAATTTTAAAATGTGAAAATGTGAAATTGTGAAAGTTTAAAAATCATAACTGTAAACATAGTCAAAAAATGAGCCATTTTTTTATTCATTGTTTTGAACCGATTGCGCCTAAAAATAAATTTTCAGTGTACATTTTCTGAAATAAGTTCGCCGAGAAACGTGAAATTTGTAGAAAGCGTAAAAAAATTACTAATTGGTAATAGTGTGTTTTTCTTTGGATATTTTCTTCTTTTTGGTGACACTAATAAAATTTCAAAAACAAAACACAATCGTTACCAATTAGAGTTTTGGGCGGGGGGGGGGGGGGGGGGGGGGGGGGGGGGGGGGGGGGGGGGGGATTTAGACCTTTTTCGGTTTCGAAGTGAACTTTTTTTCCTGAACTGTACCTCTGCATGCGCAAAGGTCAAATTTTAAATAATTTTTAAATATTTTAATTTTTAAATATTAGCTTTTAATAATAATTATTTAATTTGCTAATTAAAAATGCCTATATATATATATATATATATATATACACACACACACTA
>JAJOZX010003393.1:440000-508789 GCA_023014485.1 Bathynomus jamesi | reverse complement strand
AACCTAGTTTCTAGTATAGGTCGCTTATCGGGAAGGTTAGACAGAGTTGAAGAAGGGGTTAAGGTTGGTCCAGATTAGGGGTCTTTTCCGTTTGGGGGCTAGCAGCGAATTTTTAAGAGAATGGGTTTACTAATGTAGCTTTGGTCACTGATTTAAAAAATAACTTTCTTTTTCTGGAGAAATGAAAAACAAACGTCTCGGAGCACTTTAAATAATTAATGTGTTTTAACTAGCTTAAACTAGTTACAGAGGATTGTGTTAAATTTAGCCAGAGTCACAAACTGCTACTGTTTATGAAAAAGTGCTCTAAGTATGAGAAAGTGTGTTCCTTTGTTAAGAATACCCAGTTCTTTAGTTGCCAAAAGCGTCGGTCAAACGGTAAAAAGTGCAACTTTACGAAGAATACGTTTTTTGAAGGATCCCGGCAGATCTGTAAAAGTAGCAGAAAGAAAATCAAGAATTAATGCCCAGTTAGGTCAATTGAATGCCCGGTTAGTTTAATTGAATGCCCGGTTAGGTTAATTGAATGCCCGGTTAGGTCAATTGAATTCCCGGTTAGGTCAATTGAATGCCCGGTTAGGTCAACTGTAAGCCCTTGACGATTGGTTAACTCATGATATTTTCATTAAAAAACATTAATTATTTAAAGTGTTCAAACATGTTTGTTTTTCATTTCTCCAAAAAAAAGTTATTTTTGAAATCAGTGACGAAAACTATATTAATTATACTGATTTTCATTAAAAGGTAATTATGTCGAAATGACATGGCCTGAAGTTGAAATAAAAAATACATTTTTCTAGTGTATTTTGGGTGTGCTCTGTTCAAATATAACCTTCATTTCTTGTGCAAATGAACAGAAATATGTGTTTGGGCTAGGCAATGACAACTGTATTTCTGTTCATTTGCACAAGAAATGAAGGTCATATTCGAACAAAGCACACCAAAATACACTTGAAAACTGTATTTTTGACTACATTTTATACAATAAAGCATAAACTAACCTGTTCATGTTACGAGATCTCGTAAACGACACATTATCATAGGGAAACGTGCAAAACACCTCAAAATTAACCAGAAAAGTTTGCTCTAATCATTTTCGCTTAAACTAACGAAAATATCACGACTTAACCTAACCAATCATCAAGGGCGTTCAGTTGACCTAACCGGGCATTCAGTCGACCTAATTGGGCATTCAATTAACCTAACAGGTTAATATTGGTTATTTCACCTAAATATCCTCTGATCTTTACGTATTAGACACTCACTGTCACATTTCGGGCAAGTTAAGGATGAGAGAATAACGCCGTAATTGATAAAAACATCCAATGCTTTGTCTCCATCGAGGGCACATGACGAATCAAGTTCTCAAAGTCGAAACCACACGAACGGCACGTCATAATTCTATCACAAACACCACCAAACTGAATTCCAATTAGAAAAAAAATAGCCAGAACAGAAACCAACAAACTAATTAAGTCGTGCAGTAGCGAAAAAATAGCCCAAAATTATGCTCGTCTGACCAAAAATGAATGTATTTATATATATATTATTAGTATCATAATTTCCACCATTAATGTGCATTTGCACAAAAAATGAGTGACAAATTTGAATAAAGCGACTAAAACTACCTCATAAAAAGTTATTTTGATTTACAGGTCCAGCCCATGTCATTTAAAACATATTAACCCATTAAAATTCGCTGCTAGGCCCCAAACGGAAAAGATCCCAGATTAGTAGACGGGGAGGACTTTAGTGTAGTTAAGGGTGGAACTAGGCCACGTACGTTAGGTGATAGGAATCCCCCTCCCCGCTATCGAGGTTTCGAACCCTTTCGCCCAGTTGGATAGGGATATGAATGAGGGGGAAACGATTTTAATTGGGGACTCCTTAGTGCGCCATATGGATAAGGAGTTCGTTGAACGGAATCCAACCAAGAGGAGGAGGGTCTATCTACCAGGGGGCCAGGGTTGACACAATTAGAGACGAAATATCATAGATAGGATTGATGTTGCCTCCCGTCACTCGATGTTGGTGACGATGGTAGCGGGCAACGACTCGTATAGGCCCGATACGAGAGTGCCTGACCTTTTGGAGAGATACAGGGGATTAATTAGGTCCCTGAAGGCAAGGTCAGGTAGGTCTTTAGTTCTAGGTATTACCCCTAAGCACGGTTTAAATTTTAGGATTACGTCAAAAACAATATTTTTGAACACTAAACAGAAGAGATTTGTGCTCAGGAAAATGTACCCTTCGTAAAGCTGTGGTCAGAATTTAGTGATCCTAGCCTTTTTATAAAAGATGGGGGTGCATTTCAATGAAATAGGGAATGCTAGGCTAGGTAGGTTAATCGATGAGACCGTTCGAAAGTTTTATAGGTTGAAGCCCTCTTTAAACGCTGTGGGTCCGGGAACGCCGGTCCGACGTGAAAAATAGTTTAAAATACCGCTCCGTGGTAAAAAATAATTTAAATGTCTTTTATTGTAACGCGCGTAGTATTAGAAATAAATTGCACGAATTTAAGGCGATAATTTATTCCGGCAACTACGATATAGTTGCTATAACCGAAACGTGGTTAAATACCGTAACTCGGGACTTGTTGGGGGAACTTGATATAGCTGGTTTTAAACTTTTTACTAATGATAGGTTACATAGGATTGGCGGTGGCGTTTTGTTGTACATTCGTAATTCCCTTAGGGGTATCGAGGTTAAGACAGATTTTCCGGCAGCAATTAATATGCGTTGAAGTTAGGGCGCGTAGTATTATTTTTAATTTCGTTGTTGTTTATAGACCTCCCGTTCAACCCCTCGATACCGATACTAGATTTTACACACTTCTTAGTAACTTTTTTATTAATCGGGATAGTATAGTTGTCGGAGACTTTAACTGCCCTAACGTTAATTACAAGACTTTTACTGATAATGATGAGGGTTTGAGACTGAGTTCATGGAAGATAATTTTTTACAACAGATGGTTATCGAGCCAACGCGCGGTGACAATATTTTCGACGTGGTGATGACGAACGACGAAAATATAGTCGAAGGTTTAGAAGTAGGTGAGAGTTTGGGATGTAGTGATCACCAAATTATTAGGTTTAAGCTACTAATAGAAAACAGTAAGGATAGTAACATAACAGAAGTCCGACTTTCGTACGGTTAATTTTGATAGTTTTGCGGATAGGATGAGTAGTGGACTGGGATAATTTATTTATGGGTAATGACGCAAATTTTCATTGGGAGGCGTTTAAAGAAAGTTTTTTTGAATATCGAAAGGGAGTTTATTCCGCGTAGGCCCAAGCGCTAGTAATCATGGTAAGCCCAAGTGGTGGACTAGGGAAATAGGCGAGTTTCATAAACGAGCGTAACAGAGCGTATAGACTTAATAAGCGCAATGGCACGGTAGCTAACTTAAATAGATATATCGCGCTTAGAGGTTAAAAGATCTGTTAGGAATGCTAAACATAATTTTGAGATACTTGTAGCTTCGGATAGTAAACATAATCTGAAAAAGTTTTTGACTACGTCAACAATCGTAAGCCGATAAAAGGTAACATAGGCCCTCCAGTGGACGCCAACGGCGGTTTTTACGAGGGTGAGATTGCGCATTATATCGATAAGCTAAAAGTTAGCAAAGCTTGAGGCCCTGACGCGTTTTATCCTAGACATTTGAAAGATTTGAAAGACGTTATCGTAAGCCCCTTAACAAAGATTTTTAATAAGTCACTGGAAGCAGGGATTATTCCTGAAGACTTCAAATTAGGTAACGTTACGCCCATTTTTAAAAAAGGCGACCGCACAGTAGCTAGCAATTATAGGCCTATTAGCTTAACGTCAGTTGTCGGTAAACTTTTGGAATCAGTAGTTAGGGATCGTATCGTCGATCACTAAGAAAGTCGCGATTTGATTAATAGTAGTCAGCATGGGTTTCGACGCCATAGGTCTTGTTTAACTAATTTGTTAGAGTTTTATAACGAAATAGAGCGAATACGATAGGCATAGAGCGGCTGACATTATTTATTTAGATTTTAAAAAAGCGTTCGATACAGTTCCGCATAGATGATTAATTGCGAAGGTTAAAGCGCAGGGTAAATGCGGTCAGGTAGCTAACTGGTTAGAGGAATGGCTTCGTGCCAGGAAACAGAGGGTCGTTGTTAATGGTAGTGAATCGGGGTGGTTGGATGTAGGTAGTTTGATAGTTTTGCGGATGGGATGAGAGTAGTGGACTGGGATAATTTATTTATGGGTTATGACGCAAATTTTAAAGCGCAGGGTATATGCGGTCAGGTAGCTATCTGGTTAGAGGAATGGCTTCGTGCCAGGAAACAGGGTCGTTGTTAATGGTAGTGAATCGGGGTGGTTGGATGTAGGTAGCGGTGTCCCTCAGGGTTCAATGTTAGGCCCATTGCTATTCGTAATCTATATTTATGACATAGATGTAGGCTTGACCAGTAACGTGTCAAAATTTGCGGACGATACTAAAATAGGCGGAAAAGTTGTTAACGTGGACGATAGAAATAGGCTCCAAGACGATGTAAATAGGATTATGAAATGGACGGATAAGTGGCAGATGCAATTTAACGTAGACAAATGCAAAGTTTTGCATATAGGTTCTCGTAACAACACTTACACGTACACGATGGATGATAGACAGTTAGCGAGCGTTGACGAGGAAGTAGATTTAGTCGTACGCGTATCTAAGGATTTAAAAGTTAGGAACCAATGCCTGGAGTCTTGCGCAAAAGCTAATAGGATGCTAGGCTTCATAGCGGGTAATTTCGAATTTAAATCGAAGATTATATATTGCCCCTTTACTAGCCCCTAGTCTGGCTTCGGTTAGAATATGCTGTTCAGTTTTGGTACCCATATTTGCGTGAGGATATTGATAAGTTAGAAAGGGTTCAGCGACGCGCCACGAAACTAATTCCGTCACTACGCAACAAGTCTTGCGAAGCTAGGATTAAAGAGTTAGACTTGCATTCATTCGAAACTAGATTAACGGGGGACTTATTGAAGTTTTCAAAATCGTTAATAAAATCGATAACGTAAATTTTGACATTGTTCATTTTCTATAATAGCAATATTCGTAATAACGGATTTAAATTACGTGGCAGACGTTTCATTACTAACATCGCTAAAAACTTTGTTTAAAGTAATTGATAAATTGAATAATCTTCCCGCGTCAGTCGTGAACTCTACCAGCGTTAATATGTTTAAAAACCGTTTAGATAAGCATTTTAAAAATATTAACGTCGTTTAAAATATAAAACAATTAGCAACAGGAGCTCTGTGGAGGAATGGTCGAAGTTTGAGTCTGATGACGAGTAATGCCAGCTTGTGACATGCCAGCGTGTGATATGCCAACAACAAAATTATATTAAAAAAAAAATTAGATTAACACGAACTTTGATGTAGCTCGTCGTGTAAAGTAATTCAGTTTTTGTTATACTCTTCATACTTTTTTTTCTCTTTTATTTTACTGCTTTTCATCTTTCACCCCTTTCCTATTCTCTTCGACTATTTTTCCGACTTGTCGGCAGTGGCCGGCGGATGATGGTGAGTCTTTCTCTCGTTTTCTCTCTGAATGAATGTTAACCCACGAATGTTAGGTTTTGCTACTTACTTAACCCCTTATTCTCTTCTTTTACCCACTACTTTCTTCTTTCTCTCGGGCTAACCTTAGAGTGGATCTTAGGGTCTTTGTTAGTCTAAGCTTTGTAGATCTGTAGATCTGTAGACTCTAATTCAGTGTGTTGTAAAGCTTCTTAGTCGATTTGAAAAATTAACAAATGACTTTTCCTCTGATTCTTCCTGTCTTCACATGGTGTCTCCCGATGTAACAGGTCTCGTGGTATTTTTGCCTAACATAACTGATGATGCAGGTGTCCATACTATGAAAAACGATTTAATAGGAAATTTACAAAATCGTTACAGGCAGTGGAAGGCAGACATTACTCGCATGATTTCTCACGTTTTAAATTCTCGTTTCAAATTTGCTTGCATGACAGTGCCTGAATTTGTAAAAAAATTAGATAATCATTATGTCTGCATCACCTAACGCGCTAGTCCTGCACGTAATATAACCTATGGCGATGAAGCAACTGATTTTGTTTCACGAGAAGATCAAGAACCTTTGAAAAAGAAGCCGAAGGTTAATTTATGGAGTTATTTCGATGAGGTTGTGCCTCCACCTATCAAAAAGTCAGAAAAGTTATCATAAAGAATTAGACATCTATTTAAAGGAGCCATGAGTCAGTTGCGACACGAACCCTCTTGATTGGGGTCGCGATAATGGTGAAAGATTTCAGAAACTACTGAACAGCTGGGTTTTGCTGCGCGCCGTCTGACGTCACCGGGTTTCGATGCCGGGGCCGATGGATTCGTAGTCAGCGATGCTAACCGCTACACCACCGAGGCGCGCATATATATATATATATATATATATATATATATTAGGGTGAGCCACACATATACGGTAAAAACTTAAATTGCATACATAAAAGCTCCTGATGCATTTTTTCATTCCTTGTATGGAAAAAGACCTGAAACCGGATGTTGAGTTAAATTCATTAATATTTAAGTGTGGCGCAAATTTGAAGAAATTTGCCACCCCAAACTGTAAAATGACACTAAAGCTTCGAGCTGCGCCACCTCTAAATATGCACAAATCGATCCAGTTTTTACTTTTAATATTGTTAGTGGTTGTAGAATATGGGCAAATGTCATGTGAAATATATTTTTCAATTTAATTTTTTTTTTACCTACAGTGTATATATACACGAATATAAGGGTGTTTCAAAAGTCCCTCATTATTTTTAAAATTTTATTAAAATAGCAATTACAAGAGGAACCAAATGACAATTTGGTTGCTGAGTCTACGATTCATGAGAATTTTGGTGGCATCAAACTTGGCTTCATAAGTCTACTGGAAAGTCACTGGTACATCTCAACGTGGGCACCGTCTTTTTCGAAACAAGCGAACCACCGTTTTACGCATTCTTGGCCGACATTGGACAACATTTCGGGAGTAACAGAAGCACACGCATTCCTGATCCGTTCTTCTAGTGTGGGGAGGACTCGCGGCTTGGTGGCGTACACTTTGCTCTTAATGTAGCCCCACAAAAAGAAGTCGCATGGGGTAAGATCAGGCGAGCGAGCAGCCCATTCGATGGGACCACGGCGACCAATCCACCGATCCGGGAACTGCTTATTCAGGAATGAGCGAACCTCACGCGAGTAATGAGCAGGGGCACCGTCTTGCTGGAAAATGACTTCTTGCATGTCAGCTACAGCTGACAGTTGGGGGATGCAGAACTCCTGAAGCATCCGAAGGTAATTGTCTCCGTTGACGTTCACGGAATTTCCATCTTGATCCCGGAAGAAGAACGGACCAATCAGCCCAGCTGAGGAGATGGCACACCAGACGACCAATTTTGGCGTGTTCCTTTCATGTTCACGGATCTCCGCAGGATTGTGAGTTCCCCAGATGCGGGTGTTGTGTAGATTGACGCGACCAGAAAGGTGGAAGAGAGCTTCGTCGCTGAACCACATGTGCTCCAGGATCGATGGGTCTCTTTCGTAGTGATGAAGCAGTGTCTCACACATCTCCACCCAGCAATCGTAGTCTTGAGGTTCCAGCTTCTGAACCACCTGGATCTTGTACGGATACAGCTTGAGACCACGCCGCAAAATCCGTTGGATAGATGTCGCGCTGATGTTCAGTTCCGCAGCAGCTCGCCGAATGGACTTTCCTTGACTCTGAGTAAACGCCTCACGGACAGTTTCGACATTCTCCTCACTCCGCCCACTTCGAAGTCTTCCTGATCGTGGTTTGTCCTTTACGGATCCGGTCTCCATAAACTTCCGGTGGGTGGCGACGATGGTGTTCCTATCCGGTGCATAATGCTGTCCGTAGACTGCCCGGAATCGTCGCTGCACTTCGACCACAGATTGAAAAACCTCCTGCCATGCAGCGATTTTACACCTCTGCCTAGAGTCAGCATGGTAGCAGAAGAAAACGGAGCAAAACTTCAAATGTAGACTCAAAAATATTCTCAACTACTGAGTAAGAGTTTACCACAAGATGAACGTCGTTGGTCGATTAGCTGCAAGGAAAATTGAAAATCAAATTAGTGAGGTACTTTTGAAACACCCGGTACTATTTCATTATTACATAGCGTTTAATTTTTTCCTATCCTACATGAATTTCATATTATATAATACTTAAGGTGAAATATGAAGTGAAAATTAACATCTGCAGGAAGTGAAGTGGTTATTTAACATATAATTATTAGCCAATTCCATTATACTTATATTATTACTAACCAGTACTTTTGTACTGGTTAGTAATAATATAAATATAATGGAATTGGCTAATAATTATATGTTAAATAACCACTTCACTTCCTGCAGATGTTAATTTTCACTTCATATTTCACCTTAAGTATTATATAATATGAAATTCATGTAGGATAGGAAAAAATTAAACGCTATGTAATAATGAAATATATTCGTATATACACTGTACAGTAGGTCCAAAAAAAATTAAATTGAAAAAAATATTTCACATGACATTTGCCCATATTCTACAACCACTAACGATATTAAAAGTAAAAACTGGATCGATTTGTGAATATTTAGAGGTGGCGCAACTCGAAGCCTTAGTGTCGTTTTACAGTTAAAAGGATATACAACCTCCTACCTCAGATATATATATATATATATATACAAACTCAGAATGGTTCCCTGAGAAACTTATACTGTATGTTAAACACAGACCGTGCATGGAACAAGGAACTCTTCTGGGAAATTACATCCACTATAGTTCGAATAAGTAATGATAAATGATAAATACTATAGTTTTTTCTTTTTCATGATGGAAAGCCCAACGTGGGCACCAGGTTACTCGCAAAGAGGCCACAAAATGTAGCTTCCCTGAACAGCTATCTGCAAAGCAGATAGGATCCAGCTTTGGGACAGGATCTAAGGTTTACAGCTTATACCTAGCCTACTACATTCCGCCCGAATTGTTCATTCTGACGAAGGTCAAGCTTTTCACTCCACCTTAGACCTACAGTTTAACGTGGAATCCGAACCACGCCCCACCAGTAGCCCAGCGTCTTAACCACTAGGTCACCCAGGGTACCCATTTATCTACTAACCACTTTCTTTATTGTGTGGAAGGATGAACAGCTGGGTTTTGCTGCGCGCCGGCTGCTGTCACCAGGCCTCGAACCCGGGGCCGATGGATTCGTAGTCAGCGACGCTAACCACTACACCACCGAGGTATATATATATATATATATATATATATATATATATATATATACACATTTAATTGCAATGACCACGCAGTATATTAATGTATAGAAACGACGTAAGTATAGAGGAGCGTTCTGCACACGAGGAAGAGAAATAACGAACAAATGAAAAATGAGGTGAACCGCCCGGGAATCGAACCCAGGATCTTCCGATTGCCGGTCAGATGCGCTATCCATTACACCACGGGCCTCGATCAGTCATAAGTCGAAATTCTCCTACATAGGGCAGAAACCAATGCCCTGAGAGGGCACCCTCACAAATCGTGAATATGTACATTTAACTGCAATGACAACGCAGTATATTAATGTATAGAAACGACGTAAGTATAGAGGAGCGTTCTGCGTTCTGCGTTCACCTCATTTTTCATTTGTTCGTTATTTCTCTTCCTCGTGTGCAGAACGCTCCTCTATACTTACGTCGTTTCTATACAGTAATATACTGCGTGGTCATTGCAGTTAAATGTACATATTCACGATTTGCGAGGGTGCCCTCTCAGGGCATTGGTTTCTGCCCTATGTAGGAGAATTTCGACTTATGACTGATCGAGGCCCGTGGTGTAATGGATAGCGCATCTGACCGGCAATCGGAAGATCCTGGGTTCGATTCCCGGGCGGTTCACCTCATTTTTCATTTGTTCTTTATTTCTCTTCCTCGTGTGCAGAACGCTCCTCTATACTTACGTCGTTTCTATACATTAATATACTGCGTGGTCATTGCAGTTAAATGTACATATTCACGATTTGCGAGGGTGCCCTCTCAGGGCATTGGTTTCTGCCCTATGTAGGAGAATTTCGACTTATGACTGATCGAGGCCCGTGGTGTAATGGATAGCGCATCTGACCGGCAATCGGAAGATCATGGGTTCGATTCCCGGGCGGTTCACCTCATTTTTCATTTGTTCGTTATTTCTCTTCCTCGTGTGCAGAACGCTCCTCTATAATTACGTCGTTTCTATACATATATATATATATATATATATATATGAAGTTATTTAGCAACATTTATCTTCTACTCCATCAAGCTATCAATATACACATTCAACAAAATATGAGAGAGCAAGAACTTTGCCTAACTCCGCAAGAGGAACCAAAGCACTCGCACTCAGACAATGCATTCGCCCACCTGTCAGTAAAAGATGGGTGGGTGTATCAAAATTTAAATATATTTAATACGTACAAAGGAACTTTCATGTCCTCTAATTTTAAAAGAAAAGACTGTGAGAAATTCTATCATATGCCTTGCTTATATCCAAGAAACAGAAGTATTTAAATGCAATTTTACTCTCAAGCATCCTTATCTTTAACTTGGGCCATCACAGTTTCCGCAAAATGATGAGCCAGCATGGAGACATTACATACACTTGTCTAACACCTATACCTTTTTCGGATCACCTGAAGATCAGGCCCCCCAGCCTTCTTTAGTTATCTTTATAAGACTAAGTAACAAAATATCACTACCTAACCTAACCAATCGTTAGGTCAACTGTACGCCCTTGACGACTGATTAGGTTGGGTCGTGATATTTTCGTTATTTAGCCTTATAAAGCTAACTAAAGAAGGCTGGGAGCCCTGATCTTCAGGTGATCCCCTATTTCATTCCAATCACTCAAAGTACCATTCACTCTTACAAATACCTTATTTTTATAAAAACTTTCCACTCTCAATAACATACCAACTATACAGAAAATTTGCTACAGCCGGTCTATCCACCTCATCATGTGCTTTCGTCAAAATCTGTAAACAGTATCTACAAGTTTCATGTCTTCTCCTTTAACTGTTGTACTGCAAACAACTCATTTATAACCCCCTCTGTCTTTCCTGAAACTTTTTTATAAATTCTATATTGAGATTCAGCAAGTTCAGAATTCTTGGATGTTTTCATATAGCAAATTAATAGTTTAAGAGGAAGAAAAAATTTAAAAACACTGCTCTGCTCACAGATTCATTCAGAAAACAATGACTGTCTAGGATGTCATCCGATCTTTTTTTCCCACAAGTGAAGAATAGTGTATAAGAAACGTAAAATAAAAACTAAGCCAAAGATAACTTTCATCAATATATAGGGTGCCTCAGAAGTCACGAGCCATATTTATAGGTGTGGATGACCTGAATCTGTGGTGCGCGACTTCTGAGACACCCTGTAGATATATATTTTATTTTTATTTTATTTTCCTTATCTTTTTTATTTTCTCTGGGCGACAACGCTAACATTCCATCCTTGTTAGTCAACATCCTTATTAAGACGTATGCAGAGATATAATTTAAAAATTAATGAGAAGTAAATAGAAACACATCTGCAAACAATATTTATTAACATGTCATACGATTATTTTTTTATTAGTATAATAAACTTACAAATAATGGTGGAAATAGCTAATATATATATTTCTTTTTAGAATTAATCACATATTCATAAAACATTTATTATCATGTCAAGAGATTATTTTTTAATTTTTATTCGTAAGTATAATTACGTTCATCATTCCCATAGTTTTTCTCTCTTCCACCTACCCAATATATTATGGTGAAAATTTATTATTACTTTTTTTACTATGCATGTCTTATGTTTTCATAGCTGTTGAAAAGACATAAGAGGGTATGCCCTTAGAGGGTACTTGGATGGCTTACCTTGGTTTTAGTCATCATATATACATACATGTCTATATTTGGGCTCTACCCACAAATGATGTCCACTAAAGTTCATACTAGGACGTCTCACGCACACACACACACACACACCCACACACACACACATACACACATACACATTTATTTTTATTTATTTTTCTATTTTTTTCTTATCATCATCATCATCCTTATCGTATCCTCCTTCTCCTTATCGTCCTCCGCCCCCTTTTGAGAAATTAAAGTGTTTTTTTCCTTTGCCTTTGTTTTTCCCTATTTTACCGTCTTTTACCCGCACTCTCCTCAGTAGCACTCCCCTCCCCATGGTAGTGAGGACATCTACTATTTGTGTCAGATCACTGTCGCTTATCTTATCATCCCCCGTCCCCCACTCCCTCAAATAGACTTGAGAGATGACAATTTTTGCTTTTTTCCATTTTTCCCCTCTTTTCCTCTCACTCCTCACAGTGGCACTCCTCTCCCACACACTAGTTTTGGTTAAGTTAGATCATTATCACTTATCACCCTCACCTCTCTTTGAGAGATTAAAATTTTTCTTTTCTCCTTTTTTCTCCTGCTATTTCCTCCTCTTTTCCCTTCACCCTTCCCACCTTTCCCCTCACTTAGCACTGGCAGTAGGACCCCCAACTCCCTCGTACCAAATGCATGCATACTACTTCACTCTTCAAATAATCTTCAATTATTCTTGAATTTACTCGACCGAATTGGTCAATTGACTCAATTCATACATTATCTACTGTCTACCAGTGTCTATTGTACTTGTCTGACTGTATTCATCCATTGACTCATCCATCTCGAAACTACTAGAGAAAGTCTTGTTACACCGATTAAATGATTACTTATGGACATCTCCTACTCAGTTTGGATTTAAAGGGTCCCACTCAACTGATCTGTGTATCTACGTACTGAAGGAAATTATATTTAAATACACTGACAGTAATTCAGGTATAGCTGTTTCCTGGATATGAGTAAGGCATATGATAGAGTGAACCACAATATTTTATTTAAAAAACTAGACCACAGGAAAGTTCCCATGTACATATTAAATTTATTGAAATTTTGGTATTCTCACCAATGTTTTACTGTTGGGTGGGACAATGTATTATCCGAATGTTTTGGTTCCGCTTGCGGGGTGAGACAAGGCTCCTTGCTCTCTCCTCTGCTGTTTAATGTGTATATTGATGGATTAATTGCTTCACTTAATGAGGCAACAGTTGGATGTTGTATAGATAACACAAAGATAAATAACTTAGTTTATGCCAATGATATGGTGTTAATACGTAAGTCCCTCTGTTAAAGGTCTGGATCAGCTGCTAAAAGTTTGCGAATTATATTCGCAGAAACATGATATTCTTTTTAATGTTACAAAAACTAAGGTTATACAATTCCATCGTAAAAGCTCTAATCAGCCAGCTGATACTAGATTTAAAAATGAAAGGTGAAGTAATTGAGGAAGTACAAGAATTTAAGTATTTGGGTCAAACTATTACCAGTTCCTTGAGTGGTGACTCAGAAAACAATATCGAAGCCTCTGTGCTAAAGCGAATATGACTATAAGGAACTTCCGGTTCTGTACAAGTGAAGCTAAAGACACTCTCTGTCGTACTTTCTGCAGTAATATATACCAACAGCAACTCTGGTGAATTATAAAAAAATGTTCTGGCACAACCCTAAATTTGTTTTACAACAGATCTTTTAGACTCCGTCATAAATTACCTCCCGAGATAAGCCTCCCAATTCCTCTGACTTAACCAAGTTAAGTTTCTACTGTAAATCTCTTTCATAAAAACTCCTCTCTCGCTCCTCTTTTAGCTCATCACACTATTGTTATATGTTGTAATTTGTTGTATGTGCTATGTATCTACAGTATGTCATCTGTGTGTTTTGTCCTAATCTATCCTTCCATCCACGTTATTGGCTAAGTATAGGTATTTATTCGACATAATTAAATATTATAATCTTTGAAATTTTATTAACATAATGTATTAGTTCCCACAAGTGCATGATATACGATATACTAAGAATGTACTTAATTGTAATGTACCTGAATTCACTGTAAAACGCGGACATTGTGTCGCCACTCAAAGTGTATAATCAGCCAATTTTTCTTTTTATTTATTTTTCTTTTTACTGTAAACTGTATTTTATTTAAGATGATATAGCCTGCCACATAATTATTTGAATCTTTAACTAAGGGGGAAGTTAACCTTGAACTCCAATCCCTCCGAATAAAATTATAATGATATAATTATATCTAACTAGTAGATTCCGGCCTGTAAAGCGTGCACGCTTGCTAAAGGCAACTTACAATTGTATACAACATCTGTATTTAACAATGAAATTATTCTAATCTCTGTAAATTTTGTATATATTTGTAAATAAAATAGATAAATAAAATTTATCTTTGTTGCAAATTAAAATTATTCCTACCTGGCCATCAGAGTCGTTCACAAAGGCTCTTCAATTCAATTTCATTTATCCAAGGCAAATTTTCTTTTGATTCACTTTGCCTTCTGAACCTCTTTCTGAATCATTCATTGAATGAAGTTGAGAGGAGTAAAAGAAGAATCACTTTAGTACATTTTAGTTTCTCTCAGTTCCTACTATTTTTGTTGGGTATAATTTATTTTTTGTTAATCTCCTCGTATTGAAATTTCGGAATCCCTTAAACTAAGGCCTTGTAAACTTCAAGGCCCACCTCTTCGTAAGGTTGTCCAAAGTGCTCAAATTTCTAAACCACAGTGGGAAAAGTGGCCCGCACGATATATACACACACACACATATATATATATATATATTATATATATACACCATTTCATGGTACAAGCAGCTCGCAGCAGCACTGTCAAGCAAGTAGGAGGTCAGTAGCATGATCGCAAAATGGTAGAGTGCAATTGCATGCAATGTTGATCAAATGTTGCAAAGTGCCAAACTCCCCTACTTCCCCAAGGTGCCAAATCTCCTCCTCCCAGGGTCCCAAAAAATAGGAAAAAAAAAGAAGCAAGTGGGAATCCCCCCAGCTGCCACAAGCTGGGGGAATCCCACCCAAACAGGAGGAGAGGAAGTTGATCTCCTCAAAGGTTTCCCTAGCTTAGGAAGGTAAGAGAGAGAGAGAGAAGAGAGCACGCTTTCGTCTGGAGGTCCAGACGCATAATGAGAGTTCATCCGAGTATCAGCTGGCTTAGAACTTGAAATCCGTTAGTTGGCTTAATCAGCCAGTTGGCATAGAAGGCATTGCCGACTGCACAACCAGCCAGTTGGCACACCCACCGTTCATAGATCTCCTATTATTAAAATGTATTAACCGGCAATTGGAAGGCCCTGGGTTCGATTCCCGGGCGGTTCGCCTCATTTTTCATTTATTCGTTATCTCTCCCCCTCGTGTGCAGAAACGTTCCTTAATACTTATGTCGTTTCTATTCATTTATATACTGCGTGGTCATTGCAGTTATATGCATATATATATATATATATATATATATATATATATATATATATATATATTTATCCAAAGCAGTCCATTTAGTAATATATTTTACTCAACGAAGTAAATCGAAGTTAGTTAAATGAAAACATTTCCATCCGTTATCAACGATTTTATTCAATCTCAGAATAGATAATTATATCGAAGATTAATTAATATTATGATGAGCTTAGTGTTGAATATTTTTTCCAGTCGTCACCCTGTAATTCAAATATTAAATGCTCATACGACTCTCTCTCTCTCTCTCTCTCTCTCTCTCTCTCTATATATATATATATAATATATATATATTATATATAATATATATATACATATACATATATATATGTGGGATCGTATAGTCGAACACTTAGAATACATAAACTTGTTAGAAATACGCAGCACGGATTTAGGCGAAACAAATCTTGCTTAACTAATCTTTTAGAATTTTTCCAAAGCGTGGTTGACGTTTACGATAGACATCGGGCGGTTGATGTAGTGTATTTAGATTTTCAAAAAGCGTTTGACACCGTGCCGCACAAAGACTCATTGAAAAAATTAAGGCTCATGGAATCAGGGGTGTAGTAATAAATTGGCTAAAAGAGTGGTTGCGAGGCAGGAAACAGAGGGTGGTCGTTGATGGAGCGGAGTCGTGCTGGGCTAATGTAGCGAGTGGCGTTCCTCAGGGTTCTGTATTGGGCCCCTTGCTTTTTCTTATATATTAACGATTTAGATGTCGGCCTAGTCAGTACAGTTTCAAAGTTTGCGGATGACACGAAGCTGGGTGGTAGGGCGATTAATGACGAAGATAGAGGTAAAATTCAGAAAGATCTGAATAAAATCGTTGATTGGTCAGTCACATGGCAAATGAGATTTAACGTTGATAAGTGAAAAATTTTGCATATAGGTTCGCGTAACGGTAAATTTGCGTATAGTATGTCAGGGAAAGATTTAACAAGCGTAGAGCAGGAAAAAGATTTAGGAGTTATAGTCACTGGTGATTTAAAAGTAGCGAAACAAAGTACAGCAGCGGTCAATAAGGCGAACAAAGTGTTAGGTTTTATAGCTCGAAATTTTGAGTACAAATCGCGCGATATTATAGTTCCACTTTATAAATCATTAGTTAGACCCCATTTGGAGTACGCGGTCCAATTTTGGAATCCGTATATGCGCAAAGATATAGACAAAATCGAAAGAGTTCAAAGAAGAGCAACTAAGATGATTCCGTCGCTTAGGTCAAAGTCGTACGAGAATAGGCTTAAGGAGTTAAAATTGACAACACTCGAGACCAGGAGGTTAAGGGGTGATCTAATCCAGGTTTTCAAAATTATGAATGGGTTCGATAACGTAGATAGAGATAGCTTTTTCGAAATATCTCAATATAATAGGACTAGAAATAACGGGTGTAAGTTGACAAGTAGAAGGTTCGAGACAGCAGTTGCGAAAAACTTTTTTACGCATAGAATAGTAAATAGCTGGAATAGTTTGCCGGTAGAAGTAATTAGTAGGACGTCTATAAACATGTTTAAAAATCGATTAGACGCATATGTTGATAGATTGGGTATAGTTTAAGGTAGTAAAATTAAGGCTTTCTGGGGATAGATCCCACAGCTCAACACAAGTGTTGTGGGATAGAGGGAGGCAGCGTCTTGGGTTAGGGGATACTCTCTGTCCTTACACACCCCATTTAAAGAGATTCCTCTGCCGAGCGGTGGCCCCCATTGTACTGTGAGGTATTGAAAAACTCATGATCTTCACTTGCCCCACAAACACCTTTAAATGGGAGACCCAAAATGAGTGCACACACATTTCTACATTACTGTACAGTCTTTACAGCCACACCTACTCTTTTTCTCGTAAGTGTATATATTGTAATGTATATGATTGTAAATTTTGACTTGGTCCGCTATCGATATGGACCGTGACTTGATGGATATCGTAATGAAATTGACTGGATTCTTTGGATTCCGATATATTTGCATGTCCTTTATAAATAGATATAGAGTGTAACATATTTGTGGATAGTAGTCTATTATGACTTGATCCTCTGGATCAGAGATTCTATCTTTAGTTTTAAATCGATAATTAATTAGTTTTAAATTGATAATTATTTAGTTTCGTAAAAATTGGTCGTTGCCAATTTACGGCAGTTTTTACATAAATTTCTTATGTTCTTGTCGTTCGGAACCCACGTAAAATTGTAGGTCCCCTTCGCCACCACGGAGGACATACACAATACACGAACACAGTTAGGTAGACCAGCCATGAGTGGATCCTAGGGTCTTTGTTGGTCTGAAACATTATAACATTATAATTTATAACATTATAACATATATATATATATATATATATACCCTTAAGGCACATATCTATAAAGTACTAGCTATTCAGATTTTTAAAAATAAATATTTCTAAACTTTTTCATGATAAACTATTTGAAACTTCTGTTTTACCTGTCACCCTACCGCGCAGGTGGGTATTTTGGTCCAGTAACCAGTGCTGGACCAACTCGGAGATGCATCAAATTCCGACGCTAAAGACTTTCAAACTACTTTTTCTGAATTTACCTTCACACAGGTGTTTTGGCTCTAATCTGACGTGCCCAGCCGATAATCCTTCGCAGAGCCTATAGACCGTGAAGGGGCGCTCTGAAACTACAAATTTCATTTTCCAACTAGTATTTCTCCACAGCTATTTTAAATAATAATAATAATAATAATAATAATAACTTCTCTCTCTCACTCTCTTCTTCGCCCTCTCTCGACCAACCCTGTCATGCAGAGCATCAACTATCATAGAAATTCTAAGGATCGTATACCAAATTGAATACAATCGTTCTCTGTTTGAGAAGATGACGTAATTGGAATGTTTATATATATGTTAATGATCCTCGCTCTCTAAAGAAACATCCACCGCAAATTTTGCTATTTTATTATATGTATAAGGGTTTGATTCTTTTAAGGGAAATATATATATATATATATATAATATATATATATATATATTATATATATATATAATATACACACACAGTATATATACATATTCGAGACTGGTTTATTAATGAGGATGTTTGTGCAGTTTCAAATGGGAATTTCAATTGAGATCTGTAAATTCTCCATTAAATTTCATGTTCTTTAAGCGTTTCTTAATAGCATCACATCATTACATCATCATCTCATTATTATATCATTCACTAAACTGAAACATTGAAGTGAATAACCTTTATTAGCCCTTAAGGCACATAGCAATAATTTAATCGCTATTCAGGTAAAATTTCGACATAAATATTTTCCTTTTAAGGACCAACTCAATGAAATAAATCCAAGTCAAAAGGAAAACATTTCCCTCCGTGACGTCTGTTGTTCAAGCGAAAACCCTTATTTATTTTTATTCCGCTCAAAAATTTTATTTAGTATATCGCACTTATTACACGCCTCTACTTTTAAATACCGATACAATATATATACTGTATATATATATACAGTATATATATATATATACATACTTTGAATAATAAAAAACAACAGGTATTCACTGTGACCTTTTGGCACCAAACAATAATTTCTCCATCATCGCTAATTAAAACTTTTCTCTCTCTCTCAACCTGTATTGAAGGGTAACAGATAATTTTTGATTCGGCCATCGCTAATACCTTTCGGGGAAACTAATCCAAACACCTGACATCCATTCCGGCCCTCTGTCGTCTGAACATTTTGACACCTGCGCGTACCCAAAAATGACCGCGTACATTAATATTTTTACAATACAGGGTGTTTATAAAGTCCCTATCTACTTCAGTGGAAACGTAGCAAAGAGGGTAAAATTCAATAACAGTATAATAGAAGGCATACATTTAATGAATACTAAAGCATATGATTCTACATGAGCACCATCAGTACCTCTACAACGTTCGAATCTGTAAGCAGCATTGCGGAACACATTTTACACATTTTAGAGCTGTTACGATACGAGCACGTAAATCTTGCAGATCTGTAATCCTCATTTGATAGACGTCTGATTTGATAAAGCCCCATGCAAAGAAATCCAAGGGCGTTAGGTCAGGAGATCGAGCCGCCCAGGGCCTCCACGTCCGATCCACCGATTTGGAAATCGTTCATTTAGGTATTCCCGAACAATGTTTGTGTAATGACAAGGTACCCCATCTTGTTGAAAGACGACGGTGTTTAAAATACCATCTGAATGAAGCTGGGACATTTACTTGCTCGTATCCTAACAGCAGTTACAAAAATAACCCCTGTCATGCTCCAAAATGTGTTTCGCAATGCTGCTGACAGATTCGAACTCTGTAGAGATACTGATGGTGCTCATATAGAATCATATGCTTAAGTATTCATTAAATGTATGCCTTCTATTATATTGTTATTGAATTTTACCATTTTTGCCACGTTTTCACTGAACTAGATAGGGACTTTATAAACACCTTGTATAATTTAAATGTTAAGCCAGAATTTTCATTTTCATATAAAAGCGAGTCTTACGTATATAAAGTGATGAATTATGAAAAATGCACAAATACTGCGATAGGAACGTGGGAATGTATTGGTCTAATTTAATAATAACAATAATATAATTTTTTTTTAAAAACATGCTAAATAATTTTCAGTTTTAGGAAGAAATTCAAACAAATTTTCAATTACAAATAAGGGCTTCATCTTCCATTCATTTAACTCTGAAAAAATTTGTGGAATGAATAAGTCAAATTTGATAAAGACACGCCCCCCCCCCCCCATGAAATCCCGGCGTACCCAATTACGACCCAATGGGCGGGACATGAGAACGAGTCTACGGTCTCTGATTGGAGGAAAATTTCATACATACGTTACAGCCGCACCCAGATATATTGACGTCCAATCAGGATGCCCATCGAATTGTGGGATCGGTTTCTGGCCTATGGGCACAAATGGGGCATCGCACCATATATAAATTGGCCTCCACGAGCAGATCGTGCCATAACAGTTGCTATTTCTACCTGTGAATAACACGTTATACCATCAAGCATGGACACTTCCAGTAAGCGAGAATTCTACTGTTTCCTACAGGTGTTTGAAGTCGGTGGCCCCTCTGCCGGGGCAACACTCGAACTTTTCGCAGCCGCCGACCTCAACGAATTATTTTCAACGAATTATTTTCAGCTGTAGCTGATATATCTGGAACCTTACAGACTCAACCAGTTGAAGGAAGCACATTTCAAATGTAAGTAGTAAAATTTATGTACCTGTAATTGCAAACGAGCATCTGTGGCGTGTAGTAAAACTTTTTTAAATTCTATGTCGTTTTTCTATTAAAGGGTATATAAATTTCTACTTTTACTCATATATCTCGAATAATGAATTAAAGTATCTGCTTTTAGAATTACTAAAGTTGCTATTTATGAATGTATATATATATATATATATATATATATATATATATATATATATACAGGGTGTCCCGTAAGTCCGGCATCATAGGAAAAATAATAAAAAAAGGCAAAACAAAAGCTTTTATTTACAGAACGTGCTCAGTATGTCCACCATTGATTTCAATACACAAATTCAGACGTGATACCCAGTCAGCAAGCACACGGTGAATGATCTCAGGAGTAATGGTGTTACATGCCCCAATAATCCGCTGCCGCAAATGTTCAACACTCCTAATTTTCTCTGCGTATACCAGCGCTTTCAAGTGGCCCCAGAGATAAAAAATCTAGTGGCGTGAGATCCGGGCTTCTAGCTGGTCATTCCACAGGCCCTCGACGTCCTATCCAATGACCAGGGAATTGTTGGTACAGGTATTCCCTTACTTGGGTGCTGTAATGTGCAGGAGCGCCGTCTTGCTGGAAACATGTTGGAAATTTCCTTCTTCGTTCAAGACACTGGGAAATGCTTCTTCCTTGAGCATACGTAGGTAGGTGCCTCCAGTGACATGTTCATCGAAAAAGTGGGGGCCTATGATGCGATCCTTCCAAATGCCACACCATACCATCACCCGAGATGCACCTTGCTCCTTTGAAGAGGTATACCAGTGAGGGTTGTTTTGAGACCAGTAGCGGGTGTTCTGTCGATTTACCTCACCATTTCCATAAAAAACAGCCTCGTCACTGAACAGAATGTTGGACGGGAAATTGGCATCCCAAGCATATTGTTCCGTAGCCCATTCACAAAATTCCATCCGCCGGTCGGGATCATCTTCGCTTAATTTCTGTAGGATCTGAAGTTTATATGGATGCCATTTATGAGCCTGAAAAATGCGATGGATGCTACTTTTGGACACTCCTGTCTCGGCGGACAATCGCCGAAGAGGCTTATTGGGACTTCTGTTAAAATGAGCTAGGATAGCAGTCGCTGTATCATCGTCAGTGGACCTCCTTGAAGGTCCACTGCGTGGTTTATCTTCTATGGATCCTGTTTCCTTAAACTTTGCAACAAGTCTGCTAACACAACTCTGTGTTATTGGCTCGCAGTCTGGATGCAGTCTGTTAAATTCAGCAGCGGCCTCTCTTTGACTCCGATTTCCTATGAGTAGAATTATCTGGATTCGTTCTTCCGTGCTCACAGACATTATGGCCTGTAGAAAGAGAAAAATATGAATTATGGTTTGTAGAAATAAAAAAAATGAATTTCTCCTATGATGCCGGACTTATAAGACACCCTGTATATATATATATATATATATATATATATATATATATATATATATATATATATATATATACACTCCTCTCTGTGTATTTTTGGTGAAAAGCAATTGCATTTTAATTATTATCATCAGAAAAATGTATGACCTACCCAAAAATAATTTAAAAAGCCGGGCTCGAGACCCGGTGTCGACAGACGGTGCTTAGTAACCCCAGCTAGTCATCCTTTCACACAATATGAATTACTAAAGCTTTAAAAGGAGGGAGTTCCAACGGTCATGGGTTCGATACCCGGCAGGCGATGCATAGTATGCCCAGCTAGGATTTAAGTATTTCCGGCACTGTGATTAATGTACTTGTATTCTATTAATTATTTAAAGAGTGAATTTTCAAATTATTTTCTTTATCAAATAATTACATATTAATTAAAAAATTTACAGAAAGTTCTGCAGGTAGGCTTTTAGAATTACTATTTGCTTCCCTCATTGCATGTTATTATTTATGAATGTGTATATATATATATATATATATATATATATATATATATATATATATATATATATATACACATATAAGCAAACAACCACAGGGAAAAGGAAACACAAAGTCCGAGCGCTTTCGTGATATATTCACATTATCAAGGATAATGTGAATATATCACGAAAGCGCTCGGACTTTGTGTTTCCTTTTCCCTGTGGTTGTTTGCTTATTAAGATCAGGTGTTATTTTGTGATTTTAGTGCATGTATATATATATATATATATATATATATATATATATATATATATATATATATATATATAGAGTCCTCTGTGTATATTTTTGATGAAAACAAATGGACTTTTCACATAGGTCAACCACAAGCATTATGGGCTTGATATGACTTCGATAGAATTCATATTAATGAATATGTAAATTTTGTTTTTTAAATAATTTTACTTTTGTTTTCAAAAATTACTTAAAGCCTACTAAATCAATAAGTTTTTTTAATAATTATAATAACTTACTTTACTTGTATTTTATTACGTCCTTAGAGAATGTCTTCATCATATTTAATCTACCATGAGTCATTTACATAAACTCCAACCTCCTCGGTTTCAATGCAAATTCTTCGATGACTTTGTCATGTAGAATCTTTTGCCTCTCCAGGGAAACCACAATTTCTTTCTCTATTGCAATTCTTGCTAAACATACTAGTCTTTCCTGACCAGTTCTGTTCCTTAGATACGTCTTAATTCGATTTAATGTTGAAAAACTTCTCTCTGTGGATACACTGCTCACTGGTATAGTTAAAATCAATCAAAGCAGTTTTGCAGATTCGTTAAAAGCTTTTTCTAAATCTAAGTCAATGCATAATTTTAGCAGTTCTTTGACATTTTTGCAGGCAGTAAAATCAGGATCTTTATAAATGTACTTCATTGTAAATGGGTATCTAAGGTCGAGTAAAAAAGAAACAAAAACTCACACACACACACACACACACACACAAAAAGCACAAAAGAAAAAAAATTGAAATGCATTGAAACGAATACGACACGGTCCCTGAGATAACTGACAATGAGGAAAGCCGTGCACAATTCATAGTTGCCACATATCTCTATTTTCACTCAAACAGCTTTCTGAGGATGAGATTTGGCATCCAGCGTAATGTTAGGCACTTAGAAATATACCTGACTTGTAAACTGAAAAACTCGCTTTTCTCTTCTTTCAGAAAATAGATTGACAAAATTATATACTTATCTGATTGTTTTGACAGATGCTATACTAATGTTGATTTTAAATTACATTAAATTTCGTAAAAGTTTCATTTTTTCATAAGTGTGATACAAGACATCGGAAATGATGCCTGACCTGGCTTTGTGGCTTAATGCGCTCGGTCGCTCAGGCGTCATAAAACAAGTCTGACTTTGCCCAAAGATGCGGCGCATGGAGAGAAGGAAAGAATGCGGCATTCTAAAATTTATATTGCTCTAATAAAGTGACCATAATAATAGATCTTTGAAATACACAAATTTAAATTTTACATGATGACCAGGAAATTAAATTTATTTTTCTTTTAAAGTTAGGTCAGGCCTGACCTGCCTGACCCCCGCCGTCGCCTCTGATGTATATATATATATATATATATATAGCCTGTCATCCTGACATTCAATTAGCCCAACCGTGACACGGTTCAATATTATAATAATCAAGATTCCTTTGCAAATATTAATTATTTTTATAGAAATCCATAATAAGCTCATTTTGAAATGTAAAGTTATTCATCATTTTCTCTTAAACGGGGCACAAACCACGAACTCTCCTGAGTAATTCGAAAGGTATTTGAGGCTTCACCTTGTCCTTGTAACGCCTTGCAACTCTTTGTAAATCTCTCCTCCTATATATATACACACAAGGCATATATACTGTGTATATATATATATATATATATATGGAAGTATATGTTAATGACCCGGTTAGGATAGTTGCTTGTTGTTTATTATTTGATCCGGGCACCCTATTCGGCATTTTCTCTTGTTGTAACTCCTTGTAACTCCTTGTAACTCTCTCTTCCTATATATATATATATATATATGTTTATGGAGGTATATGTTATAGACAAAGAGTGGGCATCATATTAAATATGGTTATTACATATTACAGTTCAATATTATAATAATCAAGATTCCTTTGCAAGTGTTAATTGTTTTTAAAATCCATAATAAACACATTTTGAAGTGTAAAGCTATCTGCTCAGGGGTTCGAGACTCTGTGATGGTTGGCGGTGCTTAGTAAGTCATCCTTCCACACAATATGGCTATTATTAGAAAAATGTATGAATTAACCAAAATAATTTTAAAATTTCCGTCTACATCCGTATCCTTTCTCCTTAAAGGACCGATGCGGAACTCGTTCGTGTATTAGAATCTTTTCGTAATAGTTTTGAAGAATCTCAAGTCGTGGACAATGATCTGAATAGGGATGTAGAAGTTTTGCAGTACACCCGGTCCAGTGATTGCTGTATCATCGACGAAGTGATGTAAGCTTTTTTTTTCTTGTGTTTCGGGGAAGAACAAGACGCAGTATATTTTCAAAAATTTATTAAATGCTAGAACCATGAGGAATGTTTTTTAAAATAGTACAATTTACTGTATACAATTTTACGTAATATGTCCTTCAATATTTCTCACACACATATATGAGTGACATTGGCATCAATTTTTTATAAATTATATATTTACATCCAACTTAAATTAGTTACAGAATTAGCAGCCGTTAAATAATCTACAAAGCATAAGACTCATCCTTAAACGGTACACAAACTAACATTATTGGAGACATCTTATATTTTACACAATATTGTAGCAATTACTCAAGTTACAATTTATATATATATATATATATATATACACGCGTAAAACATCACACAATACATCGAGGGCGCACAAACGGCGACCGTTTTTTTATCTGCCTGCATACCATTTAATCATTCCGCTCAGTGTCAAGGAACTCGAATAATTTTTAAAAATTTGTAAATCCCTTTCCACGTGTCATGTGTAAGAGAAATGAAAGGCAGTACATGCTACATACGTTGCTATAGTGGCCCTGGAACCTGTAAGGATTCCAAACAGTTTGCGGAATGTACAATTGCTCGAGAAATTTTACAATAATAGGGTCATTCCAAGGATGATCCCCAAGCAAGTTAAAATAGTACAGTCGTTCCCTATTTTTAAAGTAGACGGCTATCCAGTGAAGTCTCTCAACGTTTCGTTCTTCGCAAACACGCCGATAAATTTGGAGCGTGTGATTCGGTCACTATTCATTACTCTCTGGAGTGTATTCGCATCCATTTTAAAAGTCAGTGAATACCCCATGAGTCTGTCGAGTTCTATTAGGGTCTGTGATTTGAGGTATACTAGTACACCTAGCGGCTTGGCGAATTCCAATCTGACTGAAATGTTTTCACTCTGCTGTGGGCTTAAGTGTGTGTTTACACAAGCAGATAAGTCCGGGGTGATATCAAACGGGTTAAGATTAAATTGCTCGATGAATTCCTTTTACGTTACACCAATCCCTAATTCATCGAAACCACCGGCATTATGTGCAAGATTGCTATAAGCTCTCGAGCAAACCGGGAACACGGCTTCTGATGAATAATCCGTTTCTAGTGTCCCCCCCCCCCGACATAAGGCTACTCCATTGCCGTAGAGGGTTATATTTTTAACCCCGAAATTTTCGAAATTAAAGGCTTTCCTTTTTATATTTCTCATTCACAGAAACGTGTTCCTGCATTCCAATTAATAACCTTTTAGGTAGAGCTCCCAGGGCGATGTTTTCTATCTGTTTTGAGGCCAACCCTGCGGGCACCGTGTATAGTTTGATCTGTACTCTGTTAATTGTGTAATTTACTGTGGCATGGAGTAAATTTTTTTCAATTTCTAATTGTTCAGGCGAACTTAATTTTACACAGCGTACGCGAAGCTATGTTTCCATAATATGAATCACAACGGGCTTTGCGCCCTCTTCTTGATCAGCTCCCAGATTTAAACAGATCTCAGGATTCGTGCGAGTTAGCTTTATTTTCATATCGACTCGATTAACAAGCAGCTTCTCCTGGAATGTGAAGTCTGTAAGCAGGCGTCCAAAGCATTCGTATATCTTTATTTTAGAATTTGTAAATTTGTCCTTTATACTGCTTTCGTCTTTAGCCTGATAATAGCCCTCAGCAGTTAAAAAAGTATCCTTCGCTTCTTTTGAAAAGTTGAGGACATTTTCCAGATAGGCTCGTAGGTGACCGTTCCTGCAGAGATGCTGACCTGATTTAAATAAACATCACACTGACTGAATATGGAGCGTAGAATGTTTGTTTCGGGAAATACAACGCATTTGTCTTCGTAATCCGTTCCATCTGAATGCGCTATACGTAGTTTAGCGTACATGTGCATGCAGCTTCGGTAAAAAAAGTAAGGGCCTGAGCTGGGTATCACGAGTTCTATCGGAGCACTCGGGGAACTAATTGTGTTTAACGGGTTAATCGTAATAAAGTCACTGTGCTCTATAGAAACTTGAGCTCTGTCATAATGGCCGAGCCTTAGTGTTACTTTTGTACTATCGTACTGTATCCCACGGAACAAGACTGTTCGCATAGGATCATCTAAGGTTATGCCTAATTTTTCACACTCGTCGAATCTTCTAAGGACCAGAAAAATGTCCTGTTCCTTTTCTTCAGTTAAAAATTTGGTGGCTAGCTGGAATTCGCAAATTCCAACGTCATACGACTCACGGCCCAATCCTATGAGGCCGTGGAGTTCTGTTACAAAGTTGGCCAGTGTGTTGTCAGGATGTACAGACAGAGAAGAAGAGGACGGGAGTGTGACATAGAAGTGGTTACGCGCCATGTTGCATACTATTTAAGCTTCATTATTGCATCAGCTTTTATATAGGTGTTGAAGCTTTCTGGGTACCCTAGCCATTTCATCAGTTACCCTAAATTAAATGTCGCTTTCTGCAACTCCTCGAAGTAAAAGCCTCCTGCGATTTCTTCCCCATTCAAGTCTTCAACATAATACATTATCTCGCCTTTAGGTCTCGTAGCCCTAACTTTAAAATCTTACGTGTCCATCCTTGTTCAAATCCCTTCGCGAATTTATTACCCGAGCGCGATAGCCTTACACAATCATTGATTTTGAAAAGCGCATAGTGTGGCGTGATTCTACGAATATCTCTTCTCACATCACGCTCTGTGCGCTTACCTCTTTCTAAAACCTCGTTAGGTGTTGTCCCAATCGTACAATGGTGTGAACGGTTCTGTAGGATGAGGCCAGTGACTCCAGAATATTATATATCTGTATGTGTTTTTATGTACAAAATATCGACGCATGCGTTCCTTTATGATTAGGCTGACCATACGTACCGTTTTGAACGGGACAGTACCGTTTGTTTTATATGTCCATGGCCGTCCCGTCGTTTTAATAAAAATGTCAATTTTGTCCCGGTTTATGTACTTACTTTTTCATGAATACAGAATATTACATAACCCCCGTCCCTTTTTTGCCATCCCAATGTCCCGTTTTTGTCTCAAGGAAATATGGTCAGCCTATTTATGATACATTGAACTCTTTCAGCTAAAGAGGCCTTATGTATAAAATTGTTAGTGTAGTAACTGATATTAAACTCTGCCAACATGCTCTGAAAAGCTCGGCCTATAAATTCTTTCCCCATATCCGTACAAAAATAGCAAGGAATCCTGTTTTCTTTCAACAGCAGCGTTTTGGTGGCTTTAGCAACTGTTTCAGGCGATTTATTTTTCAGGGGAATTAGCCAATTAGCCACAGATATCTAGAGGATACGACTATTATGAATAGGATGCAGCGATAGCCATCATTATACACTGAGTATCTTTGTATGTCTGTTAAATCCGCTTGCCAAATAGAGTCAATCGAAGCCGCTGTTGTCTTGGCTGTTTTAAACCTTTTTTGCACCGGCTTATGAAGTGTATAAGCATCCTGCTCTCACAAAAACCTCTCAACATCTTTTTTACCTACTCCATCATTATAAACACCTCTATACAGTCTATCAACACCGCCATAGAAGTTCGGGCCAGAAATGTCATAATAACGTTTTCTTAATATGTTAGCCATTTGCGTATTTTAGAGGCACGCGGGGAGGGTTGACCGTTGTTGTTTGGTCTCTTCTTTCTCCTCTTCAGAGATGCTACCGCTGGGGGTGATGGCGTGCTCAGTTGTGGCACATGCGAGGATTGCTCCAAGTCTTTTAACCTGTTTAGATTTCCTATCAATGTTTTGTGGACATTTATTTGTTGTAGTCTTGCTTTAATATGCTTCCATCCTGATGGTGATGGCCTATCCCACTTTCTCACAAGGTCATGGACGATGTCAACCATATTCGATCCCTGTACTTTTGTTCCTTCAAAAAAGACCTCACCTGTATCGGTCCACTGTATAATGGAGTCCTCACTCAATAGATTATAAAGACTTAAGCCTTTATTCCTCAATGTATGTATGTTCGATATGTTGTGGGGTCGACCCGCTATTCTTTGACTGGTCATCTCTAGCTTCGGCCCCAAGCATTATGCCTCTGTCGGATTCTTATAATTTTCGTTCTCGTGAAGAAATTTCTGCAGAGCTTCTTGGTATAAGATTTTTTTCTCATCACGTGACTTTTCACTGTTTAATAGGTCTATGAATTCGCTTTCCATTCTTTTAAGCCTGCTTTTACGAGGTTCTAGAACCGTATCTGGACTTTTGAGCTTTACAGTGAAGCATACACCTCGTACGGAATCACGACTACTTTCTTCATTATATTAATCTGATCCCCCTCTTTGTACAATAATTCGTTTTTTTCTTCCCTACAGTTTGACTTTTACGAGCGAGTGTACGTATTATGTTCCTGTAACGGTGTAGGCGAGCCTTCTAAGGGAGTTTAATTGGTACATTACATTTTATAACATTAAGACAGATTTCACAGATGCATTTTAAAAAGTCGGAGACCATATTTTTAACAAACATCTGTTGCAATGCCCGGGACAGTCGATGATAGATTTTTATTAATTCATGGCATTTCTTTAACCTCTTTGTCATTCTGGAATATACACCGTTTGAGGCTCGTTTGGGAATATATTTGTTCTTAGAAACACGCTAAACGTGTTTCGGGGGTGAAGGTCACAAAGCAAATATCCATAACCCTGGCTTGTAGCTTCTTTATAAACTTCCAAAAACTCTTTACGCTGATTCGGGAACATTTGATTGGCTAATACCTCAATTTGTGACACATCTCTACGTTGTGCGAATAAGACTAGATATTGTGTATTTAACGTCACATCAAACATGTATCTATTTTTAAAAAAATAGATTCTGATTGATGAAGAACACGCTTACTGTATGTTAAGATGGTGGGAGAACACTGTAAATATCTCAGCAAACGTTTTATCCATTTCTAACATGAGATCATCAATTACAATGACTCTATGTTCATTTCCCTTTAACAAGTTAACGTCATATACGCCTTTGTGGAAAAAAAATATCATCTTGGTACTCGTTGAACACTGACTGGTAGTCGAATAACACCCTATGACTCTATGTACAAATTTTGAGAACATCTCCCCATTATATTTAATGATTTTAAGCATAAACACAGTTTTACAACATCCTGTAGGGCCAGATATAATACATGTGGACGGGCTCGTGAATCTGAATTTTTCTACAGAATCCATATCTCACACGTCACACTCCTAAGTGGGGCATTTACATAATATAATAAAAATTTAAGTGGTGCTCCTTATATTCTAGTCTTGTTTTTTCTCTTCTTCCCGAGAAGATGAGGTACGATGAGGTACAGCATCATGTCCCCATCATCGATATTACAGACGATCCCGATGAGTGTGTAGTTGTGGTTACAGGCACTATTCCCGCTAGCGAGCCCACACCAGCGACACCTGTAGCACCCCCACGCCACAATTCAAAGCGGAGGCATGATGATGATGAAGTGCCTTCCACGTCAGGTATAAAGCGTGCCAGGAGTGCACTAACAGAGCCCAAGCCCTATACGTCTTACGACACAACTAGGCCTGTGCGATTAATTGGAAATGTCGATTCGGGTCGATTCAGTAAAAGAATCGAAACCCGACCCGACTTAGAGCTAAAAAATTTCGATTCTTCGATTTGCTAACTGTAACCTGTCGAGACGACAAACTGGAACTACCCAAAACCATGGAATATCGAAACCGTGGAATAACAATTGAAAAACTAACTAAATATTATATATATATATTATTATTATACAGGGTGTCCCATAAGTCCGGCATCATAGGAGAAATTCATATTTTTTCTATTTCTACAAACCATAATTCATATTTTCTCTTTCTACAGGCCATAATTTCTGTGAGCACGGAAGAACGAATCCAGATAATTCTACTCATAGGAAATCGGAGTCAAAGCGAGGCCGCTGCTGAATTTAACAGACTGCATCCAGACCGCGAGCCAGAGTTGTGTTAGCAGACTTGTTGCAAAGTTTAAGGAAACAGGATCCATAGAAGATAAACACGCAGTGGACCTTCAAGGAGGTCCACTGACGATGATACAGCGACTGCTATCCTGGCTCATTTTAACAGAAGTCCCAATAAGTCTCTTCGGCGATTGTCCGCTGAGAGAGGAGTGTCGTAAAGTAGCATCCATCGCATTCTTCAGGCTCACAAATGGCATCCATATGAACTTCAGATCCTACAGAAATTAAGCGAAGATGATCCTAACCGGTGGATGGAATTTTTTGAATGCGCTACGGAACAATATGCTTGGGATGCCAATTTCCCGTCCACCATTCTGTTCAGTGACGAGGCTGTTTTTTATGGAAATGGTGAGGTAAATCGACAGAACACCCGCTACTGGTCTCAAAACAACCCTCACTGGTATACCTCTTCAAAGGAACAAGGTGCATCTCGGGTGATGGTATGGTGTGGCATTTGGAAGGATCGCATCATAGGCCCCCACTTTTTCGATGAACATGTCACTGGAGGCACCTACCTACGTATGCTCAAGGAAGAAGCATTTCCCAGTGTCTTGAACGAAGAAGGAAATTTCCCAACATGGTTCCAGCAAGACGGCGCTCCTGCACATTACAGCACTCAAGTAAGGGAATACCTGTACCAACAATTCCCTGGTCATTGGATAGGACGTCGAAGGCCTGTGGAATGGCCAGCTAGAAGCCCGGATCTCACGCCACTAGATTTTTATCTCTGGGGCCACTTGAAAGCGCTGGTATACGCAGAGAAAATTAGGAGTGTTCAACATTTGCGGCAGCGCATTATTGAGGCATGTAACACCATTACTCCTAACATCATTCACCGTGTGCTTGCTGACTGGGTATCACGTCTGAATTTGTGTATTGAAAACAATGGTGGACATATTGAGCACGTTCTGTAAATAAAAGCTTTTGTTTTGCCTTTTTTTATTATTTTTCCTATGATGCCGGACTTATGTATATATAATGTAATAATATAATAACGTTGTAATAGTTGGATATTTGAGGGATTACGCTTTTATAAAGATCTGAGTGAGCTCAGTGCGCATGGTCAGCTTTTGACTTTGTGATGTCATAGAATCACGTGCGCGCGCCTTGCGGTGTGGAAAGTTTAGACCAGTTCTTTGGGTTCAGTTGTTCATTACGCTTTTCAGTATGTTGCTGCTGGTGCATGTATGTTGTTCTGTTGGTGCTGGTGCATGTAAATTGTAAAGTATAGGTGAGTGCAGTGCACAGTCGCAGTCGAATTGAATCGAGAATCGAAAACAAATGGCTGAATTGAATCGAAAATCGAATCGAAATAAAAATATCCGAATCGCACACCCTTAGACACAACCCCCACACTAGCTCCTTCCTCAACTAAAAATACGTCCCCTTATTCGTCTTCAATTCCGGACACATCCTCCACAGCAGCAGCAGCTTTCCGTTCCACAGAAGACGGTATAACATTCGAAATGGTGCGCACCCCCACTCCCACCCCAGCCCTGACTAGAAGTCAGTACGTAGTCAGGGTTGCCCCTCGATCTATGTACAGCAATGGTGTTGAATATGGTCTACGACACGTAGTTGAACGTATTATGGAGTTTGCCCTTCAGAACAGCGACGGTCGTGAAGTCAGGACGAGGCTGTCCTTCGGGTTCGGGTCAGACGACGGGGATGAAAATGAATTTTGGGTAGTAATACCAATCAGACGCTTGGCCGCTATATATAGCTTATATATTGGGGCGTATAATGCAGACCTCTCAAAGTAGTACAGCCTTCAATATGGACAACTTCACAGTAGATATTGACCGTGTATTCCGTGTTGCGGGTCATAGTGCCACACCTTATATTTACAGACGGCATATAAATACCGAGCGTGGTTGCGGCTTTATAGCAATACTTTTGGAGCATATATTTACTGTGCTAAATACACGAGCCAAAATATTGGTTGCTTACAGTTGTACATTGTGCCCGTAAACTGGCGGCAGACTGCAAACTTAAGTTTGAATGTAATATGGGTCCTGAATAGCTGAGAAGGGTAGAGCAGGAAATGAATGTTCGCATAGTTGTATTTGGAATGGATGATCGTCGTAGGACTGCGTATGTTTTTAAAAGCTGTGTGAGAGATCGTAGAAGGCCCCTACTTATTTTAGGGTTGTTAGGGTCAACGTATCTCCCCATCCGTAATATAAAGGACCTTTACGCGAGTTATGATAAAAGTCGAAAATATGGGAGGCATCATGATTTGTGTAAGGGATGTTTTGAGTTTGCGGATGATATAGTGAAATATTGCAAGGAATGCCACATGGTATGTGAACAGTGTAAAAGCCCTAAATGTGAAAGTCGTGTAGTTCAAGCTGAGAAGAGGGATTGTAATGTATGTCGACGTACATTTTTCAATAATAAATGCTTTGAGCTCCATAAGTCAATTGGCACTTGCAGGAAAATGAGAATCTGTGAATGTGGTATGTTTCATATGATGGATAACACTGGGGAACAAATTTCAAATTTTTGTCTATTGAATTAGATTTGACAGTTAGTTCTAGGTAATTTGGGTGCGCTGAGCACGAATTTTTACTCGGTTTTGCTCTATCAGGTCCTGATTTTGCTCAACACCCCTCCTCTTTCGTCGTATTCATAAAAAGGTTTTTTTCTCAATACTCGCTGTCTTTTTGCAGTTACACATTATGCAACTAGGTTTTTATCTAGGTATTTGTACCTATTGTTATGGTATTGTTGTATTATGTATATTTTTATATGTAACACCCTAAAAATATTTTTAATTTTGTCATTTTTAACCCATTTTAATATTAGTAAATTAAGCTAAAAATATCATAGAATTCTAAAATTTTCTCGAGCGTTCCTGTTCTCTGTAGAGTATTCTAGAGGGACAACTAAAATATATAAAAGCGACTCGTTTCCAGAGTTAATCAGTCAATTCAATCAGTCAGTCAGTCAGTCAGTCAGTTGAGTTAGTTAATTAAGTTTGGGCATTAACATAATTTTGAATTGGCATATGATTTAGTGAGTAATTTTGTCATCGTGATTTAATATAGTTGATTTAATTAGACGTAATTTATATTGTACCTACTCATCCGTGTTTCTAGTTTAATTTCATAGATTGTAAGTACCTATTTCATAATAAGTACCTATTTAAACTAATTTTTGTTTATATTTCAGATTTTCTTAAATTTATATGAATTAAGGGCTTTAAATACCTTTACAAATTGGCAGAACAATCAAGCAATATGTCATCAAGCACTAGAAAGTTCAAATGCAAAAACAACCCTGATTCCTTCTGTTATATATGTGGAAATTTTACACTTCCACATCAACGAGCAAATATAACTGACTTCGTAAAAAGAGCTTACTTAGCTTATTTTGGCATAAAACTGGGGGACCAAGATAAATCGTGGGCTCCACATAAAGCCTGCACTATATGCATTGAAAGACTGCGACATTGGACGAAGGGTTCGGATTCAAAAATACCTTTTGGAGTTCCGATGGTAAGTTTATGATTTCATAAAACTACGTAATTTAATCACTAGTATACTGTAACTTACCTAAATGTAATTGTAACTTAGGTACATAAACAAAAATTTACAGAAAATGTTTATAAGAATCTCAAATATTGCATAAGGTTGAAACACATAGAAATGTTAAATGTTTGGGTGATAACTTTTGATAAAATTCATTAAAACAAGTCTCTCGTCGCTTTTGTTAACGCTTTACAATTTTTTTTCCATATCAGGTGTGGCGAGAGCCTACTAACCACGAGACCGATTGCTACCTTTGCTTTGTCAAGACTTCGGGCTTCACTAAGAAAAATAAACATTGTATCGAGTACCCAAATTTCGACACCGCGATACGACCTGTGCTACATTCAAATGAGATCCCCATTCCAAAATTTAAGGGTCTGCCAACTCAAGAATTAGTTGAAGATGTTCCTGAAAATATTGTTATGCACTTTGAGGAGTCAGACACCGATTTTGACCCCAGCGTATTTGAAAGTCAAAACGATCCGCAAAAGTTTAACCAGGCCGAGTTGAATGATCTTGTAAGGGATCTAAATTTGCCAAAAAAGGCTGCGGAAATTTTAGCTTCAAGACTTAAAGAGAAAAACTTGCTTACTTCAAACACATACATTTCATTTTACAGAAAAAGAGAAGAAGAACTTGTTAAATATTTTAGAACAGAGGATAGTTTAGTATATTGCTGCGACATAGTTGGTTTGTTAAAGAAGATGGGGGTTGAGTCTTACGATGCAAATGATTGGCGCTTGTTTTTAGACAGTTCGAAAAGAAGTCTTAAGTGTGTGTTGTTGCATAATGGCAATCTATACGGCTCGATACCGATTGGGCACTCAACAAAATTAAAAGAAAAGTATGAACATATAGAAAAGGTTTTAAATCTTATCAAATATAGGGAGCACGAGTGGATCATATGTGTTGACTTAAAAATGGTTAATTTTATGCTAGGACAACAAGGAGGGTATACTAAATATCCCTGCTTCCTTTGCTTATGGGACAGCAGAGCCAAGGAAGAACATTATTTCAAACAAATCTGGCCAGCACGAACATCACTTACTGTCGGAGAAAAAAACGTAATTAATCCACCTTTAGTGAGCAGAGATAAAATCATATTTCCTCCTCTGCATATAAAACTAGGCCTCATTAAACAATATGTAAAAGCTTTAGATACGAACGGCGAGTGTTTCAAATACATAACTTCAAAATTTCCAAGTTTAAGTTATGAAAAAATCAAGGCGGGAATTTTCGACGGTCCACAAATAAGAACAATGATTAAAGACAGCAATTTTCCTAATGTCATGAATGAACGCGAAAAAAATGGCTGGTTCTCATTCGTGGACTTGATAGAAAACTTTTTAGGCAATTATAGGGCAGATAACTACGAAGAAATCGTAAAAAAACTTTTAAGGGACTACAAAGAGTTAGGTTGCAATATGAGCATAAAAATGCATTTTTTGAATAGCCATCTTGACCAATTTCCAAGTAATTTAGGTGATGTAAGTGACGAACAAGGGGAGAGATTCCACCAAGATATCAAAATTATGGAGGAACGGTACCAAGGCCGCTGGGATTCCCACATGATGGCTGATTACTGCTGGTGCTTGAAAAGAGACCTGCCATCAACAAGCAAATACGCTAGAAAGTCTTACAAAAGAAAATTTTTGCCACAGTGAAAGCTTCATATCTGTTTGTTTTTTTATTTTAAGTCATTTCTATCGTTATAATGTAATTTTACTGTAGTTTGAACTGCTTGTATTCATGAAACTTGAAAAAAAAATTAACACATGACTTAATTTTTTAGTCCTAATTTGAAAAATCTGGAAAATGGCACATAGGCTGTCGACAAGAATCAGGACCTGATAGAGCCAAACCGAGTTGAAATTCGTATTCAGCGCAGCCAAATTACCTAGAATCAAGTGTCAGATATCATTCAATAAAATACGTGTTGCCCAGTGTAATTGAGGGAAATTTACGCATAAATGTGATGAAATTCACTGTTGTACATACCATGAGAAATATAAGGCGGATAGAGGAAAGCATGTATGTTATATGAAAGATGCTAAGCCTAAAAATAGAACTTGTATAACTGTGTACTACGATATAGAAACATATAAGATTGCTGAAACCAAATAAGTTATCCCACATCTACTTGTAAGCCAGACTATCTGCAATGAGTGCATAGAAGTCGAATGTGATGAGTGTCACAAATGTGGTAAACGAACAAACGTTTTTAGAACGATCGCACACGACAACCCCGTGAAACTCTTTGTGTCCTATAGTGTCAAGTTAGCGAACAAGTTATAAAAAATGACTGTGTATACTCTTGCCCATAATGGCGCAAAATTTGACACACAATTCCTTTATAAGAAGCTCCTTGAACACGAATCACCGGAAATATTTACAGGTGATCCCTTGAAAAGAGGAAACAAACTTATACAGATGCAAATAAGAAGCAATATTCAGTTTAAAGACACTTTATTATTCACACCTTGTAAATTAGCCAAGCTATCCAAGGTGATGGGAGTAGCCGCCGAAGTTTCAAAAGGGTATTTCCCTTACACTTTCCTCACTGCGACACTTTAAATTACGTAGGACTACTCCCCCCCAAACAATACTTTAACTACACGAACATGAGTGATAGTGAGTGTGAAGATTTTGACCGCTACTACAACAGTTTTAATGAAACTAATCCATGCGATATAGCTGATGAATGTGAACGTTATTGCGTGAATGATGTGCGCGTTAGGGTGTATCATGCTCATGTCAAATATTGAAAAACGTGGAATTTGAAGGTTGGCAGTATGTATTCCTATGTAAAGTTGAATTTTAATAGAGGTTCGTCTTCTGCAACTTTTGCAAAAAATCGCATTTAAGTGTTCAAAATCGCACTTTTTTTGTCGAAAAATGGGATTTTTGGCCAATTTCAAAGACTTGGTAGCCTCATATGACCTCCATATGTTCCATATTGTTCACATACACCCTTAAGCATTTCTAGGGGCAGGCTTGGACCCACTTAAAATCAGCCAAAGTGGTTAATAACTCCTAAAATAACCAAAATCACCCAAAATGGCCGAAAACTAAGGAATTTTATGATTTTTAGTCTCCTATACACCACATTTCGCGGCTGTTCGCTTCATCAGGCAGAATCTTTTTGTTTTTCTTTCTTGGTCTAGCATTTTCTTTTTTTAGAAACGCCTCCACCAATTTTCATTTATTTTATTTTCGGCATCACTGAATGTGATGGCAGCTGCCCCCACCTTTCCGCAACGCAACCTGCTATGACGTTCAACCTTTTTTTTGCAATTGCAATTCTTCTTTAATATTTGTATAAGTCCCTCCTCCACCCCCAGCTTGTAATAATATGCTGGTCAACTGAATGTTTTGAGATTTTTCTTCTGAAAACATCTTGATTTGTCTAGCAGGTCTTGTAGAGATCTAAAACATGTTCATAATGTCTTGCTTTGACTTGAAAACTGGCATCAATTCTCTGTGATCAATCCTAGCACGAACAAAACCATCTCTTCTCTCTTGCCCATACACTGCATGAGCTGCAGCTGAAACTTCCTGGACTGCTCTTTCACAGCTTTGATTGTGAACTGAGAAGTTCTCAACTTCAAGTGGAGAACTGAGAAGCTCCTCAACTTCTCCTCTTGACATCTTACAAGTGAAAGTGGCTCATACAGTTTCTCCTTATCCCAGTTAATCAGAGTCATTGGAGAAGTAGCATCAAAATTCAGTTTAGGGTTTCTATGAGTTCTCAGACTCGTCTCCATACTCAGACTTATCTCTGATCTTCTTGATCATCTCAACCCCCGATGCCCTCTCCTCCTCATCCTCACTGCACAGGAGTGAGGCAATGAGGTTCTCACTGTGAGCATGATATGCTCCACGAACTATCACATGAGTGATTATATTCCTGACTTTAGAGATCTGGCTTCTCAGCAGTCTCAGAGCGGTCACAATATGGTGAGGTCCATACCTCATGTGGTGCTTCACCTTGATCTCAAAATACATTTTGAAGTAGAAGTCCAGGCAGAACTTCAGCAGCACCCCCAGCTTCTTCAACACCTCCCCCTTCAGAGCATCTTGCCTCATCCACAGCCTCAACAGAGCCTCACCTGTAGTCAGCCAGCGTGACTGATTCAGTGGGCCACACTTCAGACCAGCAACTTCCTTGCTCAAATCTCCTGTCTTGAGAGCTTTGATCAGTAGTAGCAGTTCTTCTGGTCAGTGCTAAGGTTCTGTACAATGTCTTCTGGCGGTTCAATTATATCTTCTTCTTCTCCTGGCAGAGCCTTGGAGCTAGAGTTGACAGGTATGTCATTGATCTTCTCCAAAAGTTTTCCTATTGGGCCACTGAACGCAGACTTGTGCGTGTAGGGACTATCAAGCTTGATGATCATGTGCCTGAGGCTGAGTTCATTAATATTTAACTGGCATATCAGCCAGTGACACTTATGACCTAGCAGTCTCTCCAAGTGAGTGATGGCTCCTCCATCAGGTCCTGTGTTTATGTTGCTGGAGTTACCACCAAGGACCACAATAGTATATTTAGCACCATGAGCACTAATCCACTCAAACAGAGCCTGAGGTATCTTCAGTGCAGGTTCTCATTTCCTTCAGGTTCTTCTGGTGTACAATGGAAGAGATACTTCCCCTCAGTTCCCAGGTAACACTATAGTGCTCTTCAGTTGTAATATCAGGGTGGAAGCGGCCAGTTTCTTCATTGTACCGCATGATCTTTGTCTTCTTATCTTGTTTCCATCAAAGAAAATTCCCTTGATCTCCTCTCCCTCTGTCCTTTCCTCCAGGGCCTCCACCGAGGCACCTATTACAGACTCCTGGCCCCTCCACATCTTCATCTTGTCAACAGCTAGATATGCCTTATCAGCAGATAGATGGCCAGCTTTGATGAGATCTTGCAAGAAACCAGTTGCAATGGCTGCTGCAGGAGTGCTTGAGATATCCATGTAGTTCCTCCTGGCAGAGGTGGAGACTTTGCCAGTGTTGACACTGGAGCTTGTGCCTGGTGCAGTACTGGAAAAATCTGTGTCAGCAGTAGGAGCTGCTCTGCCTGAGACTCTTGTAAGGAAGTCACCTCATCTTCACATCATCACCATCATCAGCTCTAAGCAGTAGCTCCTTTTCTTCTTCCTCTTTTCTGTTTCTCTTCTCAGCTGCCTTCTGTTCTTCCTCCTTCCTCTTAGCAGCCTTCACCTGCTTCACTGTTTCCTTCACATCAACAGATGCCATCCGGAAGCCAGAAACTTCTGAGGTTTTGATCCTCTGGTAATGGAGCCACTCTAGCTCTAGCTTTGGAATCTTCTGAGGCAGAGGACAGTCACAGTTGATATGAACTCTAGCAGCACAGCCAGAGCAGCCAGATGCTTCAGTTCCACAGAGAGTGATATGTCTGCAGGTTGTTATGTCAAACAATGTATCAAGTTCAGATATTCTCTTCTCTCTCTTTGCAGCCTTCACTCTCTCCATTCACTAGGTCAATCACTTCATTCCACCTGACAAGAATCTTCCTGGCAATGGATCTCTCTTGAATGATCACAGGAGGAGTGAACTTGGCATTGCTTTTGCGCCACTGTGCCAGTACCAGTGATGCCAAGTCCTTAGCCAAATCTTGCAGAGGGTACTGAGCTCTCTTCATATCATCCAGAAGCAGCTTCTCTTCCTGGAGGAGGATTCCTCTCTGAAACACAGCTCTCCAGGTTGGAACTTCTGTGGAAAATAACTGCCTGCCTGGACCCACCAGATCACTCAGCTTTGAACGAGAACTTTTCTGGTCTTTCGTCCTTGCTTAGGCATGGTGGCTACACAATCTTCAATAAGCTTTGTATCTGAAACAGAAAATTATCACAGTGAAATTCTAGTAGCCTATAACAGCTGTTACAATGGTTTTGTTTAGTAAGAAACCGGTCTGTTACATTTGTACTACAGTGTATGTCCTGCACAGCTGTTCTGTACATAACCAGAAAACGAAAAAGTGGAAATTTGAACACTTAAACGTGATTTTTAGCAAAACTTCAAGAAAACAAACCCCTCCTAAAATTTAATTTTACATAGCAATACATACTGCCAATCTTGAAATTCGCGCTTCAATGAGCATGATACACCCTAGTGTGCGTGCTAGAGTATGTTTCCAGGCGTGTACGGAAAATTGCCAGGCGGAATATTGCCAGGCGGAAAATTGCCAGGCGGAAAATTGCCAGTGAGAATATTGCCAGGCGGAAAATTGCCAGTGACAAAAATATGTCAAAATTTAGAAAGTAAGAAATAAAGTAATTGAGAAAAAGGACGTGTGTGTGTGCGTATATATATATATATATATATATATATATATATATATATATATATATATATCGAAACCTATGGTAAAATTATTGAATACCCGGTTAGGTTCATTGAATGCCAGGTTTGGTCCTCTGTACGCCCTTGACGATTGGTTAGGTTAAGTCGTGATATTTTCGTTAGCTTTAACGAAATTGCACTTCGAAAGAGGGGAAGAGAGACATACTGCCAAAAAGTACAAAAATATCAATGACAGATTGGAGAAAGTCATCCGTCAGTATAATGAAGAAGATAAATTGACATTTCTTCGATCTATTGCTTATAATCTTCATACTTTTTGAGGCTTTCCTTTCCTTAACAAGTTTTAGCATTTTAAAATTTTAATAATATTTTAATAAATAAATCTTTTTTGTGAATTTTAGTTTTTTTTCTCACTGGCAATATTCCGGCTGGCAATATTCTCACTGGCAATTTTCCCCACTGGCAATTTTCCGGCTGGCAATTTTCCGCCTGGAAATTTTCCGGCTGGCAATGTTCCTACTTCCGTTTCCAGGCCTTTGGAAGGATGTACACAGACCGTTTCAAATGCGATCCGTTGCAAATCGCAACCACGATCGCCTCATTGTGCTTTACGGTGTCCAAGAAAATTTCATGCCTAAAGATACCTTCGCCGTTATTCACAGAAACGACCCACGCAGTTATGGGCATAAGGCTATTTACTGGCTCATATACCTACAACAACAGACCGGTGTATACATAAAACATGCCCGCAACACGGGAGAAGTACCCATTAAGGTCAATGGTCATGTTTTTGGGTGGATGGTCTAAGCGAAGACCGTGCCACAGGTGAGAAGAGTGTGTGCTCCTTTAACGGGTGCTGGTGGCATGGATGCCCACGTCCTGACTGTGGAGTCGTAGGAGATATCCACGGTAGATCTCCTGCCGACAGTTTTGCATGGACTCGCACCCGCAATCAGCTTATAAGTTCCCAGTTCACTCACAAGGTCTTGTGGGAGCACGAATATGATGCACGGATGGAGACAGATGGGGAATACAGTGAAGAAATAAACACCATCAACATTCAATGGTGTTGGATCCTCTCAAATGTGGTGATAGCTTGTTTGACGTACAAACCCATTCAAACTATACTTTCCGCCTACAGACGGTGTGAAACTCCATTACTACGACTTCTGTTCTTTATACCCTCCGTGATGAGAACAAGCCGTACCCCGTAGGAGCACCTGAAAAACTGTTGGGGCTCGCGCTGCCCACCATCGAAAAGTTCTCAGCCAATTTGAACAAGAACGACTTCGGCCTTTCTTTCGTAAACGTGCTCTCCCCTTGCAACTTATGGATGGTGGTCTTACCTGTCGTTATAGAGCACAAGCTCATGTTTCCCCTATGCATGTCATTCCTTTTCTAAGAAACCCAACCAATGTTATGGATGTCGATCAGGTCACACTTCTGCACGATAAGGCCCCCTGCTTTAAGGCATTAGCCACTCAACAGTTGTTGCGGAACCATGAGATCGATTTCTTTGGAAATTAAGAATGGCCAGGAATTCTCCTGACCTGAACGTCTGTGAACACATTGGATTAGTTATAAAGGACAAGGTTGAATGTCTCTTGTTTCAAGAACCTGCAGCAAATCGATTTTCGAAGGATACAATGACGCAACACATTGAAACTGTTTTAGCAAATTTGCGTAACGATCAAGATCTATTCACGTCACTTTTGGCAAGCTACCCAAAGCGAATTCAGGCTGTCTTGGAAGCCAATGGCGTGAACACCAAGTTTTAATTTTCTCATTAAATGCAGAATTAAATTCTCTTTTGTCAGTTATGTTTAGTTTTACTGTACCTCTAATGGTTCAGGCCATGGGCGGGGGGGCTAAGGTTTATTGGAGCCCCGTATATGTATAATCGATATTAAGGAATGACAGAGGTGATGGGGATATATATAAACATTGTACGTTTGCTTCAATAAATATAATTATATATGTATACATTATACCAGATGGCTGGTGTATATCGATGAATCGGTACAGAATTTAAATTTTGTACCGATTCATCGATTTGTTGTATCTGGTATTCCATACATTAAAACCAAGCTCACCCTCTCGTCTATTGTTAATTTCGCAGCCATCCCCTACCTAAAATAAAAAAAATAATATATTATAATGAACACTGAAAATTCCTATGATGCGCGACTTTTGCGCTACCCTGTATATATATATTAGACTGGTCCAACCTATAAGGGTGAATTTTCAAATTTATTATTTTTGATATGGTACCCCTGGATATTGTGAGGAATGGTTAAAGAATTATAAATACCAATTTTAATGCAAATCGGATAATATTTAGAGGTGCCGCACGGAGGTCAAACATTTCATTTTATTCTCCAATCGGATTATTTATATTAATATTTTTTACCCCTGAGATAGCTGTTATCGGTGCGTTTTTTTTAATGTGGTATCCCCTATAGGCCTAATGCACAGTCCTCTAATTTTGTTTCTATTCCATTTATTTCCTTTACCTAAGTCCCTCTTTTATTGTAGATTTTTTTACGTTTGGAAAACGCTTACGGTGCTGCTCTACAATTTGCAGAAGATATTGTTGTTCTTCACTTTTCGTCAGATGGCCACTGAAGTTCTTAATTAAAGCAACACCTCTCTCAGCGTTGTCATTTACAACATTCATATTTTTTACATAATTGCTAGCAGCTTTGTAGTCATCATTAGCGTTCCAATCAGCAGGATCTCTGTCCAAAAAGTCCATTGGCAATGCTAATTTTGTGAAGAAGTTGCGAGTTGTTGAACTGACGAAGCTAGCTAGTGTTTTGTCTTGTAGGTTAGGATCATTCACATTCAAATTTATCCGTTTAGGAGGATTTTGAGAGCCATTCACATCCAGCGCCTTCACCATTTCTCGCTTGACTTCCAGTGACGTTTCTTCATCACAAAAAGAAAGTCCGATGAGCTCTTCATTCAAATACCAGAAATGGCGAGAGAGCGCTTTAGATGCAGCTACAGATATTTCTTTATCATCGTAGGATTGAAGTTTCTTGAGAAGAGATAGGTCATTAGCTGATGCAGAGAAAGCAATGGGTGCAAAAAACCATTCATTTACGTAGCATCGAACAGCATATAATGCAAAACGTTGCATCCCTTCTAGTTCACGTCTAGTGACTTCCATTTGTTTGTGGAAAAGACAAATTTTTATTGCATATATCACTTGCGCCATCCATCGCACACGGTGCAACGCTCCGGGTTGATGGAATTTAATGCCATCAAAAGGAACATCTCCAAGGTATATGATTGTCAAATCTAAGAGTTCTCGGTAATCTGCTCGAGGTTGTAATTTAGTCAAATGTTGCTTGCAATTTTCAATTATACTGGGCTTTCCCGGTACATCGATTTGAACAATTTCAAACTTGTTTGTGTCAAAAGTCTTCCATTTATTTTTAAGACGCTTAAATAACAAGATATCCGGGCCACCAGTGGCAGCGCCGTGACATTTGTCAAATACAGATGCTATTACTATTTCGAGAATGTGATGTCGACAAGCTAGTCCGAGGAGCGGCCGTTCAAGTATGCTTTCAATAAGAGTACATGCTCCTTTTTTATCGCCAATGTTGCTTGCAGTTGTGTCAAAGCCAGAGCTGGGCACCGCAAACTCAAAATCACTTCCGCAATCGCAAATCCGCAAACTCAAACCTTACCTTCCGCAACCGCAAATCCGCAAAGTGCTTGCCATTTTTGGTGCCGCAAACGCAAATCCGCAAACGCAAACCATATTTCCAATTTTTACAGTGCTGGGCACTTCCGCAAACACTTCCGCAAACCGCAAATTCCGCAATCGCAATTTTAACTATAAAAAGTATCCAAAACATTAAAGAGGTATAAAAAGTTTTTATATCTTTTAATGTTTAATGTTTTAGCCTTGTTTTTATTAAAAACAAGGCTAAATAATTTATTACAATAAATCACTATTGTAGAAGAAATAAAAATACTACATATATTGATATATTATATTGAACAAAAATACCTCCTGCAAGTAAATAGTAATAAATTAAATAATAAATTTAATCATTTGAATTTCATAAATTTTGAGACTTAGACACGTTGGCGGCCAGTGACAGCAGCGTCACAGCACTAGCGGGCTTGGCCAGTGGCCACGTGGGAAATTTGCGGAAAGATTTGCGTTTGCGGTCTTAGTTCCGCAACGCAAATTCACTAATTTGCGATGACTTTGCCGCAAACGCAAATCCGCCAACGAAAAACATACTTCCACAATTGCGGAATTTGGGGTTTGCGGAAGTGTTTGCGGAAGTGCCCAGCTCTGGTCAAAGCACATTGCCCGCACACAATCTCGTAGCCCCCAGTCATCCAAAGCTTCGACCACAGCACCTGCAATATTTTTTCCTGTGACAGATTTAAGTTTAGGTACTGAGAGAAGCTTAGATTTTCCTCCGCCTGATACAATAATTGGAAGTCTATCCACACTATCATCACCAGTAAGATCTTGGATAAGCTTTCCGTCCCAATGAACTGTTAGAGGAATATCAGTTTCAAATGATTGCTTGATGTCATCCGTAATTTGCTGACGAACTGATATTCGTTTTCTCCGTATTGAACTTCTACTCGGAACAATATCATCAACTTCATATCCAAGAGAAGATGCAGTAGCTGCTACTACTGATACTGCTTGGCGATCACTTAATTTGTTTCTGTCCAGGGTCATTGCTAATTCTGTTGATACAACCATTGCTGGTTTATGACTACCAAGTTTCTCCTTCTTTATGGCGACTGGTGTACTTGATGTACTTGGCTCTTCCTCGGAGGAACTACTATTTGACGAAAATTGAGTCACTGTTGTGTTCATTTTCTTTCTCATAGTTTCTTTCTTAACTTGGCGTTGAAATGCTTCATCTCTAGATCTTCTTAGATTGTTTGAGAGCACATATTTTGTTCACACTTCCTATGTAGCCTCTCCTCCCCTTCTCTCGTTGAGCTTGTAGAAAAGCTCTGTCTTCTTCTACTGTCATTTTTTGCAGAGCATTGGCATGAGCGATATCGAATAAATCGTCCAAACGTTCTTGAAAAGAAGTTTCTTTATCTATTTGTGTCTGTGAACGTCTAGATTTAGATTTTTGAAGTCCTCTATAATTAAAATACTCCTTTTCTATTTTTTTCGTAACATTGCGATAGTCAGCAGTTGGTATATTTGCCATCTCCAAAATTTCAATACTTCAGCGCAAACAGCTTTAGATGCATCTTTCAACGTCTTTTTGGCATGTAGATGATGAAAAATAAGCCGCAGAACGTCACCATAGGATGGTAGCTTTCATCCACAAATTCCACATATTGTCTCAATTGTTTGTCCAATAAGCCACATTTCTGTTGATTTTCTAGTCGCTACTGAACTTGCCATATTTTACATCCTGTTTGTGCATGATGCCATTTGACTCTCCTACATTGCTATGATGTTATCATCTCAACAACACAAGTAACATACCTACAGAAGATAACTACTCCACAATCCATATAATATTACTAATTTTTTTATTTTCTGATATATTTGACAGTAGTGCGGCACCCCTAAATATACTTCAAATGAGCTGATATTTTTGTCAGAAGTTATTCTTATAAAGGTTCACAATACTTTGAGGTACCATGTTATGATTTCAAATATTTTGTTTTTGGACCAGTCTTATATATATATATATATATATATATATATATATATATAATATATATATATATATACAGGGTGGGCGGAAAGGAGCTCCCTATTTTGGATTGGTAAAAAATACGTATATTATCCATTTATTTCAGAAGAAATAATATGAAAAGGTAGGCATACATGGTAGGTTTTCTCTAAAATTCAATGTGGGCTCCAACTCTTTCCACCAGCTTCTGGAGCCGCCCAGGAATGGCGTCCACTGACTTTAGCAGGAACTCCGGCGGGATGGAGGACATAACTTCCCGAATTCGGTCCTCCAGTTCTTCCAATGTCCTCGGTTTGGTGCGGTAGACTTCTTCCTTTACCCACCCCCAAAGAAAGAAGTCGCACGGTCTGATATTTATGCAAGATGGCGCCCCTCCGCACTTCGCTCTTGTTGTCCGTGAGTGGCTGGATGCCCACTTCCCTGGGCGTTGGATGGGTCGTCGTGGTCCACATCAATGGCCAGCCAGGAGCCCCGACTTGACACCGTGCGACTTCTTTCTTTGGGGGTGGGTAAAGGAAGAAGTCTACCGCACCAAACCGAGGACATTGGAAGAACTGGAGGACCGAATTCGGGAAGTCATGTCCTCCATCCCGCCGGAGTTCCTGCTAAAGTCAGTGGACGCCATTCCTGGGCGGCTCCAGAAGCTGGTGGAAAGAGTTGGAGCCCACATTGAATTTTAGAGAAAACCTACCATGTATGCCTACCTTTTCATATTATTTCTTCTGAAATAAATGGATAATATACGTATTTTTTTACCAATCCAAAATAGGGAGCTACTTTCCGCCCACCCTGTATATATATGTATATATATAATGCAAACCCACAAGGAAAAAGAAAAAATGATGGAATGGAATCAGTCTTCCTTTTCCTTGTGGGTTTGCATCATTCATTCATTTCACGTGTTTTATATTTATATACTTATATAAATATCAGTCTATTTTAATTTTAAGCTATGTTAATTACTTATTAACTGCGTCTCAGTTAGTTTTATCTCAAATACGTAATTATCATATTCTACCACGTGACCACAAAAATTGTCCCTGTTTTTAATCGCTTATTACTCAGTCATTATTGCAGCTTCACAAATGAAATAAAAAGCATTCGAAGAGAACATTTTAAAGTTTTAATTTATTCTACATGTGTTCAAAGTGACGTCCCTGGACATTCTTACATTTCACACAAGGGAAGGAAGTTATTTATTACATTTTCCAAAACGCTGCATTCACTGGACTGCACAGTGCACACTCTCTACCACCGCTTGCTTTAATTCTTCGATAGAGGATGGCTCTTGCCTGAATACTTTGTCCTTGACAAATCCCTGAGAAAAAAGTCCAAAGGTGATAGATCGGGAGATCTTGCGGGACAGGGAAACTGCGAGCGATGAGGAATGAATCTTTGTTCAAAAAATCTTGTTAAACATTCCAGTGATTGCCTAGTTGTGTGGGCTGTTGCTCCGTCTTGCTGAAACCACTTGTTACTGCAGTTTTCTTGTTCAAAAAACAGTGTTCAGCATTTCTACATATCTTTCTGAAGTTACTGAAAGCGGTCTCCTTGTCTCTGGGTCCTCAAAAAAGTAAGGACCATAAACCTTGCTGCTACTCAAACCACACCAGACAGTAACTTTTGGTGAATGCAGAGGTTTCTCCAAGTGTATATTTGGCTTGTTTTGTGACCAACACCGGTAATTCTGTCTGTTGATGAACCCATTGAGATAGATGTGGCATTCATCACTGAATATTATGTCACTTAATCTTATCTGGTTTTGTTCAATTATTGTTTCAATGCGTTCACAAAACATCAAACGACGCTGGTAGTCTTGTTCGCTAAGCTGTTTCAAACACATAATTTTGAATGACTTCATTCTCAAATCCAACGTGATTATTTTCCGAATGCTCTCCCGTTTGATTCCTGTCACAGCTGATAGTCGTCTCACAGATTTCTTGTTGTCCGTTTCAAGCTGATTTGCGACTGAATCAATGTTTTCAGCGGTTCGCACACCTTTGCTGCGCCCAGAGTTGCCTTTATGCATGTTCTTGATTGAGCCGTGATGTTTCCATTTTGCGAAAATCCTGCGAATCGTTTTAGGATCTATGGTCCTTTGCTGACCGTATTGTCGTCTGAAAGACCGTTGGGTGGCAACTACCGAGCCATGTTTGATCATCTCTTCTGCGATGAAAACACGTTGCATGTCCGACAAGTAACCCATGATTGTGGTGGATAAAACTGTCATTTTTTATAAGTACTGATTTCGTATCCAGGATATCGAAAAATTAAATAAAACTTTTAAATATTCTTTTTCGAAAGCTTTTTATTTCATTTGTGAAGCTGCAATAATGACTGAGTAATAAGCGATTAAAAACAGGGACAATTTTTGTGGTATAAAAAGACGGAGCAACAGCCCACACAACTAGGCAATCACTGGAATATTTAACAAGATTTTTTGAACAAAGATTCATTTCTCATCGCTCGCAGTTTCCCTGGCCCGCAAGATCTCCCGATCTATCACCTTTGGACTTTTTTCTCTGGGGATTTGTCAAGGACAAAGTATTCAGGCAAGAGCCATCCTCTATCGAAGAATTAAAGCAAGCGGTGGTAGAGAGTGTACAGTCCATTGAATGCAGCGTTTTGGAAAATGTAATAAATAACTTCCTTTCCGTTGTGTGAAATGTAAGAATGTCCAGGGACGTCACTTTGAACACATGTAGAATAAATTAAAACTTTAAAATGTTCTCTTTCGAATGCTTTTTATTTCATTTGTGAAGCTGCAATAATGACTGAGTAATAAGCGATTAAAAACAGGGACAATTTTTGGTATTACTTTATGTTGTACAATAGTTCTGTTTTCATCTAGAATTATATCGCATGATGAAGTGAACCTCATTTTACGTTTATTACGCAATTCTTTTGCGATATACTGTATGTAGATTATTCCTGCGGCTTTTTACATTGACGTTCATATACAGGGTGACCGAGAAGGGTCTGAAATGAAATTAAAACTCATTCTTGTATATAATTAATATGCAGTACATATATATATACTGTATATATATATATATATGTGTATATATATATATATATACAGGGTGGCCCAAAAAAAATGGCACCAATTTTGAGAAGTGATATCTCAATAACCATTGCAGCTAGGACTTAAAAAAACAACCAAATGAAAGATAATTCTTATCTCTTTAATATTTATTCTATGGCTTGATGGTTATAAGCCCATATAATGCCCAAAATTGGCTTCCAAAAAATATATACAAAAAAAGTTGCGCATTTATATTTATTCCTTTTAAGTTAAACCTAATTTTCAATAAATGGCTCAAATCTGCCCTCCATTATGGTCAACACAGCCTGTAATCTCGCCCTCCATTTTGAAATTGCCTTCGAGATCGTCACTTGTGAGATTTTCCCATGCAGCCTGAATTCGTTCACGAAGATGGTTCACATCACGGATTTTCTGACCATGGTAGACTTCTCTCTCTAAGGCAGACCACACGAAGTAGTCAATGGGGTTTAGATCTGGGTTGCATGGTGGCCAATTATTTGGTTCGATAAAACCAGGACAATTATTATTGAGAAATGTTATTGTTTCCTTGGCTGTATGAGATGGGGCTCCATCTTGCATGAACACAAAATCAGTGCTCGTCTCCTTGATCTCTGACAACATTGGAGACAAAATGTCATTACAGTAGTAAATTGAGTTAATTTTAACGCCTCGCTGAATAAAAATGATGGATGTTTTGTTCTCAGATGACGCTGCAAGGGAAACCATTATCGAATCTGAAAAGTGTTTTTTTTCACGCAAAAGTCGTTTTGGGTCAACATGAGTTTTTGTCGCCACTGCTGCACGAACCCGATCATTTTGGGTATTTCGTGGTGTTTCGACCGTAAATCGTTTCTCATCAGAAAACCAAATTTTTTTCACAGATCATTTGACCGAAATCTTCGCAATAGATTTTTACATCGATGGAAACGTCTTTCTTTCACAGGCTCCGATAAAGCAGTAACCCACCCTCTAAATGTTTCAACCCAAGATCTTTTCGAATTATTCGCTGTATGATGAACGTGAAATCCCGGTTTCTTTCGCAACTTCACGTTCCCTTTTCTTGTTCCCAGTTGTTCCTCTTGACTTAAAACCATTTCATTTACTTTTTCAATGTTTTCTGGCGTTCTAATACTTTTTGGTCGACCACTTCCCGGACGCCGTTGACTGCTGCCGTTTCTTTAGTTTTTGTAAAAATGTGCCACAGTTCTTTTTTTCAATTTCTATTGGAAATTCGTAAAGGATTCTGTTTAATGAATATCCTTTTTCTTCACGTAGTGCTTGTATAATGTTCTTATCAGATTCTCTCAATCCCATCTTGAGGGGTCTGTAATAGAAAAATTTCATTTAAAATTAGGATCAAGGAATAATATAAATGCGCAACTTTTTTTTTGTATATTTTGTTTGGAAGCCAATTTTGGGCATTATATGGGCTTATAACCATCAAGCCCTAGAATAATTATTTAAAGAGAAAAGAATTATCTTTCATTTGGTTGTTTCTTTAAGTCCCTAGCTGCAGTGGTTATTGAGATATCACTTCTCAAATTTGGTGCCATTTTTTTTGGGCCACCCGGTATATATATATATATATTATATATATATTATGTATAGTTATGAAAGGTTTATAATGGATGAAGGTTATACGCACCAAGTTAATTGGACAATCGATATTGGCATCATTTGTAGATCGAGACACAGGTGTTTGATTTTTTTTATTTTCCCCGATAAATTCTTGCTGACGATAGTCTGAATTGGGATTCATAAATACTAAGTGATATGAATTTTTATTTTATTTCAGATTTCTCTCGGACACCCTGTACAGAATATATGTATATAATTATATATCATAGGCGTGCACACTGGGTACGCAAGGTACGCAGTGCGTATCCAATTTTTTTTATTAATTTAAAAATTTAAACTTTTTTAAATATTGGTAAAATGCTATTATAAACACCAATAAATTTTATAGTTTATTCAGTATACTTAAGCAATACAAAGTAATATTAAGTGAAACTTCCTTGGTTTTTCATTTGCTTTCTTACAAGGTACGCTCTGAGCATAGAATGTACTTACATAGGAATATGATCCTTAAGTGCTTGGCGGGGCTTAACAAATACTGCCTTACTATTGGCCGAAAAATGTCCTGGGATACACTGAAGTGTTTCAGCGTAGTTTCAGAAAATGCCAAGTGGCTTTGATGATTGTGTGGCAAAGGCGAAATATCGCATGCCATTGACTGCTGATGCAGAACCAAAACGAATAAGCCTAGCACAGACTGATCAGCCAGATTTGGAAATGAAAAGACTTTATTTAGAAATCATAGATACGGTTTGCCTGCAACTTACTACTCGATTTGGAAATCTGTCACAGTTGAAATTTTTGGAACTTCTGAATCCCGAAAATTTTCTAAAGTTTAGCCAAGCATTCCCTGATGAAATTCTTAAAACCTTTGCGGAGTTACACAGTGGCTCTCTTTGATTTTATAAGACTGAAAAATGAACTAAGTGTCCTATACTCATCTGAAGAATTTCAAGGAAAATATCCCTGCCATATTGCAAAATTCTTGAGCCTGAACAGCTTGAGTGAAAGCATACCTGAACTTCAAAAACTCGTAGAGCTAGTACTAACCATTCTCTCTACAACTTCATCAGTAGAAAGATCACTTTCGGCTTTGAGGAGAATTAAAACGTATCTAAGAAGTACAATGGGCGAAGAAGGGCTGTCATACTTAGCCCTTATGAGCAGCGAAAATGAGTTATTAATCCAAATGAAATCTGACCCATTATTCTACGATTCAGTAATAGATGAATATTCCACTAAGAATCGTAGGGTCGATCTGAAATATCGATAAAAATCACGCTGGCGCATATAAATAGTTAAATATATACCGTATCCAGTGTCCACCCCATCATCCAGATTTGGTAAGTACCGTTACTACCGTACCAAGGTCATAATATATTATAGTTTATATCATCATTATTTCTTGAAAATTCTTGCATAATAAAATTATATATACAGGGTGTTTGAAAACTTTCTGTACAAATTGTAATGGGGGATAGGCAACACCAAGACAAACCCTTTTCGTCTATAAGTGTATGTCCGCTGACGTCACCATTCGGCGCGAGAGGGCGCCGCTGCAATTGGCTAAAAGGTGAAGTGGGTTAGACTCGCGCTTGCCGCGGGCATTCTTAAATCGGACGTAGTACGCGTAACATGGAGCGCTTCACGACTGCTGAGATGGCTGACATGCATATGGTATGGGGCTGCCAATGGAAACGGAAGAGCTGCTGTGAGGTTGTACCGACAGCGCTTCCCAAAGACGTGTGCCAAACCACCAAACGTTTGCGCATTTGCATCGGCGACTGCGAGAAACTGGAACATTCCATGCAAACATGCATGACACTGGTCGGGAGAGAAACGTGCGCACTCCTGACGTCGAGTCGGGCAGGCAGCAGGTACGGCCCAATCAACTTGCCATGGACGATACCCGCCCAAACATTGACGGCGAACCGTTCTTGATGAGCATGCACCCGTGTAGCATGTGGATTTGCGTGCGCCCACACGTGAGAATTGTGCATGTTAAACACACCCTCACGTGTGAAACAGGCCTCATCTGAGAACAGCACATAAGCCGGAAAATTAGGCTGCACCGCTGTCTGCTGCAGAAACCAGCGTGCGAATTCCACACGAAGAGGGTAATCCCGAGGTTGTAATGCCTGGACTCTCTGACGATGAAACGGATGTAACTACTGCTCGTGCAACACTCTCCAGACCAGGTCGTGGTTCACACCGAGGATACGTGCAACACCTCGCGTGCTTGCGCTTGGATTGTCCTCAAATCGCCGTAGGATTTCTTCTTCCATGTCAGGAGTGCGCACGTTTCTCTCCCGACTAGTGTCATGCATGTTTGCATGGAATGTTCCAGTTTCTCGCAGTCGCCGATGCAAATGCGCAAACGTTTGGTGGTTTGGCACACGTCTCTTTGGGAAGCGCTGTCGGTACAACCTCACAGCAGCTCTTCCGTTTCCATTGGCAGCCCCATATACCATATGCATGGCAGCCATCTCAGCAGTCGTGAAGCGCTCCATGTTACGCGTACTACGTCCGATTTAAGAATGCCCGCGCAAGCGCGAGTCTAGCCCACTTCACCTTTTAGCCAATTCCAGCGGCGCCCTCTCGCGCCGAATGGTGACGTCAGCGGACATACACTTATAGACGAAACACTTATAGACGAAAAGGGTCTGTCTTGGTGTTGCCTATCCCCCATTACAATTTGTACAGAAAGTTTTCAAACACCCTGTATATATATTATTGGCAGCAGCGTACCCCATCGCTCGCTTCACCGCACGCGCCTGGCTATATATATATATATGCGGGAGGGACGCTGTGTGGCTGTTTATATAGATTTATTTTCCTTCGGTTGGAATTACTTAATTTATTGGGGTTGTTTAACCTCCTTCGCAACATCTAAGGTTAAATGACGACGGGGACCTACAGCTTTACGTGGGATCCGAACCACGGGTCGCTACATAATCTGGGCGTGGAGGACGGTCTCCCATCCAACTACTACCCAGACCCAGTGTCGCTTAACTTCGCTGATCTCCGGGAAGCGGTGTTACAACATTGGCCACGAGTCCACGACGTAGCCCTCCTCCGGCTGGAATTGCTAGCATTATTTACATCCTTATTGTTTTTAAAATTAGTATGTAACCTCTTCAATTTAGTAGAATATTATGAACTTAAAAGCTGACAGCTTTCTAGTTAATAAATCTGTGAAAATGAAAGAATATGTAAGAAAGTAAACAGAAATTTGGTACAGTATAATGCTCCAAATATTAATGATGTTGCTTTTATAAGTCTGATAGTTTGTCTAATGGAAATTTTAGAGATCAGTCAGAGGAAATTTTTCGATTTGTCAAAACGAATCGACTGGAGAGGTACATTTTGCAATTTCTCTTCATTGACAGAAAGTTGGTTCTTTGTAACAAGTAGCCTTTTATTAGTTCATTTTGACTGAAGCCTCGGTATTCAGATCAATCATTCGAGAATGAATGGATATCCTCCTCTACGCCCTTTATTGCCTATACTTTTATTTGAACTTTTGATGAATTGTTAAAGGCTGTCAAACTAAAACTAAACTCTTATTTCATCACATACAATTTTTATATTCTTTCAAGTAATTTGAAGATAACTGCGTGCCTTAAGGATCGATTGAAAATTAGTAAGTATATATTTTATTCATTTAATATTATATACTAGTACTGTACAATGTACATACAATACAAAAAGAAAATCCCATTTTGCCAAAAGATTTGGGGTGAGAAGGCAGACATCTCGGAAAGAGATTACACATTCATTCACACCGGCATCATGATGGACCAGCAGCTCCCCCCCCCCAACATGGCTAAATTCCACACCTGCCCCGCTTCATACGACAGGCATGATGGTGCTTCCAGGTTTTTTAAAAAAATATTTAATATTAAATATGAATTAAGTATGAAAAGAAAGACATTCGTATCAGAATTTTCATCTCTGTGGGGGAAATATGCTCGACGCGTTTTACCTCTCTCTCTCTCTCTCTCTCTCTCTCTCTCTCTCTCTCTCTCTCTCTCTCTCTCTCTCCTTATCTCTCGATATCTGTTTTTTGCCGGGAAATAATTTTGTTGAGGAAAAGATAAACAAGTGACGAAAGATAATGTCACTTTTAACAGCTCTTAAATGTGTAGTTTGGCCATGCGTCAGTAACACCTGCTTAAGTTAAAAGGAAGGGTAGAGATAAATATGAGTTAATATGGCCCAAATGGATGAACACCTCAACTAAAAACTATTAATTACAGAATACATAAATTTTGCGTTATTAGTAAAATCTAGATAACAGTTGTTTACTACTTCGCATAACACACTAAATATAGTCATATATACATATATATATATATGGTGCCCCCCCCCCCCCCCCCAAGTCTGTAGTTTCTTTTCCCTGATATTTTATAATGGATGTATATTTTATTACTGGGGTTTCTTCTTCAGAAACGTAACATATTGGAGTTTTTAGTCCACATACACAGTACCTATATGCACATGCCTATACATTTCTAATCTTTAACTATTTAATAACTAATAAATATTGCATGTTAAAACCGTTCTTTCCCATTTCATATTTAAAGCAATAACTTTTCCTAATTTCATAGAAATTAGGAAAAGACGATACCGATACCACTAGACTCTAGCCCAGTAAGGCCATAAAAGGCCTTACTAGGCTATAGTCTTCAGGGCCGGTTTTAAGCCGATTAGACCGATTTGTTCAAATTGGGCCCCGCGCCCCGAGGGGACCCCGCGCACGCGCTCGAGTGGGGGACGCTATGATGAATTAATGAGTGTCCAGTGTGCACGAAGTTTCTTGTAACTGTGAAGGCAGTGAAACTATTCAGTCCGTCCTCGTATATCTATGTTTCAATGTTTTATTGCTAATCGTTTGTTTATTTGTTTTGTAATTTCAGTTTATCGTCGCCGTTTAGTTTTTTAAAAAAAAAAGGTAATTTGTTGACGATATTCAAACCCTCAACACAGAAAGAGCGCTGTTAATGAGATTATATAACATAAAGCTTGGAATGTAAAGTTGTGTTGTTTGTTAAATATGTCCAAATTGTTTATATGTCCAAACTGCAAACTTGAAGTGTCTTAAGCCTGATGTAACAGAGAAACGTGGTGGTAAGTAGATCCTACATATTAAATTAACTAGTTTTTGCCTCATTATCATAGAGAGCATTTACATTTCTATTTACTAGAGCTTGTTCTTTTGCCCCTGCGCTTTTCTTCTTACTCCCAGGCTTTTAAAAATCATGAAATCTTTTGCTTTAATCATTAGATGCATACATGCACATCTTTAATATTTTTCAGTGCCAGGGAGTCTTTATTGTGAATGATTTTGTTTTTTGTTTTGTAATTTCAGTTTATCGTCGCCGTTTAGCTTTTTTAAAAGAAAAGTAATTGAAAAAGCCCTTACATCATCGTCATCATGGCAAGCACAAGCAGAGATAGAGACAAAGGGCGAAAGTATTTGAGCGGCAATCAGAAACGAGCACTGGCCAAGGCTAAGGCAGCTGAAAATGAAAAACAAAGAGATGCTCTAGCGAAATTTCTTGTCACTCCAACTTTGAAACGACAACGGGTAGAGGGCCCCGCTAGGCGCTAACAATTTTCTAATTGGGCCCCGCACTTCCTAGCGCCGGCCCTGATAGTCTTTAGTCTTGAAGGAAAGCTAAGTCTAGTCTTCAGCAGGATGGAGCACCTACACACAGTGCTTGTAAAACTCGTAACTTTTAGAGGAAGCATTTTTTCGGGCAACTAATCTCCCTTCATGAGCCAGTGGAATGGCTCTTATACTCACCTGACCTCACACCCAGTGACTTTCTTCGTGGGGTTGCATAAAGTCCAGGATCTATTCTGCCAAGCCTAAAACACTTGAAGATCTAAAGACAAAAGACTATGAGGTAATCAACAGCATCCCAGCTGAGCTATTTCAAAACATTATGTCAAACATTTGTGTGAGGTTGAATATTGTGTCAGAAAAAATGGCGCTTACACTGAACATGTTTAATCAAGGTTAATAAACTTCCATGTTTTATGTCTTTGTGTCTAGATTCCTTTTTATTCGAGCTAAGAACACTTATTTAGAAATAAGGACATTTTTGGGGGAGACCTGGTGTATATATATATATATATATATATGTTGTGTGTGTGTGTGTGTACAGTATGTCAAAAATCAATAACACTAGGCAACAAATTTCAACTTTTTTTTTGTTACAGACACGTGAACTACTGATTCCTACTAAAGCGCTGATGCTGATTTCAGATCTGATATCAAAATTTCTCTATCACGTCCAGATTTTGTGTAACCGAAAACCCCTATTTTTCATTTTTTTTCTCACCCGCTTCTATTACGAAAGCCGTCTAAGCTACTTTTCCGTGCCACGTTTTATGTTAAGCATACTTAAATAATTAGTGAACAGGGATGTCTTTCCTCCTTTATTCTGGCTTAAGACAGACAGCGGAATTCCGCTGGTGGAGTTACCACCCCTGCGCCCAACCATCCACCCAAAGCGCGTTAGTATTTTGTTGTTACTACTGAAAGGCAAATTCCTGTTCTTAAGTGAAACTTTGGTGTGTCCTCTTCCTTTGTCGCTTGTAGGATGACGAGCTCTCCTTCTGCAGGAACCAACAATAATCTCCATCATATTTGGGTTGAAATTACCTTGGTATCTGTTTTCCATAACTGAGATCTGTTGGTGGAAGCGCTCACCATGCTCGTCACTTACAGCCCCAAGGTTGGCCGGGAAGAAGTCAAGATGAGAATGTACAGTAAAAAATGAATTTTCAAAGACATTCTGCATCCCATTATTTCATAAGATTTAAGCATGTTTTCTACGAGTTTACGGTGGTTTTCAGCTTTGTGGTTTCCAAGAAAATTTTTGACAACTTCAACGAAAGATGTCCATGCTCCTAGTTCATTCTCATTTAGGTTAGATGGAAACGATGAGTCGTGGATGACACTGCGGATCTGTGGTCCAGTGAAAACTCCAGCTTCTAGTTTAGCATCTGTCAATATTCCTTTGAATTTATCCTTTAAATATTGGAAACCACTACCTTGATGATCCATACCCTTCACGAAATTTTCATAAGGCCAAGTTTAATGTGAAGTGGTGGAAGATGTACTTTCTGAGGGTCAATAAGTGCTGGGTGTTTCACATTGTATTTACCAACAACATGTTCAGTTCTAGATGGCCAATCATGTTTTTTGTAGTGGTTCTTGTCATCTCTGCTGTTCCATAGACACAAAAAGCACATATGCTTTGTGTAGCCCAACTGTAACCCAAGAAGTAATGATACAACTTTAAGGTCGCCACAAATATTCCATGTGTGGTCCTTATATTTGATGAGTCTTAGCAGCAGTTTCATCGATTCATAAGTCTCATTAAGGCCAGTGGCATGTGCTACAGGTATTGAAGGTTTTTCATTGCCGTTGTGCAGTAATACAGCTTTAAGGCTAGCTTTACTAGAGTCAATGAACAGTCTCCATTCTTTTGGATCATAGCGACAGCCAATCCCTTGCATCAGACCACTGATATCGTGGCAGAAACAAACGTTTTCTTCCTGTAAGTAAAATGATGAAAACTGCAGATGGCGATGGCGGAAATGGGAAACTTTGGTGTTTGGTTGGAGAAGATTAAATTCTTGAAGTCTTGAACCAAGCAACTCTGCCTTTTCTTTTGGTAATTCCAAATCGCGCACTAAGTCATTTAACTCCGCTTGACTTAACAAATGTGGGGAAATATTTGCATCTGGAACATATATGCCATCTTTCCCTGTTTCTATATCACTAGCAGAATCTTCAGATGAACTGCTGTCTGTTATCGTTGCTGGTGGAACTGGTGGTGGATTTGTTTCATCATGTGGTACTGGTTTCATTGCTGATTCGCAGTTTGGGTACGTGATCTTTGATTTGTTTTTCTTTGTGAAACCAGCAATCTTTGTCAAACAAAAATAACAATCATTGAAGTGATTTTTCGGCTCACGCCAAACCATGGGGACTGAGAACGGCATAGCTTTTCTTTTACCATTCATCCAAGCTATTAACATTGCATTGCACTGTGCACAGCAAATATGTGGTGCCCAGTCCCTCTGTTGGTCTCCTAACTTACAATCAAAATAACACTTGTAGGCAAGTTTAATCTTTGTTGTTATGTTTCTACGTTGTGGCTTAGGTGTATATTGTCCACAGACAAAGCAGAAGTTGTCTGGGTGATTTACACAAGCACGTCTATTTGATGCCATTTGAATTACCATACAATATCTGAAAAAACGTAGAAAGTAATTATTACGATGTGCAAAATAAAAAGAAATACACACCGTAGTACAAAACAAATGCTATAAAAACACACAAGTCACCACAACCTGTCACTTGCTCATCAGCAGAGAGCTTCAACAACCGTTCTGCTTGACTGTCACGTAGCGACCGACCGTTGGGCCGTTGCCCGTTACTATGCTCTTGACTCAGTGTTGCCAACTCGGGATAAATTTTATTTATCAAAATTGTTCGAATTTGTATATAGTTGGCAAAAAAAATTGCTTTAACTTTGAAAAGCAAGTTTCATATTACTGGCATTAAGCCGATTAAAACCAAAATCTGGACGTGGTATAAAATTTTACTAAAAGTGATTTGCATTTTACACAAAATCTAGACGTGATAGAAAAAATCTAATTATAGATTTGAAATCAGCATACCGAAATTAGCTAGGAGCACCTATTTGGTCTTCTGTAACAAAATCTTTGTTGCCTAGTGTAATGAATAATTCTTATATTCATTTTTGCATATAAAGTCCAAACTCGCGTGACACTAACTGTATATAAAACGAAAGTTTTGGGAAAATCTTTTATTTCTTTCGATTTATTTTTGCTGAATAATTGATGAAGCATTTCTTTTTTAAATTATGTAATCATATTTTAGATTTAGTTTAATATGTAATCGTGTTAAATTCTGCAATATTCATTTTTTCATACATTCTCTCTTACTTGTAAAAGATGAAGGCATGTCTTGCTTAACACTTAATTTTAAATTTTAAGCATTTAATTTTGGCTCATATGCGTTTAATTTAGTCCATAATAAAATGCATATTTCAATTTCCATTTTTAGTTAACATGCAAATCATCATATCCGTCAATATGTTGTTTAAAAGAAAACTATGACGTCATCTTCAAATATCTTGCTTATCTGTCTAGACGCTGTTACAGCCAAAAATCTTATCTTTAAATATTTTGCCAAAAAAATTCAGTCTATTGAGAGTAAAAAATAAAACAGGTCACCATTAAATAATAATGAGCTTATGAGGCCACCAAAATTTTTGTATATAAACTCATATAATTTAGCAAATTTTCAGTCTCATTACTTGTAACATTTTCGGAGCAGTAAACTACAGTAAGAGAATATCTTTCTCTTCTCCTTTGAACCCTACTTTCTTCAGAGAACTTAGTCTTGAAATAAAAAAAAATAATTTTTCGATAGGCTACAAGAAGAATCGGGAACCATTAGATAATTTAGTAAGTTTCACAGAATCCTCCGCTCCACTACAAGAAAGATCGGAGAGTAGTATAAGAGAATCTACTGCGATCCCTACACGGTACCAGCTACCCAGAGTGAGGAAATTTGTTGCTGCCACCTAACCAGAACCCCATCAACCTCGAGCCGCCCATGGCCATAGACGGAGGGGTTAACAACTGGCGACCTCTGCAACCAGGATTCTTCCAGTCTTCTAGACCCTGGAACTAGAACCAACATTCAACTAATCATGGATACATCAGTTGACCGGCGTGTCAGGACTTCCAGTTCTTCACGTCCATCATTTGACCGGCGTGTTACCAAGTCCAAGTTCTTCACACCCATTCTTCGTCCAGGAACAAGTGGCCAGCAAGACACGTCTTCAAGGATTTCGCAGTAGGAATCTTGTTAAGTATAGATCTCTTTTTCAAATTAATTAGTAGACATTTGATAAGTCAGCATAATTAACAGTTAATAATTAGTATCAAGCCAAAATTAACACAAGAAACAGTGAACACTCCATGCACCAGTGATACACTTCTTTTTATTGAAACCGATTTTATATTTAGCATAGAATAATTTTATTTAATGTGCCAATTATAATATTACCGTACATTCACGTACATTCAAGTGAATTTTTTTTTACATGTTTTTACATTTGTCTACAATTTTTCTAAAAATTTTTCACTCGTTAGGCAATTTGTTGTGCATTTATTTGTGTATTTCTAGATAGAGTAGTTAGGAAAGCCGCTCAAGTGATCCTTCCATAGATTGAGATCCGTTAAGCAGACCAAATTAAACTACTTAATTAACAGTACCTTCACATATGAGGGATTCAGACGGTTTGCTTTCTGACATTCAAAATTCTCCTACACCCATTTTTCGACCTACTCCGCGCCCTCCAAAACTATTTACAAACACACAAACTTCTCCAGGTCAAGCACAAGCCAACATGTCTCAAACAGCTCACCCAGCATACATTAATTAAGGTAGGCTTGTAAACCTTTCCCATCCCACCTTAATTTTTAAAGGAACTATAGACAATAACTTCGTTGAACCGCGCGTAAGACCTTGGATTGATTCTCTGGAACAGCATTTCTTGCGCGAAAACATCACAGATGATGACATAAAAATTAGGGAAGCTAAAAGGTTTATCGACCCTAAAGAGGGGAATGCCCAGGATACAGTTACATATTCCCATCTATTAGCGAAGCTACGACTTGGGACAATTTTACCAAACATTTATTAGAATTTTACATGGAAATAACACTCGCACAACCTTTGGCAACATTAGAGGCTGTCTTCCAAGCTAAATGGAAGAAAGAAAAACAAGAAGATTTAAATAATTTTATTGCACGAACACATAAGCTCATAGGAGAAGCTTTCCGAGTCGCAGAGAAAACGTATGCAATATTACATTCACTTCACAACAGAGAAACCCAATAGTTGCAGCGTCCATTTATCAAAATCTCCCCTTAGCACCTATAAAGAAATTTCAAGGGTGTCTAGATACTGACAAACCAGTAGGCAAAGCCATAAATAAAACAAGGGAACGATACCCAGATTTAGCAAGCCAGAACTACCGGAAGGGTAGAGAGACCTCCATATACTACATCCAACAACACCACCACAACAACAACAACAACAACATCATAAATCTAGGCCGATGCAGGGAACACCGCCTCAGAAACAAGCTCCACAAACCCAGAATTCACGCCCTCCTCCTCAGTGTTTTAATTGTGATAGTTTTGGGTATATGATGAGCCAATGCAATCATCCTCCTTATTACCCCCACTGTCATGAACATGGTCATGGTCGTGGTGACCGACAAAAATGTGCTGACAAAGCCCATTCACGGTACAGGTCCCACTTCCAGAAGTTAAATCACCAACGCTGCCAAAAGCCCTCCAATTCTTAAAACCAGTTAATTCCCCGCTTTAACAGAACCACCAAACAAATAGATCACGCGCACAAGGTCAGTTACACTATTACCCGATTTTCAAATCCCAATATAACCAGCAACGTCGGATGGTCCGATACGTAGAAGTGCCCTTTGAAGAATCAGTTTCCCCGGAGTACACTTTTCAAGAAGACCCTCCAGTAGATGATGATCCAGTAGCATATGACTCAGGTCCTCCTATAGAAGTCAGTTCAAGTTCTTTTCTAGATCCAGCTATGGAGGCATCAGTTCATCCTCCTCCCTCCTAAATAGTAATAATAAACCCACGCACATCCATAAACTACCCATCAGGATTACAGGTGTGAACCTTCTAGATTGCAGCTCAGATAACCAAGATTTAACTGCTCTCTTAGATAGAGGAGCACATGCAACATTAATCAAGAAACAATGTGCAGATGAGTTACAAGAGAGTACAGATTATAAATATGAAATTAAGACACTTCCTGCCAACTCAGAGGAGGTTACAGGCACACCCATACCTACTAGGGTGTCCCACTTATGACATTTTTTTTTTCAGATCCATCCAACATACCTTTTTCCTGTTAGAAATGGTTCACTTTTACTAAATATATCAAAAAAAGATTCATTTTAACAATTTTGGGGTCCCCGACTCACCCCCGAAAATGGGCCCCCCTAAAAATGCTAGAAATACCCATTTTTTGCATTGTAAATCAACCTATTGTGTCCCACTTATGGCTTTTTTTTCAGATTTATTGAACATAGCTTTTTTCCTATTAGAAATGGTCCACTTATACTAAATATATCAGAAAAAGATTCAATTTCAATATGTTATAGGTTAAGGTACAGTAAAAGGCATTTGATCAGGTTAGTGGGGCTCAAATTCTCAACTAAGAAAGGGACTTTTTTGTTTTAGCTAAGAAAGGCACAATAGCAAGAGTTTATTGTGGAATTAACCATTTTGTGAATTTTTTTTCACGTATTTAGATAAAAAATTGTTTAATTATGAAGTTTTGTAAGAATGAATAAAAATAAAGCTGTATTAAGAAACAATCCAACAAACTTCGACGCTTTGTTTGGTGCATTAAAGGATGATCTAAGTGGCCAAGAGGGATGCTACTGCCATCAAAAGGAGACGTTTTGAAGCATTTTTTCTACCTCAGAAGAAAACAAATGCAAGGCCCTAATATTTCCAAAGAGGAAAACATTCTGAATGTTTTGAAAAGAGTTCAAACAATTTGGGAAAAGGCGGGCATTCCATCAAAGGATGTCGTAAACATAAAACCCCACGAACCATGATACTAAACTTGATAAAATTCATTAAACAGTAATAAAGAGCAAAAAAGCTAAATGTTATGAAACAAAAAAACATAGTTACTTGGGTCAGTTGAATGATCTGTTTGATATTTCTACACAAAACGTATTTCATGAGATAAGAACGGATTCCCTAAGAACTCAGGAACAAATTAAAGAGGACGTAAATTTCCTAGAAGACCAAAGAGGGGAGGGGAAGATGTGTCTTGGCCCTTTAGATAAAGCTTATGTGTCAAAAGTGCGAAGGAAAGAAGTAAGACTCGATGAAGAAAGACAGCGACAAATGAAAGAAGCTGAACGAAAAGCAATGGAAAAAAGATCAGGCAACCCAACCATCACTGAGAGTGAAGAATATTCTCCAGAACCCCAGCCAAGCCCATCAAAACCAAGACCAAGTAGTTTGCTTCAATCAACACTAGTATCAAACACAGTAGATCGTCTTGGACTCTCCATAAGGCAACGTACAGTTTTTGCATCAGTTGTCGCCGCAGAGTGTGGCAAAAACATAGAAGAAATGAGCATATCCAAAAACTACTTCAGCTCGAGCAGCTACAATATCAAGAAAAAGAATGTGATAGGACATCCAAGGTGATTTCGTTCCTCCCCAGTATGTTCTGATCCATTGGGATAGCAAAATGATCTGTAATTTATCAGGTGGAAAAGAGGAAAGATTGGCAATACTAGTTGCTGGGGAAAATGATTTTGAGAAATTACTCTCCTTAGCAAAAATCAAAGACAGTATCGGATCAGCTCAAGCAACATGCGTGTCTGAAACCATCTCAGAATGGAAGCTAGAAGACAATATGTATGGGCTAATATTTGATACAACTGCCTCAAACACCGGATGGAAAAAAGGTGCATGCCAAAAGGTGGAAGAACTTCTTGGAAAAAAATTACTGTGGATGGCATGCCGTCATCATATTTTTGAGAGGATTTTGGTTACTGTCTACATCAGAATATTTGGCAAAAATAATTCACCTGAAAATGAAGCCTTCAAGAACTTTAGAGAAAGTGTTTGGAAAAATATTGACACTAAATTGCCTCACAGACACCTTGAAATAAAAGATGAGTATTTAAGAGATATGAGAGAATCCAGCATCACTTTCATGAATGATATTATTAACCAAGAGAGTTCCTTTCCTCGCGATGACTATAGAGAATTGGCAGAGACAATTCTCCTCATTCTGAATGAAGTGCCTTCCAGAGGAGTTCATTGAATTAAGCCAGGAGTCTTCCATCATGCAAGATGGATGGCTTCAATCCTTTACACCAATAAAATGTATGCTTTCTCTCTACTCAACCGGTCAACTCTGGAACATCTTTCTGAATCCATCTCTCCTCCTATCTATGACCTCCCATCTTTCAAACACAGTGTCTCGGCATCTCGAAAACCCCGGACCTTGATTTTGGCTCTCTTCTTCTTCTATTGGAGGGGAGGGGAGCGCTTTGGCGGACATTCGACCTTGGCCCCTCCTCCTGCATAAAAAAAGAAAAGTTCCTTGCGTTGGTCTCTCTTCACTCGAAGGTCAAGCTGGTGGCCCGCCTCTATGCCTGGTTTAGTGGAGGAGCGAGTTGCTTTCTTACGCTCTCCCCGCACATAGCCAGGTATAACCGACTCATCTGGTACCGTCCTGAGCCAGGCATCTAGTCTTCTTTTAGAAGACTTCAACTTTGACCTCTCTAACGTTCCTGAAGTCTTTTGGAAATTGATTAAAATGTCTTGACCGCCTGATAACCAAGTTATTTCCTTCAGTGTGAAGAGGTCCTTTGTCGGGACTTGTTTGGCAAGTAATTGGGTTTAGTTTGAGGTTTGGTACCAGTTTTTCAATCATTTTCCATATGTAGATTATGATGTAACTCTTCTTCTTTCAAGGAAGTACAAATTTAGTTTATGTAGTCTTTCCCAGTAGTAGAGTTCTTTGCAGCCACCAGTCTTAGCTGTGAAGTGTCTCTTAATTTCTTCTATCATAGTTTATTAATATCTTTATCTTATATGGGGACGTCAAGACTGAACAATAATCAAGTTTTGGTATGATCAGTGTTTTCAGCAGGGAAATCATTACTTTCTTGTACTGTACCTTCCTTTAGAGGTTCTTACCTGTCCCCCGACTCTTTTTGCTTTGTTTATCGTTATCTGATTTTGTTTCTCGAATTTCGTATCATCGGTCATATAACCCCGAAATCCATCTCTTTTGTGTTTCTCTGAATTTCCTGTCTATTTGGGGCATAATATGCTGTCTGTTTATAGGTTATGTTTATATTATATACACAGTATATATATATATATATATATATATATATATATATATATATATATATATATAGGGAGAGAGAGAGAGAGAAAGAGAGAGAGAGAGAGAGAGAGAGAGAGAGAGAGACAGACAGACAGAGTCATAAGTGAAGTAACTTCCAACATATACAGATAACTAAGCACTAGGTCACTAGGTTAAACATTTTATCACTCGAAATAGTCATGAGACGAACAACGATCACCTTATACACACTAGTCTTCTTTCAACAGTTACAAAGATCTGGATATATTAATCTTGGTTTTGCTTTAGGCCGAATTGTTCATTTTAACAAAGGTCAAGCTTGTCACTCCACCTTAGACTACAGTTTAAACGTGGAATCCGAACCATGCCCTCTACCAGCAGCCCAGCGCTCTTAACTACACAGGGTACCCATTTATCTACCAACCAATTTCTTTATTGTGTGAAAGATGAACAGCTGGGTTTTGCTGCGCGCCGTCTGCTGTACACCGGGTCTCGATCCCGCGGTGATGGATTCGTAGTCACTACACCACCATTAATATTTGTTTTAATTTACAAACCCAAAACAATCAGTTCTTGATCAGTTTATTCGAATGATTTATTTCGGTATTCAAAGATCAATGATTTTCTTTTGACAGTACAGTGACTTTTCAGACAGTGGTTTGTGTATTGCTAATTCCGACATCTGTTTATAATATGTGTAAATATTCATACTTTTTGTTTTAACATCCATAAAGATGATAATTGAAACAACACCGGAAGGAATGTAGATTTTCTTCACAACACAGGACGCTGTGTAAGTTATCTCCGAGATGTTCGGCTGCATAAATGTTTACTGATCACACTGTTTAATGCCAACCGAAAAAGAAACAAAAGTACGAAAATTCACTACTACTTTTTAAGATATGCAGTATATAATATATATATATATATATATATATCCAGTGATGGGCAGTATCTAGATACATATATCGCCGATACGTATCGATCGATACTTTTGTATCGGTATCGCGTATCGCTTTAGCTACTTGACAAAAGTATCGATTATCGGTATCGCTAAGGTCAATTTTCTTAAATGTATCGAAAAAAATCGATACTTCGATACATCGATACATTAATAAGAATTTTTAAATATTTAAAAGATGTTATAATATGACACTACTGAGTTATATTTATGAATATACATAAATAATAATATTATTAAATATTTAGGATCAATCCCAGAATAGGCACCTGAAATCATTTTTAGGTGCTTAATCTGGGATTGAGGAGAAAAAAATATAAACAGTTTTTAGAGATATAATTTCATTGTTTTTATCAATATTTGAAAAAATCAACTCTAACCTAACCTAACCTAACCTGACCTAACCTAATCTTTTGCTATATCTTCTGCTTTTTTGGGCAGTTTTGCTATTCTTACCAGTTTGATTTTTACCTGATTTCACATTTAATATTTTATTAATATTATAATATCTAAAAATTTTCTTTATTCATTAAACCACTTTAAACCTTTTATAACTTTGCCTTTATTACATTTGTAATAAACTTTGTATAAACAATAAATTGTGTAATCATCAGGTTTTTTTTATTTAATTCCTTGCAAGGTGCCTATTCTGGGATTGAGGTTGAACGCAGGTGCTTCATCTGGGATTGAGGTACATCAGGTGCCTATTCTGGGATTGACCCAATATTTATTTAATGACAGTACTACTCTACTGGTCACGTCACACAGTACGGCGCAACGTTTAAACACGTTTGTACTTGTGTTATTGAGATTAATTAACCATAATATAGAAACATTGTTAGCTGTAGAGAAGAAGCTAGAGCGTTTGAATTCGGAGGCATTGCTTTCATTATCAGCCACTTCTCAATGCAGTCACAGTAGGGTTCACTAAGCGGTTTGAAAAGTTTCTGTGCCTTGATGCGTCGCATGAGTGTAAAGCAGCAATCCTGGCATCGTCTTCAAATCTTCTGTTCAAGTTAAAGTGGATGACAATAAAAGGCAAATTTAATACTAACATTGTCAAAAAGAGGGTTCAAGAAATGTTGGTTAATGCTGTTAAGAGCCTCAGCGAGCAGACCCCCCAGCAACAACTAAGTGATGCTGCATCTGACGGAAGTGCAGATGATTTCTTCTGTTATGAGTCTGCTTCCACTAATGTCTCTGCAACCCAAGATTCCAGTGAGATGGAAGTTTTACAGTATCTGGGTGACGGAAGTCATTTTCTCCAATCTCTGAGGCAGTACCCAGGAATTCTACGGGTCTTCCTGAAGTATAACACACCACTACCATCCTCTGCTCCTGTAGAACGGTTGTTTAGTTTGGCTGGTCACATTCACGCTCCAAAAAGGAATAGACTGTCTGACCAGATGTTTAGCCAGCTGGTATTTTTGAAGGGTAATAGTAATTACTTTTAATTGCTAGTGTAATATTTTCAGTCATTCATGTATCCAACAAAATTAAAACATACTTTCATTAAATAAAGCAATTGTTTTATTTACATCTATAAAATCCATTAAAATGTCGTTGATT
>JAJOZX010003393.1:387500-435000 GCA_023014485.1 Bathynomus jamesi | reverse complement strand
TTAGTCTTTTCAATGCGATTGATCGTGGCGAATTATTTTCAACGCAAACCGTAGAAGATATTTGCAGTGACGCTCCTTACAACCCGACGCAAGGGACTACCATAGAAATGTAAGTGTCTATAATTAGAATTTTATATATATATGGAGAGTTGTAGTATCTCGTCAAATAGATACTCGCCAAAAATGTCAATCAGTGTTATTTCCCCATTATGCTAAAATCGAAATTTTTATGGCGTTCACTCCTCGAACCAAAGATATCTTCACATAATGGGGATCTGTCTGTCTGTATACTCTGTATATGTTTTAAAAGCATTATTCCTTTAAGGTCCGATGAGGATTTGACACGAGTTATACAATCTTTTGAAGAATCTCGGAATAGGGAGGGTATACTGATCAGTCAACAATGTCACACCGAAATAATGTAAGTGTTTTTCGATCTTTTTGGGATAAGAAGACAATATATTTTCATAAATTTATTAAATGAAAGAAATCAGTACAATAAACGAATATACCGTTACAAATATACGAACAAAAACATTATAATATACAACGAGTACGTACAATTGGAAAACGGTTTTTTATCTGTCTGCATACCATTTCATCGTTTCGGCGAGTGTGACACGGGTCAAATAAATTTAAAAAATTTATAAATTCTTTATCATTTGACATATGCATGAGAAATGAGACACAGTACATTCCGCAAACATTAGTAAAATATCCTTGCATGCGAAATGGGGTCCACACAACTTCGGGAATATGTAACTGAGCGAGAAATTTTACAATAATAGGGTCACTCCAGGGTTGAGTACCGAGTGAATCAAAATAGTACAGGCGCTGTCTATTTTTAAAATAGACAGCGATCCAGTGAATCCCTTCATTACCGATGATGTCTGTGTTCACAATAAGACTACCGCATTCTCGCGTACTTGGCAAACTCAATGTTTCATTCTTCGCAAACACGCCGATAAATTTGGAACGTGTGACTCGCTCCATTACTTTCTGAAGTGTATTAGCATCCATTTTAAAAGTCAGTGATAACGCTTCTAAATCTATCTACTTCTATTAGGGCTTGCGATTCGAGATATACTAGTACACTAATAGGAGCGTCTATAGGCTTGGCGAATTCCAGCCGCACTGAGATGTTACCGCTCTGCTGTGGGGTTAAATGGGTATTTACGCTAGCAGATAAGTCAGGTGTAATGTCAAACGGGTAAAGGTTAAATTGATCAATGAATTCTTCCTGCGTTACCCCATTACCAAGCTCATCACAATCACCTGCAATATGGGTCAGATTACTATAGGCTCTGGCACAAAGAGGTAACACAGCGTCTGATGAATAGTCCGTACCCATTGTTCCACCCAAAGCAGTGCCATTAACGTATAGAGTTATATTTTTAAGTCCGAAATTCTCGAATTTAAAGGCACTCTTTTTATATTTTCCATTCACCGAAGCGTGGTCCTGCATGCCGATTAATATCCTTTTAGGAAGATTTCCCAGGGCAATGTTTTCTATCTGCTTCGATGCCAACCCTGCAGGAACCGTATATAGTTTGATCTGCACTCTGTTAATAGGATATTTCACTGTAGCGTTTAGTAAATTTTTCTCAATTTCTAGTTGTTTTGGTGAACTTAATTTCACTCGCCGTACGCGGAGGTATGTGTCCATAATGTGAACCACAACGGACTTTGCACCCTCTTCTTGATTCGCATCCAGATTTAAGCAGATCTCAGGACTCGTGCGGGTGAGCTTTATTTTCATATCCACCCCGTTCACAAGCAACTTCTCCTGGAAAGTGAAATCTGTGTGCAACCGTCCAAAACACTCGTATATTTTCTTTTTAGAATTTTTAAATTTGTCCTTTATACTATTTTCATCTTTAGTTTGATAATATCCCTCCGCACTTAAAAAGGTAGCCTTCGCTTCTTTGGAAAAGTTGAGGACATTTTCCAAATAGGCTCGTAGATGATAGTACCCCGTGCCTGCCGATATGTTGGTCTGATTTAAATATACGTCACACTGGTTGAATATGGCGTGCAGAAAGTTTGTTTCAGGGTATACAGCATATTTGTCATCGCAGACCGTTCCATCAGAATGGGCTATACGTAGCTTAGCGTACATGTGCACACAGCTTGGATCAAAAAAGTAAGGACCTGAGCTGGGTATCACGAATTCTATAGGTGCACTCGGAACTAATTGTGTTTAAAGGGTTAATTGTAATAAAGTCACTGTGCTCAATAGAAACTTGGGTTGGCGGGAGCTCAAAAAAGGACAGCTCCGATTTACAGCATTGTGAACTACATGGGTGGATGAAGCGTGCCATGGCGAAATAGTGACTCCTCTCTCGACAAGTGGTAAACAAACTATGATTCATGAGATCAATATCCTTAGCTTATATCAGTCAAAAAAGTGGTCAACCATAGGTTTCATTCGCTTACAGCATTTCTTTTTTGATAGCCTTTTACGTTTAATACCACGTGACCCCTTCTTCTTCCGGGGAGCCCTCTTCTTCTTCCCGCCACCACGCATTTTTCTCTTTGCATCTTTGATGATTTCGTTCCGTGTACGCTTTAAATGTTTTTTTAGAGCTTCTTTAGGTTTAGCCCCGGCCAATATGTCTTCTGCAGTGTTAAGGCCTGATTGTAGCGCTTTCCTTCCAAGGTATCTGGCACCCCTCTTCAGCAAAGGAACAGCCGTACGTAGTATGGATGAAAAAATGGATCCAAGTCCACTACCGCGCTGGTATCGCATCCCTCGATAGACGGTGAAAGGCTTTCTATCCATTATAACTCAGTGCGTCGAAAGTGTAGCTTCACTGTTAAGCTCCCGTTACCGAATGGGAAGTTTTCGCCCTCAATCGTTCTTATATATATTGTGATATTGGTTATTAAATTAGTTGCGACATTCACATAATGGGGTCTGTCATATGTAATACTCAAACTCCTTCCTCTATGGTTGGGGATGTGAGCAATGCGCAGCAGGCGTGCCTGGGTATCCCCAACAAACTGGTGCTCCACTATATTACTGTAAATATAGCACATGTCTGGGGACCTTTCAGCCAATTTCTCCATCTTCAATTGATACATTAATCTGGACAAGTTATACTGTGTCTCGTGAAATGTGTCTCTTTGGAAGGCTGCGCTATATCGGCCGTTGGTTAGAATTTTGAACTTTCTATGTTCTTTAAGACGTCTGTTAGTCTTTGATTTTAGGATTAGTGTATGTGCAGGGTTGTTTACGATTTCATATACTAAATCATTCGTAAGGTTTGAGTTTCTTAAACTTACGTTTAAGCCTCTCACAACATCCTCGGCCGAACCATATTGACCCGGCCCTAGTCTTACTTCTGTACTGTAATACCGTGCAATCTTAGTCCGAGCGATGCGCATAGTTTCATCCATAGCTACCCCAGCTTTTTCACACTCGTCAATGTCTCTAAGAATCGTAAAAACGGTTTCTTTATGTTCAATATTTAAAAAGACGGTGTCCAGCTGAATTTCGCATATCCCCACCTCATACGAATCACGACCCAATTCAATGTGCCCATGGAGTTCTGTTACAAAGTTGGCTAGCGTGTTGTTAGGGTGTACAGACAGGGACGAGGAGGACGGGAGTGTGACGTAGAAATGGTTAGGAGCCATGTTGCATACTATTTAAGCTTCATTATTGCATCAGCTTTTATATAGGTGTTGAAGCTTTCTGGGTACCCTAGCCATTTCACCAGGTACATTTTTCTCCTTCCTGAACCTTTGCTTCCTAAAATTTTCTCAATTTTAAACACATTTTTTCTAAATTAAACGCAACTTTCTGCAATTCCTCGCGGTAAAAGCCTCCTGAGATTTCTTCCCCATTCAAATCTTCAATGTAATACATCATTATCTCACCTTTAGGTCTCACAGCCCTAACTTTAAAAATCTCGCGTGTCCATCCTTGCTCAAAACCCTTTGCGAATTTATTCCCCGAACGCGACAGCCTTACATAATCATTGATTTTGAAGCGCGCAGAGTGTGGTGGTGGTGGTGGTGATCCATCTCTTCTCGGGAGCGTACCTCTTTCTAAAACTTCGTTAGGTGTTGCCCCAATCGTGCGATGGTGTGAGCGGTTGTGGATGATGCCAATGATTCCAGAATGTCTAGAAATCTGTATGTGTTTTATGTGTAAAATAACGGTGCATGCGTTCCTTTATGGTGCGCTGAACTCTTTCAGCTAAAGAAGCCTTATGTATAGAATTGGTTGTGTAATAGCTGATATTAAACTCTGTCAACATATTCTGAAAGCACGGCCTAGAAATCCTTCCCCATATCCGTACAAAAATAGCCAGGAACCCTGTTTCTTTTAACATTAGCGTTTTGGTGCTTTAGCAACTGTTTCAGGTGATTTATTTTTCAGAGGAACTAGCCACAGATATCTAGAGAATACGTCTATTATGAATAGAATGTAGCGGTAACCATCGTTATACACAGAATATCTTTGGCATGTCTGTTAAATCTGCTTGCCAAATAGAATCAATCGAGGAAGCCGTTGTCTTGGCTGTTTTAAACCTTTTTCTCACAGGCTTATGAAGCGTATAAGCGTCCTGCTCCCTCAAAAATCTTTCAACATCTTTTTTTCCTACTCCGTAAACACTTCTGTACAGTCTATCTACGCCGCCGTAAGAGGATGGGGTAGAAATGCCATAATAGCGTTAGTTAATACGTTAGCCATTTGCGTATTTTAGAGGCACGTCGGTAGGGTTGGTTTTAACCTCTTCTTGCTCCTCTTCAAAGGTGTTACCGCCGGGGGTGACGGCGCCTTCAATTGTGTCACAGGCGTTGCATGTTCCAAGCTTTTAACCTGTTTAGATTTCCTATCAACGTTTTAGGGACATTTATTTGTTGTAGTCTTGCTTTAATATGCTTCCATCCTGATGTGATGGCCTATCCCACTTTCTCACCAGATCATGGACAATGTCTACGATATTCGATCCCTGTACCTTTGATCCTTCCACAATGATCTCCCCTGTATCGGTCCATGTATGGCGGGATCCTCATTCAATAGATTATAAAGACTTAAGCCTTTACTCCTCAATGTAAGTGGGAGGGTATTTTTTAATACATGTTCGATATGTTGGTGGCTAATCTTTTGGTGGTCAGCTGTGTCGTCGGGTACAGGTCCTATGTCGCCATCGTCCCCCGTGCTGTGCCTAATAACCACAGGAATCTCTGTAGGGCTCTTATAATTTCGTACTCGTGAAGAAATTTCTGCAGAGCTTCTTGGTATAAGATTCTTTTCTCATCAGGTGTTTTTTCACTGTTTAATAGGGCTAACAATTCTCTTTCCATTCTTTTAAGTCTGCTTTTACGGGGATCTAGATCCGTGTCTCTTTGCAGTGAGGCGTACACCTCGTGGGGAATCACTACCACTTTCTTCATTATATTAATCTAGTCAGTAAAGGACCCAAAACTGAAAATAAGATGGGGAGAAATGACCCTCCTGTTTGTACAATAATTCGTTTTTTCTTCGCTACAGTTTGGCTTTTACGAGCGAGTGCACGTATTATGTTCTTGTAGCGGCGTAGGCTAGCCTTCTGATGGGTTTTCATTGATACATTGCAATTTATAACGTTAAGACAGATTTCACAGATACATTTTAAAAAGTCGGCATCGATATTTTTAATAAACAACTGCTGCATTGCCCGGAACAGTCGATGATAGATTTTTATTAATTCACGGTATTTCTTTAGTCTCTTTGTCATTCTGGAATATACACCGTTTCAGGCTCGTTTGGAAATATATTCGTTCGCAGAAGCACTCTAAACGTGTTTCGCGGATGAAGGTCGCAAAGCAAATATCCGTAACGCGTGCTTGTAGCTTCTTTATAAACTTCCAAAAACTCCTTACGCTGATTCGGGAAGATTTGATTGGCTAATACCTCAAGTCACGTGTCTACGAGGACAAGCCCCGTACATTAGATGCATTGAAGGAAGCGATCCGTCAACAAATCATCCAAATCAACAGAGACCTGCTGGGAAGAGTGGAGGCCAATTTTCGTAAACGCCTTCAACAATGCGTCGACGGCCAAGGACATCATATGCCAGATATAATTTTCGGTACATGATTATTATGACATGAAATGCTATGTTCTTACGAATGTTGTTCTACCAAGTGTTTTTGGAATAATCAGGAAAATGATATTTATTTTTGTAAAGAAAATATATTGGTAGAACAACATTCGTAAGAACATAGCATTTCATGTCATAATAATCATGTACCGAAAATTATATCTGCATATGATGTCCTTGGCCGTCGACGCATTGTTGAAGGCGTTTACGAAAATTGGCCTCCACTCTTCCCAGCAGGTCTCTGTTGATTTGGATGATTTGTTGACGGATCGCTTCCTTCAATGCATCTAATGTACGGGGCTTGTCCTCGTAGACACGTGATTGAGGTACCCCCATAGAAAGAAGTCACATGTGGACAAGTAAGGGGACCGAGGGGGCCATGCAATGTCACCAAATCTCGAAATGAGATGGTGGGAAACAGGGGGCGAAGAACAGCCATTGACGCTCTGGCGGTGTGTGGCGTGGCCCATCTTGCTGAAACCACAAATGTCGACGAGCAATACGCCTTCTTCGTAACTCAGGGATGAAAAAGGTGTTCACCATCTCAATGTAACGCCCAGATGTTATGGTAACGGTAACCCCATTTTGTTCGAAGAAATAGGACCGATGACGCAAAACTTTCCCACCGCGCACCAAACTGTAACCTTAGGGCTATGCAGCGGTTTTTCATGGAGTTGTCGCGGATTTTCAGCAGCCCAATACCGACAGTTTTGATTGTTGACGGCCCCATTAAGGTGGAAATGGGCTTCATCACTCATTACCACCATCATGTTTTCATTCTGCTCATAAAGTGCAAGCATTTCCTGTGCAAAATTCAGTCGTTGGGGGCAATCGTTTACATTCAATTCCTGCACCATCGCTAACTTGTATGGGTGAAAATGTAATTCTTCATGCAAAATCCGTCTAACAGTACGATTGCTGATTCCGAGTGCAGCTGAATGTCTCCGAGCAGAGCGGCCTGGCTTTGCAACATCGCTTGTCTGACCCTTTCAACGTTCTCTGGAGTACGCACAGTGCGTTGCGGCCCCTTCGGTTTTGTTTTCATTATTGAGCCTCCTGTTCGAAGATTGTTAACCCAACGTAAGATTGTGTCACGAGCGGGAACAGAGTCATTTCGATGAATGTTGAATCTGCGGCGAAACGCACGCTGAACTGCTGTCACTGACTCGCCACTCCTAACAAAATGATCATACGCGAACATGCGGTGTTCTAACGTCCACTGCTCCATGATGGCACCTGAAAGATAAAGGTGAGTGTTAGTTAAAGTTAAATGCTATGAACCCAGGAATGGAATGCTACCTACCGCACGCCCCTCCCATTCCTAATGGCCGATTACTAGCTATTCAAAAAACACTTGATTCCCGTGCCCCACTCTATATCTATTTTTGAAAAATAGATTCTGATTGATGAAGAACACGCTTATGTTAAGATGGTGGGAGAATACTGTAAATGTCTCGGCAAACGTTTTATCCATCTCCAACATGAGATCGTCAATTACAACGATTGTATGTTCATTTCCCTTTAACGAATTAACGTCATATACGCCTTTGTGGAACAAAATATCATCTTGGTACTCGTTGAACACTGATTGATACGTCGAATAGCACCATATAACTTTATGCACAAATTTCGAGAACATCTCCCCCTTTTCTTTAATGATTTTAAGCATAAACACAGTTTTAACACATCCTGTAGGTCCAGATATAATACATTTTGGATGGGCTCGTGAATCTGAATTTTTCTACAGAGTCCATTTCTAACACGTCACACTCCTAAGTGAGTCATTTACAAAATATTACAAATTTTGAGTGCTGATCCTTATTTCTTCTCCCACAGAACCGTGAATGACGATGAGGTAGAGCAGCCCATCATTACGGATGACCTCGACGACAGTGTAGTTGTGATCTCCTCCCCTGAACCCTCACCAGCGATACCGGTAACACGTCCAAAGCGGAGGTATGAGATACCCACGTCAGGTATAAAGCGACCGAAATACGCGTCTGTTGCAGCGGTAATAGATCCCCAACCCTCAACCTCTTACGCAACAACACCCCAGCAGCACCTAATATATCCCCTTATTCATCCGCCGCCCCCGTTCTGTTAAGTCTACAATAATAGAGCCCCAACCATCAACTCCTACGCAACAGGGCCCCCATCAGCAGCACCTTCCGTAATATATCCACTAATTCCGCCCCCCGTTCTGTTGAGGATGGTATAACGCTGGAATTGGTGCGATCCGCAGCCCCCACCCCAGCCTTGACTAGAAATCGGTATAGAGTCAGGGTCGACCCTAGAGTCATGTATAGCAGTGGAATTGAGCGCGGACTACGCCGGGTTGTAGAGCATATTATAGAGTTTGCTCTTCAGAATCGTGACGAGCGTGAAGTCAGGACGAGTCTGTCCTTTGGATTCGGGTCAGATGACGGTGATGTAGACGATTATTGGGTGATAGTGCCATTTAGACGTTTGGCGGCTGAAGATGTAGAATATATATTAGGGCGTATAATGCAAGCCGCCCAAAGTAGTATAGCCTTCAATATGGACAACTTCACGGTAAATATTGACCATGTATACCGTGTTGCGGGTCATAGTGCCATACCGTATACTCTTAACTTCAATTCTCAAGCTATTTATAGACGGCATATAAACGTCGATCGTGGTTGCGGCTTTATAGCAGTACTCTTAGCACGTATGTTTACTGTACAAAATACACGAACTCAAAAAATTTGGTTGCCTACAGTCGTGGAGCATGCCCGTAAACTAGCTGTAGACTGTGAACTTGAATTTGACTGTAATATGGGTCCTGAAGAGCTGAGAAGGGTAGAACAGGAAATGAATGTCCGCATAGTTGTGTTTGGGTTGGATGATCGTCGTAGGACTGTGTATGTTTTTAAAAGCTGTGTGAGAGATCGTACAAGGCCCCTACTTATTTTAGGATTGTCAGGGACAACGTATCTCCCCATCCGTAATATAAGGTGGCTTTACGCGAGTTATGACAAAAGTCGAAAATATGGGAGACATCATGATTTGTGTAAGGGGTGCCTCGAGTTTGCGGATGATATAGTGAGACATTGTAAAGAATGTCACATGGTATGTGAGCAGTGTAAAAGCACCAAATGTGAAAGCCGTGTAGTTGAAGCTGAGAAGAGAGACTGTGATGTGTGTAGACGCACATTTTCAATAATAGCTGTTTTGATTTCCATAAATCAATTGGCACGTGCAGGAAAATGAGAATCTGTGAATGTGGTATGTTTCACACAATGGATAATTGGGGAAAATTTAAGCACAAGTGTGACGTAATTCACTGCCCTACATGCCAGGAGGAATATAAGGCGGATGGAGTAAAGCATGTATGTTATATGAAAAATGCTAAGCCTAAAAATAACCCTTGTATAACTGTATACTACGATATAGAAACATATACGAACGCTGAAACCAAAGAGGTAATTCCACATTTACTTGTGAGCCAGACTATCTGTGATGAGTGTATGGATATCGAATGTGACGAGTGCCTCAAATGTGGTAAACGGACAAACGTTTTTAAAACGAATGTCAGCGATAGTCCTGTGAAACTATTTGTGTCCTATATTGTCAAGTTAGCCGACAAGTTCAAAAAAAATGACTGTGTATATTCTCGCCCATAACGGGGCAAAGTTTGACACGCAGTTCCTTTATAAGGAGTTGCTTGAACACGAATCCTCTGAGATATTTACAGGTGATCCATTGAAAAGAGGCAACAAATTAATACAGATGCAGATAAGAGGCAATGTACAATTTAAAGATACTTTATTATTCACACCTTGTAAATTAGCAAAGCTACCCAAGGTGATGGGAGTAGCAGCTGAAGTTTCCAAAGGATACTTCCCATACACTTTCCTCACCAGCGAGACTTTAAACTACGTAGGCCCACCACCCCCCAAACATTATTTGACTGCATGGATGAACGTGAAGACTTTGATCGATACTACGACAGTTTTAATGAAAGTAACCCTTATAATATAGCTGATGAATGTGAGCGTTATTGCGTGAATGATGTGCGCGTGCTTAGAGTATGTTTCCAGGCCTTTAGAAGGATGTACATAGGCCTTTTCAACTGCGATCCACTGCAAGTCGCAACCACCATCGCATCATTATGTTTTACGGTGTTCAAGAATAACTTCATGCCTAAAGACACCTTAGCCATTATTCACCGAAACAATCCCCGCAGTTTACGGGCACAAGGCTATTTACTGGCTCATACACCTACAGCAACAGACAGGTGTATACATAAAGCACGCCCGCAACACGGGTGAAGTACCCATTAAGATTAATGGACGTGTTTTTTGGGTTGATGGTTAAGTGAAAACCGTGTCACTGTGGTGAAGACTGTGTACTCCTTTAACGGTTGCTGGTGGCATGGATGCCCCCGTCCTGAGTGCGGAGTCACCGGAGATATCCACGGTAGGTCTCCTGCCGACTGTCTTGCATCAACCCGCACCCGCGATCAACTTATAGGATCACAGTTCACTCACAAAGTCTTGTGGGAGCATGAATATGATGCACGGATGGAGACAGACGAGGTGTACCGTGAGGAATAAAACGATCAAGCGTTCAATGGTGCTGGATCCTCTCAAATGTGGTGATAGCTTGTTTGGAGGACGTACAAATCCTTTCAGACTATACTTCCCACCTACGGAGGGCGTGAAGCTCCATTACTACGATTTCTGTTCTTTATACCATACGTGATGAAGAGCATCCGTACCCCGTGGGCTCCTGAGAAACTGGTGGGGTCTAGGCCTACCATCCATCAATGAATTTTCAAAAAATTTGAATGATCGATACTTTGGGATATCTTTCGTAGACGTACTCCCCCCCACGCAATTTATGGATGCCGATCTTACTGTCGTTATCGACGACAAGCTCATGTTTCCCCTGTGCGTGAAGTGCGCGGAAGAGGATAACGGCGAATGTAACCATATACCCCACCAGCGTAATTCAGAGGCGTATATACAAGTCTGAGTTGGCCCTAGCCGTGCGCCATGGTTATAGAATACTGAAGATACATGAGGTGTGGAGGTTTCAGAAGCTACCCAACCTTTTTACACCATATATAAACACTTTTTGAAGGATAAGGTTGAGGCATCAGGGTATCCGCGAGAGTTGATACCGAAGATGAAAAGTCTGCCTATATTCAACGTTACCGCGACCGCGAAGGTATACAACTTGATCGTGTCCAAATTGTAAAGAATCCTGGCAAGCGCTTTAGTGCAAAGTTGTGTCTAAACAGTCTATGGGGAAATTTGCGCAGAATACCGGCAGAGGGAGCATTCATTTGGCACAAAGTTATAGCGATGTCTGGGATTATGCCAATGCCCCCGATAAAGAGGTCATGGAGATCGTAAATGTAGGTAATACTTACGTAATAAAGTACAACAACACTGAATTTGCCACAGATACCTCAAGGGTTACAACATACCTGTGGCCAGCTTCAAAACAGCCTACGCCCGTATAAAACTTTGGGGTCTATTGCATTCTCTTGGGCGGGAGTATTGTATGCCGATACAGATAGCGTGATATTCACAGAGAGGGAGGGTGAATACATGCCCACTATTGGGGAGTTCCTCGGCGAGCTCACTGATGAGATCAAGGATGAGTATGGGGACAACGCATACGCCGACTCTTTTGCCTCAACAGACCTAAGACTTATGGGGTACGGGTCAGGGTGGGGGAGGAAATGAAATATCGTGAAGGCAAAAGGTATACGCTCAACCATGCGAATCGGAGGTTGTTAACTTTGAGTCGTTGAAGGATCTAGTATGTTTGGATGAACACCTCCCCAACTAATTGTAGCACCCACAATTTTCGGGCGCAGAAGCTGGGGGGCGTGAAGGAACTTAGGGGTACGATGGTGTGCCGTAACACCTATAGGAAACGTTACCAGTTACCTGGTACCTATGATACCGTACCCTTTGGATACCAATGATGCTTCTAACTCACACGTCTTGTATATAATCGTATCTATTTGTAAATATATATATATATATAACTTGACTATCTCGTTTATTAAATCGTATTCGTATATATATATAACTTGAATATCTCGTTTATTAAATAAATCATGTTTCAAATAGCGTTTCACTTTCTCCTTTGTGTGTGTGTGTGTGTGTGTGTGTGTGTGTGTGTGTGTGTGTGTGCAGGTGAAAGTTCTAAGCTCCGCCCACTGTAAGACCGTGAGTCATGCTACTATCTGGGAGTCCCTGCGTGGTCAGTCGACCGCAGTAAGCCCGAGAGATCAGACGTGTATTCAGATCAGACGTGTATTCAAATGGCTACCTTTAATATTGCTTGTACAACGTTTACGAAATGGTATTCAGTAAAGTGCCAGGATGTGGTGGATACCGAAAAACTTCCTATTCATCCCTCCTATGCCTCTTTTAAAACACATTGGATTGTGCGAAGTTCCAAGATGTACAAATACTCTACGGATGTTCTGGTGAGACCGTTGAAGGCTTTCGTTGCACAGACGATGTGCTGAAGTTATACTGCAGAGCTAAACTTTATAAAGTCTCACATACACCGTGAAGTAAAAGAAACAACGCGTGCAGAAGAGAAGCAGCAGGTATGGATAATGAGTCTTGCTGATGGGTGGTATGACAAGCGGTATTACGTCATGCTACACCATGTCGATTACTCATACCCTACGACTGGAAATGTGAATCTCGTGATCATGGACAATCTTAAGTATTTTTATCACTATATTAACGTATATCATGATGAGGTTCGTAGTGAGGTTGTGGCTAGTGCCCTGCGTGAATTTTTAACAGAGTTTAGAGAAGAGTATCGTTTGATGGGCAGAAAGGAAAAATATGAACATATGTTCCTCTCAAATAGTGCGCCGGAGTGTGGAGATATTTAGTAAAATGTTCCTAGTTCTTATCCAAAATGTCTGGTGCGTAGGCTGTAGTGATATTCTTGTACCGGTACAACAATTCGACTCGCGGAACAAGCCCATTCACGTATCATCGAGTCAGCCGCCCGTCGAACCATTCCTGCCTACCTGCGTGCTTCACACGGCTCATAGTTATCTCAGAGCTTGAGCCGAGTGGACGTGCGCTCTTCGAATACGATGGAACTTCCTTTGAGCAGCATTCTCAACGCCTCGTACGATGTGTCCGTGACGAAATCGTTGCGCGTGTTCAGGCGTAATTCCGGTACCATTAGCTATGTACTGGAAACGGAATGTAGACCGACAAACAAACGGGTTTATTTAAGTATCGAGGGAGATGAATAGAATCTTTGTGATAGTTGAGAAGTGGAGTGAAGATCGTTATAAAATACCTGCTAACGTAGGTACAAGAAGAGAGCAGATTAGTGACGCACCCTCATACGCCGTTGTATGTACGTTGTGTATAAATAACGATCGGCCGTGCATTGATATACGGTTGATGTGGAAGAATGCTTCTGATAATAACACTCTTATTCCTACGCGAAACCGTTTCATCCTCGACAGAATGTTTGAAATCGTCGGATTCCGTAAGCTGAAACCTATATTAGACGCGCGTGTTACGGACATGCTTTATTTTGATACAGTACTTGAATACGCATACACCGCTCTGCTCGATGGGTTTACCGAGTGTAGGACTGGTTAGAATGGTCTAGTGCTGGATGTTTATTTAAAAAGTTTAGACTCTTTGAAATACCATGAACTTTGGTGCAAAGCAATTGATCGGTACAAGGCTGAGCTCACCTACACCGTTCACCCTGAAGAACTATTTCTTTATATAACGCGAAGTTGTCGTAACGATTTAGATTATTTCAATTGCCGCTATGTTGAGTGAGTTCACGATTGAAAAGCTCGAGTCGGTAGAAATAAACCCTCGATTGGAAAAGCGTTCTTATAAACTTGTGTTTAATAATGTAGCTAACGATGAACTCTTTGTGCGTGCTTTTGATTGTATTCTAGACGTATTTAAAGATGACTTACCAGCCGGTTGTAAAGTGGGAACAAAAATAGTACTGAACGATATGAAAGCCCTTCATATCGAATACAGGTTTCCCTACACTTTAAGCGGTGAAATATTATTAAGCCGCATATACTGCGTAATGCAGAGCAATAATGATGTAATTGTAAACTCGATTAAGACCGAGTTTAGTATTTTGAAAAAAAAGTGAATTGTATTTATATTTTGCTTGACATTTCTCCTGTACTGATTATACGCATATTTCTATTGAAATGTATATTATTTGAAAAGTATATTTATTTTATAATATATCTCCATAATTGTGTGTGTGTGTGTGTGTGTGTGTATTTCTCCTGTACTGTTATGTACATATTTCTATTGAAGTGTATATTTATTTGAAATGTATATTTTATTTTATATATATCCATAATTGTGTGTATATATTTCCTGTACTGTTATATGCATATTCCTCAAATGTATATTTATTTTCTATATATTTATAATAAAAAGAATGATGCAATGTTGTTTTACTTAATTGTTATGCCTTCTACTACCGGTATTCGAAATATAATAATGTATACAGTGGTATTGCGGCATCTGGCAACATTTAAGCCTTCTAAGCCAACTGGCTGATTAGGCGTATATAATAATGTATACAATAATACTGCTAAAAGAGGTATCTGGCAACTCAAGCCATTTACAGCCAACTGGCTGATTAGGCGTATATAATAATGTATACAATGGTACTGCTAAAAGAGGTATCTGGCAACTCATTTACAGCCAACTGGCTGATTAGGCGTATATAATAATAATGTATACAATGGTATTGAGGTATCTGACAACCATTTACAGCCAACTGGCTGATTAGGAGTCTATAATAATGTATACAATGGTATCGCGGTATCTGGCAACTCAAGCCATTTACGCCAACTGGCTGATTAGGAGCCTATAAAACAACGCCAACTCGGCTGAAGTCTTAATGTGCACTTGGCTCCTGCCAGGTGAACACCTCTCCTCCTTTCTCTCCTCCTCTCTCTCTCTCTTGGGAGATAACGCCGCCTCCAAGTTTTCCCCCCACCCCCCTTTGCAACAACTCCCACCCCCTTTGCAACAACCCCCACCCCTTTGCAACATTACGTAATAACCTGCAACATTCTTGCACTCTCCCCTTTTGCGGCTATACTACTGTGGGCTACTGAGGGGACGGTTGGTACGGACTGATAAGCCCAAATGTTGAGAAAGGCGTACCTCCAGTTGGAGTTGAGTACTGCCAATATTTGTCGAATCGTCTGAAGTATAAAAAATAAACGAAAATGTTTGCTGTTGTGTTCGTCCTTCTTTTCATATATATATATATATTATATAATATCAGTCTTGTCGTTTGCCCTCCAAATTGCAAGCATCGGGCTATGAGAATGTTACTTCACGAGAAGACTCCAGAAGAAATACTGTGTATAATAGAAACTGAAACTAAACCAATATTATTGAAACATGTTCCAGAGAGACAAAAAAACCGTAACAAGCTCTAGAGAAAAAAACAGGACACAATTTAGAAAATGGAAACAAACCGTAAAACATCTCCACAGATGCAGAACTGGTGCAAGGCGACTCAAACTAGAGAGGAAACTATGCGAAATAGAAATGGACCTGAAACAAACACTCATACATAGGACGAACGAAGAAGAAAACAAGGTAGCAGAAAAAATAAAAAATAACCCAAAATACTTCTACTCGTTTGCGAAAAGAATAATGCAGTGAAAAGAGAGAATTGGTCCATTGATAGAAGCCGAATACACAAATGGCCCAGATAAAATAAGTTAACTGCTTAAGGAACAATTTAACTCTGTGTTTAGCAACCCAAAGTCCGAGAAGAAAGAAAACCCAGATGAATTTTTCGACATTGATTCAAACTAGCAAAGAACAAATCCCAGCACAAACCTATTAATAGACTTAGAGTTCTCGGAAGGAGATGTAATTAAGACTATCACAGATGCGAGACAATTCGGCACCAGGGCCAAACACATGGAGTGCCACGTTTCTGAAGAAATGTAAAGAGAGTATTGCGAAGCTGTTATACAGTACTTGCTATGGAGGAAATTACTCGATACAGGACAAATTCCACTTCCATTAAAGAACGCGAACATTGCCTCCTTATTTAAAGGTGGTAACAGAGCAATGCCTAAGAATTATCTGCCAGTAACTCTCACCTCACACCTTATACAGGAATACCTCGAAATTCGTCGTTTTGAATTTCGTCGTTTCGCAGATTCGTCGTCAATCTTTTACTACCTATAGTTTCACAATCCGTCGTCCATATTCGCAGGTTCGTCTTTTTTTTTTTTTAATTTGAAAAAAAAACGATCGAAATTGACGAAATTCAACTGTTTACCAAAGTTTAACGTATTATATTTTACCGAAAAACTGTTTAAGGTATTACATTTTGCCGAAAAACGAGTAGAATTTGATTAATTAATCTGTTTAATAACATAATACAGTAAAATGTTTTCTCATTGAAACATATTATAATCTACCTCGAATTTCGTCGTTTCGTATTTCGTCGTGTTATTCCGGAACGAATTAACGACGAATTTCGAGGTATTCCTGTAAAGTGCTTTGAACATATAATTAGAGGCAAAACTACTTACTACCGACAAGAAAAGAATTTTTACAACCCAAATTAACATGGCTTCAGGGCTGGAAGATCATGCCTATCACAACTATTAGGAGAAAATATTGAAAACATTGTGTCGAGGACAAAACATAGATGTAATATATACTGACTTTGCTAAAGCGTTTGATAAAGGTGATCATGGAATTATAGCACACAAACTTAAGAATACAGGAATTACTGGAAAGCCAAGAAGATGATGGATATTAAATTTTCTGACTCATAAAACACAAATAGTGGCAGTAAATGAAGTTAAATCGGAAGTCTCAGAAGTCATGAGTTCTGTCCCACAAGGTATACTATTAGCTCCTTTGCTGTTCATAATAATGATTGCAGATATTGATGCAGATATTAATGACAGTATTGTACCATGTTTCGCAGGTGACACAAAGATATGCAAGGAAATATTGAACGGAGGTGACAGAGAAAAATTACAGAACGACACTGAAACATTATTCCAGTGGGCAGAAGCAACAATATGAAGTTCAACGAAGAAAAATTCCAACTCCCAAGATATGGTCATAATAAGGTGCTACAGAATAAAGGATACAAAACTCTGCAAGCCAAACAGATAACATCAAATCCACAACTCAGGAATCTTGGGCTAATAATATCGTCCGATGCAGAGTTCAGGGAGCACTATAACATCAAAATTACAACAGCTAGAAAAATAATGGGAATCATCTGGAGGAGCTTTCACAGCAGAAAAACAAACATCATTCTATGGAAGAGTCTAGTCCTACCAATAACTGAGTATTGCTGAGTACTCAAAAGCCCATACAGTAAACAAGACATTACGAACAATGAAGCAATACAAAGGACTTTTACGTCCTAGATAGAGGAAACGAAAGGTGAAGACTACTGGTCTCGAATACAATCCTTGAAACTCTACTCTCTGGAAAGAAGACGCGGACGGTACACAATAATATACATATGGAAAATACTCAAGGGTTTTGTCCCTAATCCTAGAAATGAAACAGAAACAAAATGGAATGAGAGAAGAGGCAGGTTTTGTACTGTCCCAGCTGCGGTGGAAAAGGGGCCATGAAAACGAGGATGGAAAATACCCTCAGAGTACGAGACTCACAGCTTTTTAATGGCCTAGCAAAACAAGTGAGGAACCTCCAGCACACCGACCTGAATAATTTCAAGAAGCAGCTGGACAGATTCCTGTGCAAATCCCTGACCAACCATGTGTGGCTGGCTGGGAGGGCAGGAGGAGATCGGAAAGCAATTACCTCCTTCACCAAAGTATCCAGACAGGGTTTATTTTTAGAACAAGGTTACGCTTATAGTTGAGACTCTACTAAAAATTTAGGGTGGAGTGAAAAAACTTTTAGAATTCAGTTTTGTAGGGGCATCCAAAATTTAGTCTTTGGTACCAATAAAAAATTTGTAAAATATTAGCTATCTGCGACATCAACTTCACCGGCTCCAAGGAGGTCAAAGATTTTGCCTTTCAGGTCCCCCAAAAAGTTAAGGATTCAAAGATTTAAGCGTATCTTCCGTTGTGTTTATGCTTGGAAGATCATTTTTGTTTCATTTGATTTATCTATTTATGTTCTTCAACATTTCCCTTATGCACTTTTCTTCCATTCCTCACAAAAATTTGGAAAATTTGGTATTTCATGAAAAATACTAACAAAAAATAGGAGTTTTTATATCTTTCGTTGAGTTTCTCAACTTTAGTAGATGTTTTAGTGCCATTTTAAGGTTTCCATTTGTTTAGATTTTCACAGATTTACATTATTTCGTAAATATATTATTTAGGGTTTGTTATTTATACTATATTATTTATAACACTGCCCAACACCAATTTTGCTGATTTAATTCTAACACCTGTTTTTAGGTAACTTTGGTGTGCTGATTTAAAAAATAACCTTAGTTTTTGCCTATCACGTCAGGTTTTCGAGCAATCAAATACGGATATTTTGGAGATATCGCATTTTGGCAGGGTTATGCCCAATTTTTTCTTTTCAAAAAATAAGTTTTTACATACTCGGAATCAGCATGGAAAAGTAAACAATTGTGCATGGAGTGAACTTTAATATACAATGGTAATATTGACACATAAAGTGATTAAAAGTGTTTAAATAAGCAAAAAATGAATCCATATTAAAGCAAGCACGGGACCAGTTTTCTTAACATTGTCTTTTTCTTGTTTTCTTACTTTTCAGTGCTGATCAATTTTCTCTTATAAGACTTCCTAGAATGAGAGATGTCAAGACAATCTCTTTGCAGGCTCCAGCAGTAGTCAGCCATCATATGGGTATCCCATCTTCCTTGGTATCGTTCTTCCATCACTTTGATATCTTGGTGAAACCTTTCACCTTGCTCTTCACTAACATCACCAAGATTTTCTGGAAATTTATCCAGATGGCTGTTGAGATAGTGAACTTTAATGCTCATGTTGCAACCCAACTGCTGAAAGTTTACAAGTAACGTCACTAGCGGAACCGGCTGCTCTCACTCCGCCAATGGGAAATCTCTCAGATCATGACGTCACGCTCACACTGGGGAAATCACAGATACCCAAGATTTAATATGTTGTACATGACCTTTAGATTTAATGCACAGATTTGCGTATTCCACAGATAAAATTATAACAGCAAAACAGCTGTTAACAGGTCTCAAAAATCATCAATTTTGATAAGCGCCCTTCATAGATCACCCAAAATAGGCATATTGCATTGCACGAAAACCTGATGTGATGGACAAAATCTAAGGTGATTTTTGAAATCAGCACATCAATATTATCCAGCAACAGGTCTTAGAATTAAATCAGCAGCAAAATTTTTTTTGTTGGCCAGTGTAATTTGGGGATGGGCCACTTCAGCGCCGCCACTTCAGCGCCGACGTTTCAGCGCCGCCATTTCAGCGCCAGGCCACTTCAGCGCCAGACTATTCAGCGACGGGCCCTTTCAGCGCCGGTCATTTTCTCTGTTGTTTTTATTGACTGTACTTGTTTTGACTTTACTTGTTTTATTAACATTACTTGTTGTTATTAACTTTGTATAATGTTGGTTTGGTTTTGGTTATGGTATTTGTTTTCCTTCCATTATAAAAAAAATTAGTGTTGGGATTAGGTTAGGTTAGGTTTGGTTAGGTTAGGTTAGGTTAGGTTAAAAACAGCCCGCCGCAGGCGTTAGCCGTAGTTAGCCGGCTTCAAGTTAGGTTAGGTTAGGTTAGGTTAAGAATGTTTATTCATATAACTAATGATGTAATTTCAGAATATTTTGCTCCCAACACTTATACCATTTTTCCTTTTTTTATTTCAGAATTTGTGAACCCTTTATTTTCCTTCCATTATAAAAAAAAATTAGTGTTGGTGGGATAATGCAAAAGTACCAGAATTGTTTCTGAATATGGGAACAGAAATGAAGTAGAGTACCTGCGTGCAATTGGGCACAATTTATCAAACTAAAATGAAAGCTAACCCTTTGTTTTAGACAATTTTAAATAGAATGTTTTTACTAATAATTTTGAATTAAATAAATCAATCTCTTAAATAAATATTATTTTAAAAATAAATTACTGTAATTAAATAAATTCTTTAAAATAAAAAAATTGAATTAATTATTTTCATTAGATATATCGATCCTTAGCCTGCACATTTTATTGAGTTGTCTTGAAACTATTGTGGCGGGCGCTGAAAGGGCCCGTCGCTGAATAGTCTGGCGCTGAAGTGGCCTGGCGCTGAAATGGCGGCGCTGAAACGTCGGCGCTGAAGTGGCGGCGCTGAATCGTACGCTACCCGTGTAATTTATATCTCTTTTTCAGATTATTTGATTGCTTTGATAAATTTTTATATTGAATCTGATTCGCTAAAAACATTTACAGTCACTAATATAGTCTAATTCTATTCCGATGCACAAAGCAAAATTAGGCATGACTTCCATGGCCGCGAATGAATCAGGAAAAAGGAAGACAAGGAATACTCATCAGCTGAATCCAATCTTTGGACCACCAAAGGATCTCTCACTGATTTATTTGCTTTCGTCCGAAGATATACTTCAGTGTTTCCTTTATGTTAGACAGGAAAGAATTAAGTCAGAAGCTAATCCAAAAATTTATGATGTTGTTACAGTCGATGCCCAAAAAGTAAAGACTGTATGGGGATCGTGCTTCTATTCCAACTAGCCATCATAAGACCATAACGCAGCGCATCCAAAGTTTGTACGAAAAATATCAAAATGTCTTGAAACAATTCAAAGGGCGGAAAGACCAAGCATCCTATCAAGCATTGCTTCACAAATTTAAGCTCGACTCACTGAAGCTCTTTGATATAGCTTCTTGTAAATGTGAAGACTTACTGACATGTTGTGAGAAAGACCAAAAAGTTTCTGTTCTGGAAAGGGATTTCCTTGATGACCAACGAACGTCTCGAAAAATGATGATTGGTTCCGTAGATAAAGTGGTCACCAAAAAGATGGAAAAAAAGAAAAAGGCTACACAAAAGTATGAGGAATATATAGCATGGATCTCGAAAGGAATGAAAGAACTTGATACTGCTGCAACTGTTTCCTCAAGTCCCAGCGAAACGGACGAAAACAGTGAGGACGAATTGAAAAAACATTAAAATCTGTCGACCAACCAATAGTTAAGTTTGAAGCCGTGGAAGGAAATCCTCTTCCAATTACTGAGTCTGATGATCTACTGTAAGTACAGATCAATTGTACCTCTATAAAGCTTCTCAGGCTATTATTTCTGGGTGTTGCAGCAATGACTTAGCAAATCTTCAACCTGGGCCAATGGTCCAATCCAGATGGGTGACTGCTGCTAACCGCATCCTGCGTTTCTACGTGGGATGTGAAAATCCGATGGATAGCTTAAAAATGCTGGTAGAATACATCGTCAAAGTTTATGCTCCAATGTGGCTCACAATCAAGACAAAACCTTGATGCTATGATAGACCTCGTCACCTGTGGCAGATGATAGCTTATTCAAGATACCTAAAAAAGGAGCTTAGAGATATGGTTGATAAAGTTATCATTCGTAACGCCTACTTTGCGCATCAAGAGAACCTTCTTCTTGCAATGATTACTGATAACCGGCCAAACATTCGAAAATTGGCAAAAGGAAGGATCGAAGTAGCAAGATCTCACGCTGAAAAACTGAAAAGGATTCGCGAGTTCACTGTACCGAAGTTAAATTTCCATGCACTTGACTACACTGATATTATATTTTGGACAGATAGTCCCATCATGCTTGAACCACCATCGACAAAACAATTAACCAAAGAGGAGTTGACATCATTGGCTGAGAACACTAGCGAAGAAAAATTAAAACTCTTTCAATTCCCTTGTCATACACAAGCAGTCGAAAGGAGCATCAAACTTGTAACAGAAGCGGCAAGAGCAGTTCATGGATTTGAGAAGAGAGATGGCTACCTTAAAACCAAAATTGCATCTCAAGCAATAATGAAATCATTTGAAACCAAGAGAGACTACAAAAATGAATAAGAAGCTTTCTAAATTATTGTGGTGGGTAGGTTAGGGTGGAACTCAAAGAGCAGCACCTCCACGTGGTGAGTTCTGGATAATTTAAGCCGAGATATGCATGGCTCGTATCTAGCTTAAATTAGCGGAGAGCTGCTCCAATAAACTAATATTTTTAAAGCCATGCAGCTATTTTATGAGCTTCTAAAAGAAAACTGAATCACTGCATGACGCTTAACATCAACCAATCAACGAAAGCAATAAAAACTCCTATTTTTTGTTAGTATTTTTCATGAAATACCAAATTTCCAAATTTCTGTGAGGAATGGGAAAAAAGTGTATACAAGTAAAGTTAAAGAACATAAATAGACAAATCAAATGAAACAAAAATGATCTTCTTAGCATAAACACAACGGAAAATACGCTTAAATCTTTGAATGTTTCCTTAATTTTGGGGGGGGGCACCTGAAAGGCAAAATCTTTTACCTCCTTGGGGCCGGTGAAGTTCATGTCGTAAGTAGCTAATATTTTAAAGATTTCTTATTGGTACCACAGACTAACTTTTGGATGCCCCTACAAAACTGAATTCTGAAAAAACGTTTTTTTCACTCCACCCTACTAAACATGTCTCTGCATGTCGAGACAAGTTGACTGATAGGGTTGCACTTCATTGCGTAACGTCAGTCCACTGTGGTGAGCCGATAAAGTTAAACGTGTTTTGTTTCGCGGCGATTTCTTCATGTTACTTGGTTTTTTACTGTGAAGGTGTTGTGCACCATGAATATGCTCCACAGCGACAAACAATCAACAAGGAATTTTACATTGAATTTTTGAGACGTCTACGTGAAGCAGTTCGGAAGAAACGGCCAGCAGAAGTGGAAGTCCGGAGACTGGATGCTTCATTACGATAACGCGCCATCTCACTCGTCGCAATTTGTCCAGCAATTCTTTGCGAAAAACGCTAACCCCCAAGTACAGCAGCCTCCATATTCGCTGGATTTGGCTTCATGCGACTTTTTTTGTTTCAGAAACTCCACCAAACCCTGAAAGACACCGATTCGATGATGTTGAGACCATTAAAAGAAATTCGACAGAGCAGCTTTTGGGCATTCCGAAAAATGCTTTCGAAAAAAGTTTTCAACAGTGGCAGGATCGTTGGGCAAAGTGTGTGGCTTCAGAAGGAGCGTACTTTGAGGGAGATTTACAGCCCCAAACCCTATAAATACCATATTCTGGCTATAATCGCATCAGTCAGGATACATTTTAAACAAACCTCGTGTGTGTGTGTGTGTGTATATATACACAGGGTGTCCCATAAGTCCGGCATCACAGGACAGTTTCCCCTTCATTCAACTTTGTCCAAAGAATTTATGTAAAGAGCTGAGATTAAATATTTACATTTTCGTCTAATAGCAAACCATATTATACTGTACGAACGTAATATAAATATAAAATGGGGCTGTAGAATATGTATATATAATGTTTCTAGGTTGCGTTTCGTTTTATCATATATATATATATATATATATATATATATATATATATATATATATATATATATATATATATATATATATACATGGCAATGCGCCTCGGTGGTGTAGTGGTTAGCGTCGCTGACTACTAATCCATCGGCCCAGGGATTGAGACCCGGCGCGCAGCAAAACCCAGCTGTTCATCCTTCCACACAAAAAAGAAAGTGGTTGGTAGATAAATGGGTACCCTGGGTGGCCTAGTGGTTAAAACGCTGGGCTGCTGGTGGGGCGTGGTTCGGATTTCACGTTAAACAATAGGTGGTGTGAAAAGCTTGACCTTTGTCAGAATGAACAATTCGGGCGGAAGCTAACTAAATGTTACCAAAGATACACCTTTCCTTTCACCCTTTTAGATGTTCCGTGCGATAATTCTTATTTTACGGAGGTCAGGTTTTTGTTACACTTTTATATATATATATATATATATATGTCTCGAAGTCTCGTCGTAGTTCCATCCGTTGGTCTCTCTTCACTCGAAGGTCAAGCTGGTGGCCCCGCCTCTAGGCCTGGCTTGGTGGAGGAGTGAGCTGCTCTCTTGCACTCTCCACCGCACATAGCCAGGTACAACCGGCTCATCTGTTACCGTCCTGAGCCAGGCATCTAATCTTCTTTTAAAGAATTCAACTTTGACCCCCTGTAACGTTCCTGAGGTCCTTTGGAAATTGGTTAAAAAGTCTTGACCCCCTGATAACCAAGCTATTTTCTTGGTTATCAGGAAGAGGTCCTTTGTCGGGCCTTTAATTTGGGAACACTACACATTCTGCCTTTCCTATTTTCCAACATTGGTTGGTTGGTAATTGGGCTTAGTTTGAGGTTTGGAACCGGTTTTTCAATAATTTTCCATATGTAGATTATGGTGTACCTCTCTGTTCTTTCGAGGGAGTACAGATTTAGTTTACTTAGTCTTTCCCGGTAGTTGAGTTCTTTGCAGTCATTAATCTTCGCTGTGAGATGTCTTTGAATTTCTTCTAGTGTGTGTGTGTGTGTGTGTGTGTGTGTGTGTGAAGGCTCATTTTTTCAACAAAGAAAATCCTAGGGAGAGTCTTCGAAATTTTGATCGTTCGTTCAGTGTGATGGAAAGAGTGACGGCCACTAACTCTCAATTACGTGCTTGGATACGATTTTGAATCCCGCTGGAATAAGTACGTTTTGAAATTCTCAGAATGCGCCTAATTGTTCATAACAAAATTAAGAAGTCCTCCACTCCTCTTGTGCACTGTTTCATATAATTAAAAGTAAGTGTGTATATAATGAGTAATGACGAAACATGATGATTTAGAAGTCTCTCTCAGAGTGACGGCGCTCTGTCATAACTGGACGTTGTTTTTCTACGCTTCGCAGAAAAACATCAAAGTTATTTCAAAATTAATTTGTAGGGAAAATGTATCATATTTTTGCTTCTGTTGCGACAACATTTCTGCTTGTATTAAGTGATTAGACAGTATTCAGAAACAGATTTTTTAGTGTATTTGAAAAGACGCTTTTTCCATACCTTTTATGAAGCATATGTTGACCCACCTACAGTGTATGGTGTACGTTACCAGTCAAGACGCGGTGCCCAAGGTATCAACATATCTATCCTTTCCTCAAAGACTGGTCCACTTATAGCTTTACAGTATACTTGGCTCACTGATTTTATGATCTGACACTGTTAAGTAATGACAGGTTTTTTTTGATTTTTTACTGAATCCGTTCTATGATTCAGCCCCCAAAGCAGGGAAAAACTTCGGAAAAAACTTGTTCCCTCGCTCATCGGATTTGACGGGTCTTTACTTGTTCACTTGACTGACTATGGCTTTCTGTATAACATACAAATTTCTGTATTGCTTTTTAATATCAACATTATTTACCACAAAGGATAAATAATGTTAATATACAGTATTATCCTGTACTTGTTCACTTGTTTTCCTGTACAGTTTGAATACAATATAATCTGGCGTAAGGTTTTAGCATAACACTGAAGTCAACTGACTTCACTGTTACGCTAAAATCTTACGCGAGACTTTAAAGCCATTTAGTAAAGCTCAATAAGAAATTGTAGTCCCGTAGCTGAAAGACAATATCATGTTAAGTCATTTAATTATGTGAGAGAACAACCTACTTTACACGGCTTCATTAAGCGAAGTAATTAATTATTCATTATATATATTAAAGAGAAAGGTTCGGGTGATAAAAGGAGCAATATATATATATATATATATAATATATATATATATATATATATATATAGATAGATAGATAGATAGATAGATAGATATGAAGTTTTGAAATATGTAAAATATGGAAAATAATTGAAAAACTAGTACCAAACCTCAAACTGAATCCAATTACCATCCAAACAACACTGAAAAATAGGAAAGGCAGAATATGTAGTGTTCCCAAGTTAATGCCCCGCCAAGGGACCTCCTCAACACTGAAGAAGGATAGCTTGGTTGTCAGGGGGCCAAGACTTTTTAACTAGCTTCCAAAGGACCTCAGGAACGTTACAGGGATCAAAGGTGAAGTCTTCAAAAGAAGACTATATGCCTGGCTCAGGACGGTACTAGATGAGCCGGGTGTACCTGGCTATGTACGGTGGAGAGCGCGAGAGTAACTCGCTCCCCCACCAAGCAAGGCCTAGAGGCGGGGCCACCAGCTTGACCTTCATGTGAAGAGAGACCAACGCAAGGAACTGCTACGAGGTTACGAGGTATTCGAATTAAAGTTCTAATGATTTAACAAAACTTTGATAAAATCCAGTGTTTCGTTCTCAAGGAATGTGACAGCTTGGCGTGTTCTGTGAGCAAGGGCTCCATCTTGTTGGGAAGTACATCTTTCACTCTATCTAACTGATATTCGACGAATTAGTGGTGAAAGATATACTTTCCAACAAGATGAAGCCCCTGCTCACAGAGCACGCCAAACTGTCAGTTCCTTGAGAACGAAACACCGGATTTTATCGAACCTAATATGTGGCCGGCTAGTAGCCCCGATCTTTCACCACTAGCTTATGGTGTTTGGGAAGCCCTGAAGTCCAAAGTTTACATCCCTGGTACCAATATAAGAAACATAGATGAACTACGCTGGGAGAAGGTGTCTCAACGATATGTAGACAGGTATATTGATCAGTGGCGTCCACGTTTAGAGGCCTGCGTTGAGCAGGAAGGGGAACACATCGAGCAACTTTTCAATTAAGATGAAAAACATGCTAAGGTAAGCATCTATGAAGTCTGGGAGCTCTCGTGCCCTTACTTTTTTAATATGGCAGTTTACCTCTAAGGGGTCACTTTTTTTTACCCACCCTGTATATATATATATATATATATATATATATATATAATATATATATATATCCGTTTGGTAGACGTGACATTCTAACGAAACTATAAATATCACTTAACCACATAAAAAATAGTGTAAATATACCACATATTTTGCGCGAAGGAATGAAGTGGTTAACCTAAATCAACCTAACCTAACTTAACTAAACCTACCCTAACATAACGGGAAGCTTGATTGGGAGAATCAAAACCTCCGAGTAAACGTATTCACTTTTGTGGACGCCCTAATTGCATCCATCTTCGAAGATGGACATCATAATTTCTTGTTGAGTATTTTGTTTACTTCACTTTTCTAATGATGTAGTCTTTAATAATAATAATAATAATAATAATAATAATAAGAGTGTTTAGGGTTTTTTAACTTCCTTTGTAAGATAAAAAGTCATGTGACGGATGGGACCTACAGCTTTACGTGAAATCCGAACCATCTAAGGCAGGGGTTTTCAATCGGTGGCATATGTACCCATAAGAAATAAATCGGCATAACACGAGATCGAAAACGCTTCCAGAGCACTATAAAGAAATAGAGTGAATAGAATGCAATAGGCAGAATAATGAAGTCATTATGCAGTATTAGTAAGGTAGAGTCAAACCTGTGTTTAAAGGCCACCGAAGGGAAACGGTCATTATGGCTTTTATAGAGAGTTGGTCTTTCTATACAAATTATGAGGCGGCCATTTTGTTTTCAATTAAATCGAATATACGAGGGGCAGTCAGAAAATAAGTTTACACGGCGTATAATTTCGTAACTAAAGGACCTACATTGATTATGTTTGTATCAGGTGAATTCGTTAATCATTGTTGGCAACACTGCACGTCGATTCGGCTGTCATCTACCGTACATTGGTTATATGAGTCAGTTGAACATGGCCGCTCGACTGAACAGTGCCCTGTCCTACGGAGCAGTCCAGGACATTTACGTTTAATGGTCGCTCGTAAACGTCCCAGTGTTGAACAATATGCAGCTGCATTGATTGTTGTGCCTTTTTCCATGAAGTCTGCGAGTAAAACGCCTTTGTGGTCCCAAAACACGGTAACCATCACTCTGCCAGCGGACCTCACAATCTTGGTTTCCATTCCATGCTGGCACGTTTCGTTTCCGGAGTACGGTGATGAACCCATGTCTCGTCTCCTGTGACAATGCGCTCGAGAAATTCTTGACCACTGACAGACTCGGAATATCGTTGCAGGAATGACAAGAGACTGTTCCAGTCGAACCGCCATGTTCAACTGACTCATGTAACACTGGTATGCATATGAAATTTTTTTGTCTGCTGTGAGGGTTTTTTCAACTCATATTATATAATTCGACCATGCTGAATTCGAAAATGACATTGGTTTTCCTCAATCAGGTCAGGTTTTTTCTCTATTGGCCATTTATTATAAGTCCAATTTTATCCCCAAATTTATTGATTTTTTTAGCTTAAACACTGTAGATACGAGTAATATTATAAGAACACTCGTGAAAAATGAAAACATTGTGTGAATAAATACTTTTATTCATACAATGAATATGGAAAAAAGTTTATTGAGGAAGGAATGAAGTTTTTTTGGCTTTCCGTCTGTGTTTTTCTTCGGGCACGTCTCGCTTCAAACACCAGCAATAGTCCGCCAGCATATTGATATCCAGTTTCCCTGGTACCTCTCTTCCATTATTTTGATATCTTGGTGAAATCGTTCACCCTGTTCCTCACTATAATCCCGCAATTTTCAGGAAAATAGTCCAAGTGGGACCACAAAAAGTGCATTTTTATGGACATGCGCGACCCATGAGCTTTGAAAGCTTCCATCAAGTTTTCGACAACGGACTCGTATTGTGGACTTCTATGCTTGCCAAGAAAATCAGTGACAACTGATTTGAATGCCTGCCAGGCATTCTTCTCAGTTGGAGTCATTGCGTTTTCGAACTGAGTATCCTTGATCAAAGTTCGAATTTGAGGACCATCAAAAACCCCCAGCATTTAGTTTAGCATCAGATATATGAGGAAATTTACTCTCGAGATATCGGAATGCTGAACCTCCTTATTCATTGATTTGATGAAATTTTTCATCAAGCCCAGCTTAATATGAAGTGGTGGGAGCAAAATTTTTGTTGGTGGTACAAGGGGCACTGAAACGACATATGCGACCCAGGTTCAAAATTCTCTCTGGATGCCCATTCACGCTATGCATAGTGCTTCTCATCCGCTCGGCTATCCCATTTGCAGAGGAAACATGGGTATTTCGTGTATCCCCCTTGCATTCCCAATACAAATGCCACAATCTGAAAAAAAATGAAAATATTTAAAGAATTTAGAGAATTTGTTCTATCAGATAAAAAAATCTATGCATTGGACTGTATCACTTCTGTGGGGAAGTTAAGTGTTCTTATACGCTCTCAAATAACCTTTGGAAAAACAACATAGTCAATAGCAATAGTTTACTTATGATATTAGTATTACCTTCAAATCTACACAGATCCTCCAGTTATGTTGGTCGTATACGAGAGCATCCAGTAAAATTTTCATGTTATCGTAGCTCTCAGTAAGTTGTACGGAATGTGCTACAGGGACTGATGCAACCCTATTTCCAATGTTGAGAAGTACTGCTTTCAAACTTCGTTTAGACGAGTTTATAAATAGCCTCCATTCTGATGCGTTATATGGCAGGCCCAAGGATTCGATTAGCCCCTCAACATTGCAGCAGTACACTAAGGAAGAGGTATTTTCGTGCACTGCAAAAAACTTGCGGAATTCTTACTCTCGTTTCATATACCAGGAGAATGTTGTTCCCGGAGCCAGCAAGTTGTCCTCTCGAAGTCGTGAGCCCAAGATCTCTGCAGCTAATTTGGAAAGTCCTAAATCCCTGGTAAGATCATTAAGTTTGGCCTGGTTGAGAGGCCTCGGCTCATTTGAAGCGGTATTTTGAGGTATATACGACTGGGACTGGTCATTGGCATTGGTCATTGATTCATCATCAGAATCATCGAAGTCCAGGGTTTGAGGTGGGTCGGGTATTGGAATTCCAGGACCATGGGGTACAGGTCTCATAGCAGAAGGAATGTCAGGGTATACAACAATGTGTTTATTCTTCTTGTTAACTCCTGAAAATAGAAACACAGAAACATGGATATAAAACTTGCATATGAAATAGAAGAAGCATTCAGACAGTGGCGGCTCGTGAGGGAAGGCTGCGGTCTGTAAGATATGAAATAGGTCAATGGAGTCTGTATATTTTCTTTCTTTTTCATTCATATTGTCCCTTCGGCGACAATATGAATGAGAAAGAAAGAAAATATACAATCATTGTATATGTAAATGTAACTTGTATAACAATATGTATGTGTAAATGTATTTTCTATAACAATATGTATATGTAAATGTATGATTACCATTATGGTGAATATTATGCTATATATGGTGAATATTACATTATGGTGAATATTATGCTATATATGGTGAATATTACATTATGGTGAATATTATGTCAAGTTTCATACGAGGATTTCAAAATATTTAAGAAAAATAAATTTATAAGCCCACCTTGGAGGTTTGTCATGCAGAAATAGCAATCTGTCACGTGATCCTTTCCTTCTCTCCAAATCATGGGAATTCCAAAAGGCAAAGATTTCGCTCTGCCTTTGCTCCATCTTCTCAAATTTTCAATGCACGTCTTGCAGCACATATGAGGGGCGAAATTTTTGTCCTGGTCCCCTAGCTTAATTCCAAAGTATGCTCTATACATTGTCTTCACAAATTTAGTGATTTGGGACTGGTTATTTGGCATGGTAACCGTCCCACATATGTAGCAGAATCTATTGGGATCATTTTTACACGCTCTATTCATTATGAAATATTTTATCTATATGCCTGAAAAGTAAAAAAAGATATTATACAAGTGAAACAAGTGATGATAGATGTTACTGTTCCAATTCCGCTTTGACAAAATCACGAAAAATTCTATTTTACTTATGAGGCCATGGCCGGATAACCTGAGCTGATTGAGAAAAACGGATTGCAGATTCGAAATCAGCAGGAAAAACTCTATAAGAATCACTTACAAAACCCTTGACAGCAAAATTGATGCATACCAGTGTAATCAATGTACGATAGATGGCAGCCGAATCGACGTGCAGTGTTGCCAACAATGGTTAACGAATTCACCTGATACAAACATAATCAATGTAGGTCCTTTAGTTACGAAATTATACGCCGTGTAAACTTAGATTCTGACCGACCCTCGTATATTCGATTTAATTGAAAACAAAATGGCCGCCTCATAATTTGTATAGAAAGACCAACTGTCTATAAAACCCATAATGACCGTTTCCCTTATTCTTGACTTATTTGAGTGTGCCTAAGATTAGCCATATTATGGTTCAGTACGAAGGCCCTCCGCTTTTGATATTATTCGAGCAACTTTCTTAACTTTATATTGTGTCTACTTATTTTATATTTGTTATTTTCTACGTATTTATTTCTTATATCTTATTCTTACATCTTATATTATTGCAAACCCCTATATAGAGGCGGGGGTAGGATTAATCATATTGCCTTTCTAATTTAATGTCAAGCATAAGCTAAATTTGTACCCCTAACATAAGTAGCGAAGTTACATTGTTTCATTTTCCATTTCTATTTATTATTTTATTTTATAGAGGGCCTCTTTATACTATATTCCATATTGCCATTTTAATTTCAACTTTTATTAATTTCAAAGAAGTTATTTGTTTCTCTTATTATTCTGGAAAGGCCTATCAAAATGAAGAGAACTTCTGAAAGGGGATTTCAGAAAAGAAAAAAGAAGCAACAGCTTGAAAGGTAGATGAAATAACTACCCAGAGCTGACAGTTATTTCACTGTTCTGAAGGAGGGATCGCAGACTCGAGAGAGTCAGACAGATCCACAACAACCACAAGCATCCCCCTCTTTTACTAGAATAGTTAATACAGACGCGAATGTGACTACTTCATGTGATTGTCTTACAGAGACTGAAGTCCAGGCTGAAGACAATAAATACACAAAGTTCACTGATCTTGGCCTCTGGAGAAGCTTAACCGAGGATGATATTGCATTCCAACATTGGGATGGTTTATTTGAGAAATCGAAGCGATTATTCAAAAATCAAATCAAATATTGTTCAAGGGGTCTTTTTTATTCAACGAAAGCTAATGGGGGAAAATACAATCGGGAATGGTTAGTATACTCTTCAAAAGGGGTTGTGTTTACAGTTTTGTTTGCAAGCTATTTTCCCCATCATCAACCGCACTCTCTAGGAATGGGTTTAATGACTTGCGAAACCCCATTGCACTTCAAAATCATGGGAATTCTGGGGAGCAGAAAACAGCTTTCCTTACATATTTGACGAGGATTCGCGGGTTAACCATGAATTCACACCGAGCTGAACAGATGAAACAGGAACAAGAGTACTGGAGTCATGTATTTGAACGTATTATTGTAGTTGTGTGCACATTAGCAGAACGTGGATTAGCATTTAGGGGAGGCAATGAAAAGTTTGGGTCGCCCCATAACGAGAACTTTCTTGGTTTAGTAGAACTCATTGCTAAGTTTAATCTAGTTCTTTCTAACGATATTAAGCATTATGGAAGTAGTAGATCTGGAAATCCTTCGTATTTGTCTAAAACAATATGGGATGAACTTATCCAGCTTATCGCTAAAAAGGTAAGAGAATCTATTTTGGAAGACTTGAAAAAGGCAGGATATTTCAGTTTGTCTGTTGACTCTACACCAGGTCTTTCACATGTTGATCAACTAACTGTTATTGTCAGATATGTGTCACTCGATGATGGTCTTCCCATTGAACGCTTTCTATCTTTCCTTGAATTAGAAAAGAACAGTGGTGAAAGTATGGTCAACATGGTGCTGGATTATCTAGTCAATGATTGCAAAGTTGATTTTCGTAAGTGCAGAGGACAGTCATATGATAATGCAGCAAACATGTCAGGGAGGTATAATAGCATGCAACAGAAACTTCTTGAGAAAAATAAGTATACCATATATATTCCTTGTGCTGGGCATTCACTTAACCTTGTTGGTCGTGCTGCAGTTGATTGCTACCTAAATGCAGTAAATTTTTTGGGTGTTGTGCAACGGTTATACGCATTCTTTTCTGCCTCTACAAAACGTTAGGCAGCACTTAAATCATATTTGGGTCCTGATTTCACAGTATCAAATCGCCTCTCTGACACTAGGTGGGAAGTACATGCAAAGGCCACTTTAACCATAGCTGAGGGATATGATCCAGTTATTGATGCCCTCACTCATGTCCATACTGATGACAATGAAAATGGTGATACAAGGAGAGAGGCTGGCATTCTGTTGGAGAAAATGGAGGAATTAGAGTTTGTGTTCATGTTAATTCTCTGAAAACTGTTTATTAGATCAGTTCCACAAAACTAGCAAGGCCCTACAGGATGCACAGATAACCCTCAGTACATGTGTAAAACTTTACACGTCGCTTACTCACTTCTTGAAAGACACCCCTGAAAGTTTTGGTGAAATTGAATTAAAAACAAAAGAGATCCTGCCTTCGGTAGACTACAAGTGTACAAATAAACGGCAAAGATTGAGAAGAAAAGAAATCAACGATGGTGATGCACCTAATGCCGATGAAACCTTTACTCCAAGAGACAAGTTTCGAATTAAATTTTTTATTCCTATGATGGATGCTCTTCAAACAAATTTAAATAAAAGAGCAAACATATACGAAAATGTTGCAAGCAACTTTTTCTCTTTGGTTGATGTAGATACTTCGGAAGAACAGCTGAGGTGTAAAGCTTCTGGTTAAAGACTAGCCTAAAGATGTTGGTGTCATTCTTGTCGGAGAATTAAAACACTTTCATGCTTACATTAAACAAAATTACTCAGATAAAAGACATTTATGCCACCAGGATCTGTATGAAATCATCATCCAAAATAATATTCTGTTGGCTTTCCCTAATGTATAAGCAATATACAATACTTGAGTCTAATGGTAAGGAAGTTCTCAGGTGAAAGGTCATTTTCGCGACTGAAAAGAATAAAAAATGAACTACGGACGACAATGCTACAACAAAAGTTGTCTGCACTAAGCATTTTGTGCATAGAGAATGGCAAACTTCGTAGTTTATCCTTTGACGTCATTATTAGTGATTTCGCCATCCAAACATCACGAAATAAAACTTTTTAAATAGAAATGGGATCCATTTCAATTTAATAACTGATGATCTGCACAATTGCTCTACTGTTGCTGTAGAATAAGTTTTACTATCAAATTTGAAATCGTACTAAGGTACCTTCATTTGAGTGTATCTCGATCATAATGTAAATGTAACGTAATCATAATTACAAAATAATTTTTTTTAGTTAGATAATCAGTTTTTAATTATTTGTTGCAGCCTTTACCTTCCTCTGTATAATATATGCATGAATTAGAATATTTTCAAATTATAACGCCAAAGGGCCTCGTAATCTAAACATAGCTTAGGGCCTCAGCATCTCTAAATCCGGCACTGGTTACGATGATCGTTACATGATGGAAGCTACCATGTCAATGAGGTAGACAAGTTGAGAACGATGCCTCGATTGTATGCTGTGACGTCATCTTCTTCCAAGGGCGCAGTATTAAGCCTATATAAGGAACTTTTGTGGAAAAGAAACCGCGCGAAAAAATGCTTGTCTGTAAATGTCACTGACGAAAAACACAAAATGTGTTGTTGAAGAAACGCTTGAGGGTGAAGAAACTGTTGGTAGAGCCACACACACTCACACACACACACACACCCACACACACCCACACATACATATAAGGGTGAGTCAAAAGTAGCGCCCGATTTCTGTTTTTTCGGCTGTCAGATTCTTTCTGGGAAGTCATGTTGTTAATAATTGTCTTGCAGATTATTAATTTTCTTAGTTTATTTATTTTTGTTTTTGTTTTGCAGATTATTGCTGAGAGTTTGGAAAGTTACTGAATTTGCACCAAATTGAACCATGAATTACCTTTCAATGAATCAACGCATTGCGGCCGTGAAACATTACTACAAATGTAATGAACAACCAACGATGGCGGCACGCCGTTTGGCACAGGAATTCGATATTAACCCACCCCAGGGAAGAAACATACGATTGATTGTCGAGAAATTTGAAGCAACAGGGTCGGTAGCCACTGCAAAGAAGTCCGGTCGTCCGAAAACGGCAACGAATGTAGCTAAGGCTGAAGAAGCCATCAGGAGACTGGAACAAAGTCCGCAAAAGTCAACTCGCCGTTTATCTGCAGAGTTGGAAGTGAGCCAATCAAGTGTTATCCGTATCCTTCACCAGAAAAAATGGAAACCTTACATTCCACGCTTACTGCATGCCCTTCATGATGGAGATGACGACCGCCGTCTTCAATTTTACGAAGAGTTCTTAGCTAAACTTGACGAAGAGGACACAATGCTAGACAACATCTGGTGGTCAGATGAGGCATGTTTTAAGCTTAACAGCACAATTAACAGACACAATTGTGTCTACTGGGCTGCGGAGAACCCAAGAGTGACAGTTGAGAAGGAGGTAAATTTACCTGGCGTGACAGTTTGGGCAGCCATATCTCCATTAGGGATAATTGGACCCTTTTTCTTTGAGGGATCTGTCACTGCAGAAATTTACCTGGATATGCTGCAAACCTTCTTTTGGCCCAGGGTACAAGATCAGGACTGTTATTTCCAGCAAGATGGAGCTCCACCTCATTATGGACGTCATGTTCGTTAGTGGCTTGATGAAAACTTTCCCTGAAAGTGGATCGGCCGCCGCGGTCCGATCGAGTGGCCGGCACGCTCCCCAGACCTTACACCTCCAGATTTCTTTCTTTGGGGGCTCATGAAAGACCTTGTTTATCGTGAAAAGCCTCGTACCATTCAGGAATTGAAGGCTCAAATCACTGCAAAGTTTGAGGAAATTGATATCGAACTCTGCAGGCGTGTGTGCCACTCTGTGCCTGCTCGGCTGCAATTGTGCATCGATCACGAGGGAGGGCACTTTGAAAATTGCAAGTAAAACAGCTTGGTACAGTTCCGTAATAATTTTCCCCCGAATAAATGGTTAGATAAACATGTCATTCATTTATTTCTACCTTCTTGTACACTGTAATACAAATGGCAAACAAACAATCAACTGACAGAAATCGGGCGCTACTTTTGACTCACCCTGTATATATATGTGTCAGGGTGAATCACGGCGAAATGTCATAACTTCGGGAGCTTATAACTGAGGTCATTCTCAGTAAAAAATTCATATGAACATAGATCCGATTCTTAACGGTTATGGAGCTATGGATGTTTGAATTTCGAGCATCCGCATGCGTGACCTTCAACTGAATTGACAGTTACTTACCGAACCGAACTAACTACGCAGTAGAGTGTTGTGTTTCACAGCCTGCAGGTGATGTTTTGTGCGTTCAGTATGCCTTTTAGTTTTCAAATGCCGAATATGCCGACATGGTGTATGTTTACGGATTTTGCGATGGAAATACTACTGCTGCTGTCGCTGAATACCAGCGACGTTCTCCAAATCGAAGAATTTCGGATCGACGAGTGTTTAGTAACGTTTTCTGGAGATTGCGAGAGAGCGGTTTATTTCATAGCGTTACTGTTTTATCTGAGGGTTTGGTACAACAAAATGTGGCTGAACAAGAAAACATTATTCAGATGGTACTGCGGAGTCCTCTCGTTAGCGCTCGAAGGATTTCTACACGTCTTAGAGTTTTTCAAACGAGAGTATGTAGAACGTTACACGAAGAAGGCATGTATCCATATAACGTACAGCGCGTTCAGCACCTCCAATCTGGGGATCGTGCCCAACGGCTGGAATTTTTTAATTGGCTCAATGCCGATCGACAATTGCATCGATGCGTCTTGTTCTGTGATGAGGCTCAATTTACCCGCGACGGTGTCAACAACACTCGCAATTCACATGTGTGGTCAGAAATGAATCCTCATGCCATTGCCGAAAGTAATTTTCAACATCGGTTTAGTGTCAATGCGTGGTGTGGTATTCTCTACGGTCAGCTGATTGGTCCGTTTATCTTCGAAGGTTGTCTTGCAGGTGATATTTATCAACGATTTCTGCAAGACGAACTGCCGCCACTGTTAGAAGATGTACCTTTGGCAACACGATTGCGTATGTACTTCCAACATGACGGAGCTCCTCCCCATTTTAGCCGTGCAGTGAGAACGCATCTCAATGATCGCTTCCCTGGTCGAAGGATCGGTGGTGATGGTGCACAAAATTGGCCACTAAGTCTCCTCTAGATTTTTTCTGTGGGGAGGCATGAAAGAGCTGGTGTACCAGAGAAAAGTGGAAACACGAGATACGTTGCTCCGTCGCATTTTGGATGCTGCAGCCCTCATAAAGGACAATCGTAATGAAGCAATACGAGCTACACGCGCGATTCACATACGAGCTGCGATGTGTATTGAGGCCGAGGGTATTCATTTTGAAGTTATTGTAAATTCATGAATAAAAACTTTAGCAGCTACTTCTTTGCTTATTGTTATTTTTAAACACTCAAACATCCATAGCTGGCATGTCACAAGCTGGCATTCATCGTCAACAGACTCATCCTCGAGCACCACCACCAGAGCTCCTGTTGCTAACTTTGTTTTTTTATATTAAACAAGGTTTATACTTTTAAAATGTCTGTCAAGACGGTTCTTAAACATATTAACGCTGGTAGAATGAACGACTGACGCGGGAAGATTATTCCATTTATCAATTACTTTAAACGTAAAGAAGTTTTTAGCGATATTAGTAATGAAACGTCTGCCACGCAACTTAAATCCGTTATTGCGAGTATTACTATTATCGAAAGTGAACAATTTGTCAAAATTTACGTTATCATTGTCATTAACGATTTTGAAAACTTCAATAAGCTCCCCCCTTAATCTTCTAGTTTCGAGTGAATACAGGTCTAACTCTTTAATCCTATCTTCATAAGGCTTATTGCGCAATGACGGAATAAGTTTCGTGGCACGACGTTGAACCCTTTCTAACCTATCAATATCCTCACGCAAGTACGGGCACCAAAACTGAACGGCATATTCTAAATGAGGCCTGACTAGGGACTTGTAAAGGGGCAATATAATATCCTTCGATTTAAATTCGAAATCACGCGCTATGAAGCCTAACATCCTATTAGCTTTTGCGCAAGACTCCAGGCACTGGTTCCTAACCTTTAAATCCTTAGATACGCTTACGTCTAAATCTACTTCCTCGTCAACGCTCGCTAACTCCCTATCATCCATCATGTACGTGTAATTATTGTCAGAAAGATATGCAAGAAGATCGCCAGTAGAGCGTCCCTTGCGGAACCCATACTGACGATCTGAAAGAAGATTGTGAGAAGAGAGGTGTTTAAGAATCTTCCTATTAAGGATAGATTAAAAAACTTTGGAAAGGCAAGAAATCAAAACAATTGGACGATAGTTGGAGGGTTGACAGCGGTCACCCTTCTTTGGGACAGGTTGAATGAAAGCGAACTTCGAACATGAAGGAAAAGTACCAGATGAGAGACAAAGACGAGAGTTTGCCTAGGCAGGGTGTCAGCACAGAAGCACAGTTCTTAAGAACAACAGGAGGAACACCATCAGGACCGTACGCCTTCCTAGAATTGAGCCCAGATAAGGCAGAAAAAACATCTTTAAAAAAGATTCTAATTTCAGACAAAATAAAGTCAGAGGGAAGAGGAGATGGAGGAACAGCCCTGGAATCGTCCAGGGTTGAATTGTAAGCGAAAGTTTGATCGAAGAGTTCAGCTTTGGCAGGAGAAGAGACGACAACTGAGCCGTCGGAATGGAAAAGAGGAGGGAAAGAAGAAGTAAAGTTGTTGAAGAGGTTCTTAGCTAGACGCCAGCTAGATGCCAGAAAGAGCGAGAAGAATTAGAATTGAATAGATTTTCACATTTTTCTCGGATGAAGGAATTTTTGGCGAGTCGAAGAACAGATTTTGCACGACTCTGGGCAGAAATATAAGCTGAGTGAGAGTCAGGAGTTGGATAGCAACGGTACCTTCTCTGAAAGACTTCTCTCTGTTGCGGATAGCATAAGAACAAGTTAAGTTAAACCAAGGTTTTTTTTCATTAGTAATAGGAATAGAATATGGAATGTATGCCTCCATGCCCGAGAGAATTACCTCTGTGATGCTCTCAGCACACTAGGAAAGGCCCTTGCCACGAAAGCAGTAATCATTTCATAGGAAATCAGAGAAGTACTGCCTAAGGGCCTCCCAATCAGCGCCGCCGAAGTGCCAAAGTGCCTCCCCCTCTTGGGAGAATCCAAAGGCCGAACCTGAGCGATAGGACAGGAAACAGATATAAGATTGTGATTGGTGGAGAAAAAAGTTTGATACAGTGAGAAGAAGGATGAGAAGTGAGAAATAAATCCAGAATGTTGGGCCTATGTCCAAGGTAATCACGAGTAGGGTGCTGTACAATCTGCTCCAGGTCATTTAGGATGGAAAAGTTGTAAGCTAGTTCACCTTGGATGTCAGTGAAATGGGAGGAAAGCCTAAGCTGGTGGTGAACATTGAAATCTCCTGAAATGAAGATTTCAGCGAAGGGAGAGCGGGAAAGAATGTATTCCACTTTGGAAGTGAGGTAGTCAAAGAAATTTGGATAGCCAGTAGAATTAGGGGAAAGATAAACAGCGCAGATGTATTTAGTTTGAGATTGGCATGTAAGCAGTAGCCAGAGGGAATAGAATTTCGAAGATTCCAGTTCTGGAATACGAGAACAAGTTAGGCCGTTGCGTACCTACAGGCAACATACACCTTTGGAGTGAAATTGAGTATAGAGAAAGTAAGAGGGTACAGAAAAGGGGTTGCTGTCAGTCGTCCCAGACACCTGAGTTTCAGTGAGGAAAAGAAGATGAGATTTAGAGTAGGAGAGGTGGTGTTCAACAGATTGAAAGTTTGAGAAAAGGCCACAAATGTTGCAGAAGTTTAAGAAATGTGAATCAGACAGAGGCCCAGAACATCTCGAATGGACAGTAGCAGATCCAACCCCCTGCCCGGGTCTGCGTTCCCGGTATCTACAGCTGGGAAGCCAGAAGTGTGGGCATTTATAGTCCCCCTCCCAGCGGACTCCGAGGCTCTTGAAGTTGATGCCATTTTTTTTTTAAATTTTTAATATATTATGTAGTATGTAAGATGCATGTATATGTAGTGATGAATAGGGAGAGAAGTGTGTGTTTGAGAGCATGCTGGACTGCTCACAGGGTGGATGAGACAGAAAAAGATCAGCGAAGGAGGACAGTGATAGGAAAAACGGGAGTTACAGCACTCCCTATCTTCTAACGTACCCACTGAAGTACTTCACTGGTCGATTGGTGTCTAAAATCGCCTCCTCCTCTAATTGTAAGCAAATTCATAAATGCATTTATTTGTTTACTCCAAAAGAGCCTCATTTTGCTGCTGTAATGCTCTTGACTGGCACCCGCAGGGTATCGTTGTGTATTGTAGCGGTCGGGCCAAGAGGTTATTTCGATAGCCATTGGCACGAGTTTTTCGTTGTGGGAAATTTAAGTGGCTGCTAAGAGAAGGTGATCATTCTGACGAGAATATATATATATTAGGCCGGGTCGAAATTTTATATTGAAAAAGTACATATTGTGAGGGGTTTGAATGGAACACAGGAACCCCCTCATAAATTATTTTCGCTGTTTAAAGCCCCCTACCCCTGGCACAATTTTTCACGTTTTGACCTATATTGAAGAATATTCCATTTATACGAGAATTACTCTACATTCAGGTTTTTTTGATGACATAAATCTTTATTAACGTATAATATTTTATTTAATAATGTACAGTATTAGGAAAATTAATTAAGTACAACAATATATTCAGAAGAAAAAATTAGAGGCATAATAAATGTGCTAAAATTCAATTAACTTTTTCATTGTTCCTTATCACATCAAAAGGGAAGAAATTTTCCATATCGTCAGGAAATTTTATTTCATATGTTTCTTACTCATTCCATTAGGCCTTCCATTCAAACTTCGGCAGTTTTCGCTTTGATTCTAATGAGTTTAAGATAAACTTTTGACGGTTCTCATATCCTATTCTTTCCTCTTGACATACCTTTGTTACTAGGTTCACTGCCCTTTCCACACTTTGACTGTGGCATGGAAAAGAAGCTATCTCCAGTAGCTTACATCAAGCCTATAGTAGCTGATCGTCGCTAAAATTGTTTAGCAGCGGTGGAGTAATGATCTCTTTTTGCCAATCGATCATCTCGGTGTAGTCAGGAGATTGGAATGCAAAAAACTTCACTTTTTTCTACGTGAAGGTCAAAATATGATAATTAAAACCCACTCTAATAGACAGAGTTTATTTCCACAACAGTTTCGATGCCCACTAGCATCCACCCGAAGAGGATGCTAGTGGGCATCGAAACTGTTCTGGAAATAAACTCTGTCTATTAGTGTGGGTTTTAATTATCAGGAGATTGGAAATTGAGGGTTCGCGGCAATTCAAGGTTTCTGGTACCTGAAAATCCTGTTCTTGAAAGGATGATTTTCTGAATAGCTTGCTCCCTAATTTCCAGTCTCTTGTCAGTTATCATTGATGTGAGTATATTTTCTGGGTGGGCAAAGTAGGCGTTATTCTTTAATACTGGTTCTATGATTGATGTATGTTGTTCATCTAAATTTCGAAGTAAGCACATTAAATACCAAAAGTTATATACAACATCAGCTGCATTAGGATGAGATTTTATCTAAAACTACCCTGGAGCATAAAACTGCATAATAATCTTGACTATATATGAAAATAAAAACCCACTCTAATAGACAGAGTTTATTTCCACAACAGTTTCGATGCCCACTGGCATCCTCCTCGGGTGACCTTCACGTAGAAAAAAATTGAAGTTTTTTGCATTAATCTTGACTATATCTTGAAGGTTTTTATCGGAATTTGGCGTTGAGATATATAATCGAAGGACCCTGTTGGCTAGAGTTAGGCAGCGAGCATGGTGAAGGGTAGGTGGGGATTGAGTGGACAGATCTTGAGAAGTGTATCCAGTTTGTACTGCCAGCCACATATCATAGAGATATCTTTGATCACTGCTTAGCTCCTTCACAACATTTGCTGGAATTTCTTTAATGTTTCCCTTTCCGCGAGAATATTTGACTACCTCCAATTTTGTTAAATCTGTTTACAGCTTATTCCCAATTGAACCCACAAAAGTATTTGGATCTGTTGTTTTACCATCATTGGCTTTGTAGACGTGCATGAAAGGCAGCTCATTCAAATGCAAGAGGCACACCAACCACTGCACTGGTCTGTTAAGATGAATTTCAACCAGTTTTATGGCGTCACCAATTTTTCCTGTATTTACAGGAGTACCATCACATAGTAAAGCTTTGATAGTATCAGTGCTGTTCAAGTCTGTAATAATAGTTATCAACTCTTCTGCTATGCAGCGAGCAGTTCCATTATCTGGTGTGACATGGTCTACTGTAGATGCTTCCAGGTTCTTTCACAATAACATAGTGTTCTTCTTTTATCTTTCCACTTTTAGTTAATGTCTTCAGATTTTGGGATTTAGACCTAAAAGTATTTGTTTCACCCATGCGATTTCTTTCTTTTTCTAATTTCTTTCTGTCTAGCATGTTGGGGTGGTTAAGGATCCCCATATCTTTTAAAGCTGCATTGACTATTGCAGCTGCAGCTCTACAACTTACACGATAACGATCTGCTGTTAATGCTAGGTTTTAATAGGAGTGCCTGTTCTGAATATTCTCAGTCAATTCTAAATCGGCCCCATAATCTACATCCTGACTCTTTGAATCTACATCCATGTCTTCTTCGGTATTTTCTATAAATTCCAATGGTAAAACATTGGTAGCTTCAGTCATTTCTTCTTGTGCTTTTAGTTGACGGTTTTGTGCTTCTTGGGCTCTTGCTAAAGATCTCTTCTTTGTTGAACTAGCTATGCGATCAATTGGTCCTAACTGATTTTTTCTTTGTTTTTGACCTACAAAAGACTCCCATTCTGCCATTGGTATTTTATCCTTACACCTGCAAGATTTCCTATCAATTCCGTTATCATAGCATTCACAAGAAGATATATCAAACATTTCATCATATTGAGCTACTTTTAAGGCAAAACTTTCATTTCTTCGATGTAACGGCACCTTATTCAATTTTGAGGCTTCTTCTATTAATCGACTGACTTTAAGATAGATACCTTTGGTGTTAATCGGAGGAAAAGAAAATTTCATCCAAATGTCTTCAATATCTTTTACAACAACCCTGTAACAATCATTAGCAATTGCTGATCCTTTTGATTTAGTTTCTTCACGACGGCGCACAAAAAGGTAGTGTCTCACAACATCTGCTTTTGAAGGAGTCATGGCTACTGGGAATTCCGTAGGATATCCAAAGGCTGCATTTGAGGACTTGCTTCTAGTAGTCATAGTTTATATTCAGAAGTAAAATCAAATTATATGTAATTTATAATTTATGATAATTGAAATTATAATTAAAGCAAATGCAAATTATTTCTATTTATCTGAAAAATTATTTCTATTTATCTGAAACATAAAAATATCAAGTATTAAACAAACAACTTATCATGTAACATACAACAACATTAAACATATGCAAATATGAAAGTAAAAAAGGGAGGAGGGGCATGTGATAGGGGGTAGTAGGGAAGCACATGCTTGATTTTTTAATATTTTGTTAAAGTGATGAAAAAAAACCTTCTCACATAGTGTACTTTTTAAGAAATAACATTTTTTCCCATTTAAATATACACAAATATGAGAGTAAAAAAAAAGACGGGGAGGGGGTATGTGCTAGGGGTAGCAGGGGTAGCACATGCTTCATATTTTAATATTTTGTTAAGATGATAAAATGAAACTTCTCACATAGTGTACTTTTAAGAAATAAAAAATTTACCATTTCCGACCCGCCTAATATATATAACATTTCATTTATTGCAAAAAAAAATGAACTTCGCTTCTCCTCGCTGATCTAACGGGAATCTGTATAACGTTAACGTCGCAGCCATGATGTAACTCACATATTGACGTTGGCGTACAACTGTAAAGTTCAGAAACTGACTGACATTTTGTTTATCCCTACTGAATACTGGAATACATAAAAATGCTGATAAGAACATGCAATTGGCAATATGAGAATCATATCTGTACAGAAAACACTAAAATATTAAGTGGTTATATACAAATTTCACTTCCACATTATAATTTCTCATAATCAAAATTTAATTTTCGTCGCAACGCATTATTTATAACTACAAAATAATGTAATTACTACGTACAGTCAAGTAATGGTATAGAATAGTAAAGAAGAAGGAAAACAATGCCAACGTGCGTTCCAGAATGGATATCTAATACGTTACAATGCTAAAGTTTGCTCTTTGTAAAACAAATATTTAACAAACAAAATCTGGCTGCAATTGCTGCTGAAGTGTAAATGAAAACACATTTCTTCTATATATGTATTCCTTCATATAACTTTTCTTCCCCAAAGAAAACAAACAGCCATACATAATCTTCCGTAACCTATGAGGTATACCTGGCCTTAAAATAATCCTTTGTTTTCAGTATATATATATATATATATATATATATATATATATATATATATATATATATATATATATATAATTTTTATTTATTAGCATTTAAAGGTTATATAGTCTCTCTCTCTCTCTCTCTCTCTCCATATATATATATATATATATATATATATATATATAAGTATACAACTTTGATGATTGATTTATTTTCTAAGGAGCGCAACTTCAACAAAGTTTCTGAAGATCAATATTTATTTTCCAAACGTTTCGAAAATACCGCTTTGTATCTTCGCTGGATTGTAATAATAAATATTTACAGCGTAGGAAATTGTTTGAAATTCTATAGTCCTTTAAAATTACATGATATTAGTAGTATGGCCGCAAAATGGTAGAGTGCATATGCAATTGCAATGTTGATCAAATGAGTGCCAGTGCCACCCACCCACCCCTTGTTGCAAGGTGCCAACCCCCCCCACAGTGCCAACCACCAGGGTGCTAAAAATGGAAAATACTCAGAGCAAGCTGGGGGAGTCCACCTAACCACTTTGGGGGATACAGTTGGACGGCCTCACCCCCGAAAGGAGTATACCTAACCTAAGAGAGAGAGAGGAAAGAGAGGAAGAGACCATCCAGCATCTGCCAGACGCAGAAGCTTAATGAGAGCTCAGGGAGCATCACTTGGCTTAGAACTCGAAATCTGCAGGTGGCGTAGAAGCCAGTGCCTCCAGGCACTATCAGCCAGTTGGCACAGTGTATATATCGTTTGAACAGCCAAAAAGCGCACACAAACGCACATAGATCCCGTGTTATTACATACACAATATATATACGTTCATAGGTCAACAACTCCCTCCGTCATCATGCGTTTACACCATCTACACGTCATAGATCTTCTACAAAACACACACACACACACACACACACACACACACACACACACACACACACACACACATTATAATTTCCCCATACGAAAACGTTCCAGTCTATGAAATGTTGTTTATTATAGTGACCACCAAAATAAGGCAACTACTTGATGCTTCAATTAAGGTTTATTATTATTAATGGGACACAAATATTTCCTACACAATCTGAAACAATGAACTGAATAACCTTTATCAGCCTCTGCATAGACATTATTTATCATTATTAAGAATTATCATATTTGAAAATGAAATGGAATAACTTATTTAATGCAGCATATATATATATATATATATTATATATATATATATATCCTGAAGCTCTTGTCAGTTAGTGCTAAAAATCATTTTTATATTGACTCTATTCTCTGTATATACATTTCGTCGAAATTTAATCCGAAACGAAGTGGACTGAAACTCCAAATTTATTTCCCAAACAAACAGTATTTATCACAACACACATACACACACACACACACACACACACACACACATATATATATATATATATATATATATATTCTCCCTCCCATTTCTGCTAATTATCGTTTTATATTTTTTTAAATTATTTTCCAGTTAAAGGTGATTGTAAATCGAATGTAAGATAATAAAACAATTTACACCAACCAGTGTTGGATTATTTCGTACCTGCATCAGATTCTGCTGCTAAAATCCTTCAGACTTCATTTTCTGAATAATCCGTCGGAAATACAGGTAAGGTAATAAAGCATTTTACGCCAATTTATTCTTTTAAAACAAGAGTTGTCCCATTTGAATCGATATTTATCATATACCCATTCTCTCGACACAATAAACATTTTAAAAACTTTGATGGCTAATCCGACATTCTCATCCACCATTTCTGCTAATTATTGTTTTAGATTTTTAAAATTTATTTTTCAGTTTTAGGTGATTGTAAATCGAATGTCACTAAACAATTTCATATATATATATATATATATATATATATATATATTATCACAGGTAAGGTAATAAAGCAGTTTACTCCAATTTATTCTTTTAAAACACGGGTTGACCATTTGAGCCGATAATACCTGTCACGAAAGGTAAATCCCAATTGGTTGTCACTAAACAACTTCTTATATATATACAAACTCAGCATGGTCCCCTGAGAAACTTATATGTTAAACACAGACCGTGCATGGAACAAGGAACTCTTCTGGGAAATTACATCCACTATAGTTCGAATAAGTAATGATAAATGACAAATACTATAGTTTTTTTCCATGATGGAAAGCCGAACGTGGGAAGTGGGTTACTCGCAAAGAGGCCCCAAAATATAGCTTCCCTCACCAGCTATCTGCAAAGCAGATAGGATCCAGCTTTGGGACAGGATCTAGGGTTTACAGCTTACACCTAGCCTATTATATTTTGGGGCATCTTTTCGAGTAACCCGGTGCCCACGATGAGCTTTCCATCATGAAAAAGAAAAAACTATAGTATGTGTCATTTATCATTACTTATTCGAACTATAGTGGATGTAATATCCCAGAAGAGTTCCTTGTTCTATGCACGGTCTGGGTTTAATATATATGTATATAATTGGTAAATAATATTAAATTTTTATGTTGAAATCCATCCAGATAAATAAGTTCTCTCTCTCTCTCTCTCTCTCTCTCTCTCTCTCTCTCTCTCTCTCTCTTACGGTCCTGTTTCATTTCTGAAAGAAATCTATGGAATGAATGAGTAATATTTGGTAAAGACACGCCCCTTAGAATTCGTGGCTCGTCCAATTACAATCCAATGGGTGGGGCATGAGAATGAGTCAAGGATCTCTAGCTGGCGGAAAGTCTCGTTCTCACACAGGAAACTTGCGGATCGAATATTGGCGGTGGAGTTAATCGGGGTCACGTATATAAAAAGGAACATTTTCAGCTGGAACTCACAGCAGTTATTTTCACCACTGAATAAACAAGCACATTCCCTCCGTCATGAGTCATTCACAAAAACTTTACGCCCCCCCCCACAATTGTTTGAAGACGGAGACGCTACCACGGTGT
>JAJOZX010003393.1:225000-382500 GCA_023014485.1 Bathynomus jamesi | reverse complement strand
GGTATAAAATGTTAAATTAAACCAATTTTAAACGTTGAAAAGTTATTTATTTCTACACAAGAATACATGGTCATTATTTAGCAATAGTTTAGTACTTAGTTTGACCCACCTTAGCTGCCATAATGGCTGCGACACGCTTCGGCATGCCATGAATCAGTTTTTTGCATAATTCTTTAGTCGAACGAAGCGTGTTTGTTCGTCAGTTGTCGTTTGGTTGTCGTGCGATGCGGGTGTGTTTCTCTTTCTTTTACGTGTCATTGTAACTACCGTTTAATTTAAATAGTGTATTTACCCAATTTCGGCAATTATTTGTTACAGTTTTTAAGTGAATTTGAAAATGGGGCGAAAGAATGACTTGAGTCCACGGAAAATTGGGCAAATACAGGTTTTATTAACTTCTTCTACATTTAAACAAAAGGAAATCGCTGCCAAACTCCATGTTTCACCACAGTCAGTACTTCGTATTAAAAAAAAATGGTATTTGGAGAAAATGTAGGCCCAAAAGGGTTGGAAGATGCGGCAGAAAAAGGGTAACGACTCCAAACTGATAGACAGATTGCAATTTTGTCTCTTAGAAATAGAAGAGCTACTTGCAAAAACATTTCCAGTAGTCTAGCGGCTGATGGCATCAATATTAGTCGTAGAACAGTCAACAGGAGGCTTCTAACTGCCGGCTTCAAAGCCTACCGCCCAAGGAAGAAGCCCAGGCTCACTGAGGCTATGAAGAAGGCACGTTTTGCATGGGCAAAGGAACACATTAACTGGACTAGTGAGGATTGGGAACAGGTAAGAATAATATTTAACATTAAATAGAATGTTAATACAGTAAATACAGTATGCATAGAAGTGTATTTACAGTACGTGATAAAACTGCAGTAAAAATATCTGTAAAGCAGCAAGTCATACTGTACTTCGTTTTAGCTGTACTTCATACGCTATGCACTGACTCTTTCACAGGGCTTTCTTTGATTGCAGGTGGTGTTCTCCGATGAGTCAACGATTGCCGTGCTTGACGATCGTGTTCAAAGTGTAAGAAGGAGGCCTGGAGAAGAATTTTTGCCTGAGTGTCTGATGAAAACGGTGAAATTTCCACAAAAGATCATGGTTTGGGGAGCAATTTCTGTGCATGGAACTAGTCGTTTGAGCATTGTTGAGGGGAATATGAACCAAGTCAAGTATATAGAAGTACTAAGAAGACGTCTACTGCCTCAAATAAGGGAATGGTATGGTAATAGACGTTGGATTTTTCAACAAGACTCAGCCCATGCCACACGGCAAAGTCCGGTTAAAAAATGGTGTCATGAAAATAGTGTTCGGTTGCTCCCATGGGCTGTAAATTCTCCAGACATGAACCCAATCGAAAGTTTATGGTGTATTTTAAAGGACGTAATCCATGAAACGCCGATAACAACAAAACACCAACTCATAGAGCGACTTATTCAAGTCTGGTTTCACTCTACACGTATTAAGGAATTATGCAAAAAATTGATTCATGGCATGCCGAAGCGTGTCGCAGCCCTTAAGGCAGCTAAGGGGGGTCAAACTAAGTACTAAACTATTGCTAAATAATGACCATGTATTCTTGTGTAGAAATAAATAACTTTTCAACGTTTAAAATTGGTTTAATTTAACATTTTATACCAAAAAATGAAATTTTTAAAAAATTCCTAATAATTTGGCCAGTACTGTATACACACAGTGCATTCCGGTTAATTGGGACACATCGGGACCAAGGTGTTTTGGCCCAATTAAGCGGCTGCCCCAAATACGCGAATAAATATTGCGCCGAAAAAAGGAAAACGAATAAAGCATAACTGTTCATCTCATTTAATTCACCATTTATCATGCACATACATTTAAAAAAAAGATTATATTGTACAATATTTACAATTAATATTTACATATTTACAGTTAATACAACGTAAAAAAATTGTCTAAAGTTACACACATTTACCGTATACAAATTACTTAACATGAAAAGAAGTTTTCTAACGTTGACTGTTTAGTAGATTGCAATGATGTAAAATGCACAAATTACTTAACATGAAAAGAAGTTGTCTAACGTTGACTGTTTAGTAGATTGCAATGATGTAAAATGCACAAAATCTGCACACAAATCTAAAGCTGATTGAGGGCAATTTTCCATTAATTCTTGCATAAAATACTGTTGCAGGCCGCTTATATATTTTTGGCTTCCTTGTGTGTTAGTTTTTGTGGTTCAGGCGCGTCATCCTCGTCGCTCTCTGAATCTATCAGTGTTTTTTGACGTTTCAGTGCTATCTGCTCAACAATTGTGTCCTCACAGTCTTCATATTCGTCGCAGCACTGCAGATTGTCGTTAATAGTGGCATAAACTTGGTGGTTGCTAGCACCTGGCAATGTCATCAAAGTCTCAGTTTCAGTCTCCTCAACTGTTTCCTCTACTGTAGACGTTGTGAAACCACAACGAGAAAAACAGTTCTGAATTGTTTTGCAGGTGATTCTTCGCCATCCATGACATAAAATTTATTGCCTGCAAAATGCTAATTATTCTGCCCACTTCTTTAGCTGTTGATGATGCAGTTAGTACATTTTCTTCAATTGCTTCCAGCGTGCAATTTACCAATTCCGTACGATACGCTTGCTTTAAATTTTTTATAATGCCCATATCCATTGGCTGGACAAATGATGTTGTGTTGGGTGGCAAAAACTCTAACTGTATGTTTTTCAAGCAATCCAAATGTGGGTGTGCCGCGCAGCTGTCCACAAACAGTAGAATTTTCCGTGATTTTCGCTGCAGGTCTGCATCCTATGCCATCAGCCACTCCGTGAAAATACCGGCGGTCATCCAAGCACTCTTGTTTGCACGATATGTGACTGGAAAACTATCCATGCTCAATCCTTTGAAGCATCGTGGCTTCAGACTTTTTCCTATCACTAAAAGTTTCAGTTTGTCATTTCCTGACATATTGGCACAACATAAAACAGTCACGCGATCCATAGCTTTTTTTTAACCTGAAAGCTCCTCATGTTTGTAGACTAGTAAACCATCGGGTGTGGCACGATAAAAAAGACCAGTCTCGTTGGTGTTGTAGATGTCGTCGGCAGAAAACTTATCAAGGAACTCAAGCAGTGTGCTAGCCTTCCATTGTTCAGCACCAGCAGCATCAGCACTTTCTTTCTCGCCGTGCACTTTTTTGTATTTAATATCGTGTCTTACTTTCCAACGGGACAACCAGCCATCCGTTGCTTTAAAGTTGTTATGCCCCATCTTTTGTGCAAGTTCATCGGCTTTGTTTTACAGCAGAGGACCGCTCACACGCACCTCTCGTGCTATTACTATGGAAAACCATTGATTAAGGGCAACGTCGACATCGGGATCCTTTCTCTCGCGTTTCCTTTTCTTGGAAGTCTCTGGCTGACCTTCACACAGAGCCCATTGTTGGCGCAACTCTTCTTGCTGCTTGAGCAATCTGCCAATTGTAGATTTGGGCACTCCAGTTATCTCTGTCAGCTGCCGTTGACTTGTGTTAGGGTGATGGGACTTTACTTTGTCCAGCAAACCGATTTTTTCAGCGAGCGAGTGATCTTGCTGGCGTGACATTTCGAACAGCTGTGATTGGCTGATGGATCTGACGTCACAATACTTACCGGATGCCACAATCTGGACCAATTAATCGGCGCATGTGCCCCAATTAAAAAGACAAAATACAACTAATTTTTGCCATTTGTTTTCGTTCTCAGAATATTGGCCCAATTAACGGGCTGCCCCAAGTTAACCGGGGGCCAAATTAACCGGAATGCACTGTGTGTGTATATATATATATATATATATATATATTACACCAACTCAGAATGGTCCCCTGAGAAACAAAGAACTCTTCTGGGAAATTACATCCACTATAGTTCGAATAAGTAAAGATAAATGACACATACTATATTTTTTTCTTTTTCATGATGGAAAGCCCAACGTGGGCACCGGGTTACTCGCAAAGAGGACCCAAAATATAGTTTCCCTCACCAGCTATCTGCAAAGCAGATAGGATCCAGCTTTGGGACAGGATCTAGGGTTTACAGCTTACACTATCACACTACATTCAGAACTCAATATACGCAAGAAACTCGTTGCATTCACGTCGGATTGAATACATCAAAGAAAAAGGGGTAATTTCCCGGAAGAGTTCCTTGTTCCATGCACGGTCTGTGTTTCACACACACACACACACACACATATATATATATATATATATATTTGTGTGTGTGTGTGTTCCTCTGTGTGTATTTTGGTGAAAAACAATAGGTTTTTAATTATTAACCATTCTATGTCGACTTCGTGGTTATTTCGTCATATATATACACACACACAGTATATATATATATATATATATATATATATATATATATATATATGGTGTGGATGTACTAATACATTTTCTACTTATCACATTTTGTTGTAAAAGTTTCATTAAAATACGAAGTGAAAGGATATTCGACCGGGTTCGAGACCGGTGTTGGCAGACGATGCGTAGTACACCCAGCTAGGCTAGTTAGTTGCTTGAGCCCAGTTAGGCTAGTTGCCTTGTGTTTATTATTTGATCCGGGCACCCTAATCGGCATTTTATCTTATTGTAACTCTCTCCTCCCATACATCGCGGTATCCTGACATATAAATGCATGTTTACTACAGGACACTGAGCTAGGCTTTCTGTAATTAATGTATTCTATTAAGTATTTAGAGAGTGAATTTTGTTTATCAAATATTTACCCTTAATAAATTTATAGAAAGTTCTACAGGTAGAATGGAGACAATTTTGTCGGATACGTTTAAATTTAAAAAGGTAAAAGAGAATGTTCTGTCTAAATTACTAAAACTCGAAAATAAACTTAATAGGTTTTTGCGTAAATTAAAAAATAGTAATATTATTGAAGACAATACATACAATTTTTGGTTTGCTTCTGGTTCTAATCCAGGAATTCTATACGGTTTACCCATATTCCATAAGCCAAATTTCCCACTAAGACCTATTCTTTCAGCCTGTGGTACATTCAATTACAACTTAGCCAAATTCTTCGTTCCCTTGCTTTCAAAACTTACCTATAATGATTATTCCATTAACAATTCGTTTGATTTTGCTAAAGATATAAAAGAGATCAATCATGCCGACGCCCTTACAATGGCCAGTTTTGATGTCTCATCATTATTTACTAATGTCCCGTTAAAAGAAACATTAGATATCATACTAAACAAGCTACTCACTACTAGTAATACTGTTATTAATGGCCTCACTCAGACTCAATTTAAAAATCTCCTCGTAATAGCGTGTTCTGATAATCTTTTCTTATTTAATAGTAACCTTTCCAGCCAAATTGATGGGGTAGCTATGGGTTCCCCGTTGAGCCCAACACTAGCTAATGCATTTCTTTGCCATTACGAAGAAATTTGGTTGGAAAGTTGTTCCAATAGTTTTAAACCTGTATATTACAGAAGATACGTGGATGACACTTTCTTAATATTTAAACATCCTTCACACGTAAAACCTTTCCTTAATTATCTAAACAAACAACATATTAATATTAAGTACACATGTGAAAACGAAACAAATAATAGTTTACCTTTCGTGGATGTTCTAGTTAAACGGGCTAATAACAAGTTCCAGACCTCGCTATTTAGAAAACAAACGTTTACTGGTTTGGGAACCACTTATTTAAGTTGTATGTTTTATAAATATAAGATTAGTGCTATACTAACATTATTAACAAGAAGTTACCGAATTTGTTCGGATTACTTTTCATTAAACGAAGGATTTAAATTTTTAAGACAGTACTTTATTAATAATTACTACCCTTCTAATCTTTTTGACAACCAATTAAAGAAATTTTTAAATAACACTTTTAATACTAAACTCCCCATAACCACAGTACAAAAAGAAACCAGATACATTAAATTACCTTTATATGGTTATTTATCATTACGTATTCGAAGTGAAGTGTCCAAACTGCTTAAGTTTAGTTATCCCCAAATACATTTTATACTCGCCCTCGTCAACCTCCTTAAATTATCAAATTTTTTAAAGTTTAAAGACAAATTTCCCAAAACTGTATGCCCTAATGTTGTTTATACGTGCGACAGCTGTAAGGTAAGGCTGCGTATATTGGCAGTACTCAACTCCAACTGGAGGTACGCCTTTCTCAACATTTGGGCTTATCAGTCCGTACCAACCGTCCCCTCAGTAGCCCACCACAATCCGCAATTAGAAACCATAGTAATGAAAACAACCATCCCCTTCACAAAACTCAGTTCGAAATTCTAACAAGATCCAATAATCTTACAGAACTCCGAATTTTAGAATCTTTGTACATCTATAGAAACAAACCCTCCATTAATAACAATAGTTAGTTCATCTTACAAATAACAGCTCTTTTAACTAGCCAACCAACTTACTTTCATAGATATATCATACCTTCCAATTAACTGACCATACAGTTTTCTTAGTTTCTGCCGAATATGGAGGTTGACGTAAACATTGTGTATTTATCAGTTGAGGTAATTTTAATTTAATTTTAATGATTTTAATTTTCTTTTGTATTGATGCAATTTTAAGATTTTAATTTTCTTCGTATTGATGTAATTTTAATTATTTATTCTTATTTTTGTTTTAAGGTCTTAAGAGTTATAATTCACTGATGATGACAAAATATTTGTCGAAACGTCTGAAATATAAAAAAATAAACGAAAATGTTTGTTGTCGTGTTGGTCCTTCTTTCATATATATATATATATATATATATATATATATAATATATATAAAATACATTTTCTACTCATTACATTTTGTTGTAAAATGTTTCATTAAAATAGCAGGTATTCTCAATTTTAATTATAGATTAGTTTGCACTAGTACTGAGCTAGGCATTCTGAATACAATTCGATTTATGATAAAATTGGATTTTAATTAAAAAAGATTCAGAAAATGTATGAACTAATCAAATTAATTATCCTTTCTCCTTAAAGGTCCGATGCGGAACTCGATCGTGTTATAGCTACTTTTCGTGTCAGCTTTGAAGAAAAGCAAATAGTCGACGGCGATTTGAAGGTTTTACTGGACACTCGATCCACTGACATGAACACCGAGGTCGAAGTATTGGCTCACATCCGGTCCAACGAATGCCAGGTCATCGAGGAACTAATGTAAGCTTTTTCTTCTTTTGGTTAAGAAGACGCATTGTATTTTCATCAATTTATTAAATGACAGAAATCATGTTTTGGTACAATTTAGCTTACAGAACTAGCATCCATTAAATAAGACTAACATTATTGGGGACATCTTATATTTTACACAATATAGTTACAATTATATATACACGCGTAAAACTTTACAAAATACATCGAGTGCGCACAAATGGGAACCGTTTTTTATCTGCACGCATAGCAATTCATCATTCAGCTCAGTGTCGCACAAATCGAATAATTTTTAAAAGTTTATAAATCCCTTTCTACATGACATGTGCAAGAGAAATGAAAGGCAGTACATATCGCAAGTATTATTAAAATAACCTTGTAATCGGTAGGGGTTCCAGACAATTTCAGGGATATGCATCTGTTCGAGAAATTTTACAGTAATAGGGTCACTCCAGGGATGAGTCCCCAGTGAATTAAAAATAATACATTCTTTCCCTATTTTTAAAGTATATTGCAAACCAATGAATCCCCTCGCCACTAACAATGTCAGTGTTCACAATAATTCCCCCGCATTTTCTCGTAGTTTGTAATTTCAATGTTTCATTCTTCGCAAACACGCCGATAAATTTGGAGTGTGATTCGATCACTATTCAACACTCTCCGAAGTGTATTCGCATCCATTTTAAAAGTCAGTGACCATGTTCCTGAAGCGGTCAATTTCTACTAGAGCTTGTGACTCGAGGTATACTAGTACACTAATAGGCGCGTCTATCGGGTTGGCGAATTACAATCTGACTGAGATGTTTCCACTCTGTTGAGGACTTAAGTGTGTATTTACACTAGCAGAGAAGTCGGGGGTGATATCAAACGGTTAAAGGTTAAATTGATCGATGAATTCTTTCTGCGTTACCCCAATTCCGAGCTCATCACAAGCGCCTGCAGTATGGGCCAGATTACTATCAGCTCTCGCGCAAAGCGGGAACACAGCGTCTGATGAGTAGTCCGTATCCATAGTCCCGCCCAACGCAACACCATTGACGTATAGAGTTATATTTTTAAGGCCGAAATTCTCGAATTTAAAGGAGTTCTTTTTATATTTTCCATTCGTCGAAGCGTGATCGTGCATTCCAATTAATAACCTTTTAAGCAGAACTCCCCAGGCCAGGTTTTCTATCTGCTTCGACGCCAACCCTGCGGGCACTGTGTATAGTTTGATCTGTACTCTGTTAAGTGGGTATTTTACTGCTGCGTGTATTAAATTTTTTTCAATTTCTAATTGTTTAACAGAGCTTAATTTCACTCGCCGTACGCGCAGATATGTTCCCATAATGTGAATCACAATGGGTTTTGCGCCCTCTTCTTGATCAGGTCCCAGATTTATGCAGATCTCAGGATTCGTGCGGGTGAGCTTTAATTTCATATCCACCCCATTCATAAGCAGATTCTCCTGGCATGTGAAGTCTGTATGCAGACGTCCATAGCATTCATATATCTTTTCAGCATTTATAAACTTATCCTTTATACAACTTTCGTCTTTAGTCTGATAGTAGCCCTCGGCGGTTAAAAAGGTATCCTTCGCTTCTTTTGAAAAGTTGAGGACATTTTCCAGATAGGCTCGTAGATGATAATACCAGTTCCTGCCGAGATGTTGACCTGCTTTAAATACACCTCACACTGACTGAATATAGAGTGTAGAAAGTTGGTTTCAGGGTATGCAGAATAACTATCATCGCAGTCCATTCCATCTGAATGGGCTATACGCAGTTTAGCGTACACGTGCATGCAGTTTGGATCAAAAAAGTATGGGCCTGAGCTGGGTATCACGAATTCTATAGGGGCACTCGGGGAAATAATTGTGTTTAATGCGTTAATTGTAATAAATTCACTGTGCTCAATAGAAACTTGTGTTGGGGGCATATCAAATTGGGACAGCTCCGATTTACAACATTGTGAGCTACACGGATGGATGAAGCGTTCCATGACGAGTCAGAAATAGTGCCACCTCTCTCGACAAGTAGTAATCAGCCTATGATTCGTGAGAGCAATGTCCTCAGCCTATATCAATTAAAAAATATGATCAACCATAGGTTTCATTCGCTTAGAGCACTTCTTTTTTGATGTCCTTTTACGTTTAACGCCACGTGTTGGTAACCCCTTCTTCCGGACAACCCTCTTCCTCTTTCCGCCACCACGCATTTTTCTCTTGCATCTTTGATGATTTCATCCGGTGTACGTCTTCTATCCTGTTAAAACCTGATTGTAACGTCTTCCTCCCGATGTAGCTGTCCCCACCTTCTTCAGCAATGGGACAGCCGTGCGTAGTATGGTTGAAAAAATGGATCCCATTCCCACGCTAATATCTCACCCCTCGATAGACTGTAAAAGGCCTTTGGGTCATTATAACTGAATGCGACGAAAGTGTAGCTTCACTGTTAAGTTCCCATCATCGAATGGGAAATTTTTTCCCTCAATCGTCCTTATATACAGGGTGTACATACAGTCAGGATCTATTTTTGTGAAGCACTTGGAAATTATATGGAATTCAATCATAAAATGATAAAGTGGTAACATTTATTAAATAATTAAGAGTAGTTTTCGACGTGACGCCCATCAGTATCCCTGCACAGCTCAAATCGTTCCGCAGCATTTCTAAACACATTCTGGAGCATTTGCGGGGTTATGTTATCTGCAGCAGTTCGTATACGCGTACGTAAGTTTTCAAGACTCGTAATCTTCGTCTGATAGACGTGCGATTTGATAAAGCCCCATGCAAAGAAATCTAAAGGGTTAAATCTGGTGATCTCGCTGGCCAAGGTCTGTTGCTTCCACGTCCGATCCAGCGATTTGGAAAACGTCCATTTAGATAATCCTGAACAATTTTGGCATAGTGACAAGGAGCACCATCATGTTGATAGACGACGGTACTAACAATCCTATCCCCGTCGTCTATCAACATGATGGTGCTCCTTGTCACTATGCCAAAATTGTTCAGGATTATCTAAATGGACGTTTTCCAAATCGCTGGATCGGACGCGGAAGCAACAGACCTTGGCCAGCGAGATCACCAGATTTAACCCCTTTAGATTTCTTTGCATGGGGCTTTATCAAATCGCACGTCTATCAGACGAAGATTACGAGTCTTGAAAACTTACGTACACGTATACGAACTGCTGCAGATAACATAACCCAGCAAATGCTCCAGAATGTGTTTAGAAATGCTGCGGAACGATTTGAGCTGTGCAGGGATACTGATGGGCGTCACGTCGAATCCTACTCTTAATTATTTAATAAATGTTACCACTTTATCATTTTATGATTGAATTCCATATAATTTTCAAGTGCTTCACAAAAATAGATCCTGACTTTATGTACACCCTGTATATTGAGATATTTCTTGCAATACAGAGCAGACGCGCCTGAGTATCCCCCAACAAATTGATGCTCCACGATATTACTGTAAATATAGCACATGTCTGGGGATGGAAAGTTTTCACCCAATTTCTCCAATTTCACCTGATACATTAAGCTGGAAAGTCATGTTGTGCCTCCATATCGGCCCTCGGTTATAATTTTCAACAATCCTTTGACTTTAATATTTCTATTATCTTATGATTTTAGGGTCAGAGCGTGTGCAGGGGTTTCTTTGTTTACGATTTCATATACTAAATCAGCCGTAAGATTTGAGCTTTTTAAACTCCCGTTTAAGCCTCTCACAACATCATCGGCCGCACCATAACGACCCGGGCCTAGTGTTACTACTGTAGTGTAATACAGGGCCTCCCCACTCCGGGCGGCACGCATGGTTTCATCCCTAATTAACCCGGCCTTTTCACACTCATCACGATCTCTAAGATTCGTAAAAACGGGTTCTTTATAATCAATACTTAAGAAGCTGGTGGATAGCTGAATTTCGCATAACCCCCACCTCATACGAATCACGTTCCAATTCAATGGGCTCATGGAGTTCTGTTACAAAGTTGGCTAGTGTGTTCTTAGGATGTACAGACAGAAAAGAAGAGGACGGGAGTGTGACATACAAGTGGTTAGGCGCCATGTTGTATACTATTTAAGCTTTTAAGCTTAGGCATTTCACAAGGTACATTTTTCTCTTTCCTGAGCCTTTGCTGCCTAAATTTTTTTCAATTTTAAACACATTTTTTCCTAAATTGAATGTCACTTTCTGCAATTCCTCGCGGTAAAACCCTCCTGCAATTTCTTCCCCATTCAAATCTTCAACGTAATGCATCATTATCTCGCCTTTAGGTCTCATTGCCCTAACTTTAAAAATTTCACGCGTCCATCCTTGCTCAAATCTCTTAGCGAATTTATTTCCCGAACGCGATAGCCTTACATAATCATTGATTTTGAAATGTATAGAGAGTGGCGGTGCTCTACGAATATCTCTGCTCACCTCACACTCTGTGTGCGTACCTCTTTCTAAAACCTCGTTAGGCTTTGCTCAAATCGCGGGATGGTGTGAACGTTTGTATGACGAGGCCAATGATCCCAGAATGTTTATATATCTGTGTGTTTTTATGTGTAAAATAGCGATGCATGCGCTCTTTTATGGTACGTCGAACTCTTTCAGCTAAAGAGGCCTTATGTATAGAATTGCTAGTGTAATAACTGATATTAAACTCTGCCAACATGTTCTGAAAAGCTCGCCCTATAAATTCTTTCCCCATATCCGTACAAAAATAACCTGCAACCCTGACTTCTTTCAACATTAGCGTTTTGGTAGTTTTAGCAACTGTTTCATACGATTTATTTTTCAGAGAAGTAGCCACAGATATCTAGAGAATACATCTATCATGAATAGGATGTAGCAATAGCCATCATTATATACTGAATATCTTTGCATGTGTGTTAAATCTGCTTGCCAAATAGAGTCAATCGAAGCCGCTGTTGTCCTGGCTGTATTAAACCTTTTACTCACCGGCTTATGAAGTGTATAAGCATCCTGCTCCCGCGAAAACCTCTCAACATCTTTTTTCCCTTCTCCATCATTGTAAACACCTCTGTACAGTCTATCAACACCGCTATAGGAGGCTGGGCTAGAAATGTCATAATAGCGTTTTCCCAATATGTTAGCCATTTGCGTATTTTAAAGACACGTGGGTATGGTTGGCCGTTGTTGTTTGGTCTCTTCTTTCTCCTCTTCAGAGATACTACTGTTAGGGGTGATGGCGGCGTACTCAGTTGTGGCACATGCGAGACTTGCTCCAAGTCTTTTAACCTATTCAGATTTCCTATCAATGTTTTGGGGATATTTATTTGTTGTAGTCTTGTTTTAATATGCTTCCATCCTGATGGTGAGGGCCTGTTCCACTTTCTCACCAGATCATGGACAGTGTCGACGATATTCGATCCATGTACCCTTGTTCCTTCAACAATGACCTCGCCTGTATCGGTCCACTGTATGATGGGGTCGTCACTCAATACATTATAAAGACTTAAACCTTTATTCCTAAGTGTACGTGGGAGACTGCTTTTTAATACATGCTCGATGTGTTGCATTCTGTTATTCTTTGGTTGGTCATCTCTAACGTCGGCCCCAGGTCCTATGTCGCCATACTCATCGTTGCTCGCGCTGTGCCTAATAACGACGGGGATCTCTGTCGGATTCTTATAATCTTCGTACTCATGAAGAAATTTCTGCAGAGCTTCTTGGTACAAGATCCTTTTCTCATCAGGTGACTTTTCACTGTTTAACAGGTTTATCAATTCGCTTTCCATTCTTTTAAGCCTGCTTTTACGGGGTTCTAGAACTGTGTCTGGACTCTTTGAACTTCGCGCAGTGAAGCATACACCTCGTGCGGAATCACTACTACTTTCTTCATTATATTAATCTCTAGTTAGTAAAGGTCCCAAAATTGAAAATAAGATTGGGAGGAATGATCCCCCTCTTTGAACAATAATTCGCTTTTTCTTTCCAACAGATTGATTTTAACGAGCGAACGTACGCATTATGTTCTTGTAACGGCGTAGGCGAGCCTTCTGAGGGGATTTCATTGGCACATTACATTTTATAACATTAAGGCAGATTTCACAGATGCATTTTAAAAAATCCGAGTCGATATTTTTAACAAACATCTGTTGCAATGCTCGGGGCAGTCGATGATAGATTTTTATTAATTCATGGTATTTGTTTATCCTCCTTGTCATTCTGGAATATACAGCGTTTCAGAATCGTTTGGAAATATATTCATTCTTAGAAGTATCCTAAACGTGTTTCGCGGGTGAAGGTCACAAAGCAAATATCCGTAACGCCGACTTGTAGCTTCTTTATAAACTTCCAAAAAGTCCTTACGCTGATTCGGGAACATTTGATTGGCTAATACCCCAATTTGTGACACATCTCTACGTTGCGCGAATAAGACTAGATATTGTGTATTTAACGACACATCACGCATGTATCTATTTTTGAAAAATAGATTCTGATTGATGAAGAATAAGCTTATGTTAAGATAACGTTTTATCCATTTCCAACATGAGATCGTCAATTACAATGCTGTATGCTCATTTCCATTTAACGAATTAATGTCATATACGCCTTTGTGGAACAAAATATAATCTTGGTACTCATTCAACACTGATTGGTACGTCGAATAGCACCATATGACTTTATGCACAAATTTTGAGAACATCTCCCCCTTATCTTTAGTGATTTTAATCATAAAGACAGTTTTACCACATCCTGTAGGGCCAGATATAATACATGTAGATGGGCTTGTGACCCTGAATTTTTCTACAGATTTCATCTCTAACATGTCACACCCCTAAGTGAAATATTTACAAACTATAATAAAATTTAAGTGCTGCTCCTTAAATCTTGTTTTTCTTCCACAGAACCGTGAATCACGACCATGTACAGCACTCCATCATCGATATTGCACACGACCCCGATGACAGTGTAGCTACAGACTCCACCCCCGCTGACGAACCCTCACCAGCGACACCCCCACCACGTGGCAGTTCAAAGCGGAGGCACGATGATGAGGAACCTTCCACGTCAGGTATAAAACGTTCCAGGAGTGCACCGGTTGCTAGACGCCCCCCTATAATAGAGTCCCAACACTCTAAGTCTTACGACACAACCCCCACAACAGTACCTTCCTCAAATAAAAATATACCCCCTTATTCCTGTTCAATTATGGGTACATCCTCCACACCAGCAGCAGCTTCTCGCTCTGTAGAGGAAGGTATAACATTCGAATTGGTGCGCACCGCTCACCCCACCCGGCCCTGACTAGAAATCTGTATATAGTCAGGGCTGACTCTGGATCGCTGTATAGCAACGGTGTTGAACACGGACTGCGGCGCGTAGTTGATCGTATTGTGGAATTTTCCCTTCAGAACCGCGACGAACGTGAAGTCCGAACGAAGTTGTCCTTCGGGTTCGGGTCAATTGACGGGAATGTAGATGATTTTTGGGTAGTAATACCGTTCAGACGCTTGGCAGCTGTCGGCATACAATATATCTTGGGCCGTATAATGCAGGCCTCTCCAAGTAGTACAGCCTTCAATATGGACAACTTCACGGTAGATATTGACAGAGTATTCCCTGTTGCGGGACATAGTGCCACACCTTATACTCTTAACTTCAATTCTCAGGCTATTAACAGACGGCATATGAACGCCGATCGTGGTTGCGGCTTTATAGCAATAGTCTTGATCCGTATGTTTACTTTGCTAAATACACGGTCCCAAACAATTTGGTTGCCTACAGTTGTGTAGCGTGTTCTTAAAAACTGGCTTCAGATTGCAAGCTTGAGTTTGATTGTAATATGGGTCCTGAAGAGCTGAGAAGGGTAGAGCAGGAAATGAATGTTCATATAGTTGTATTTGGACCTCTACTTATTTTAGGACTGTCAGGGTTAACATATCTCCCCATCTGCAATATACGGGACCTTTACGCGAGTTATGATAAAAGTCGAAAATATGGGAGGTATCATGATTTGTGTAAGGGATGTCTCGAGTTTGCGGATGATATAGTGAAGCATTGTAAGGAATGTCCCATGGTATGTGAGCAGTGTAAAAGCCCCAAATGTGAAAGTCGTGTAGTTGAAGCCGAGAAGAAGGAATGTAATGTGTGCAGACTTACATTTTTCAATAATAAATGCTTTGAGCTACATAAGTCAATTGGCACTTCCAGGGAAATGAGAATCTGTGAATGTGGTATGTTTCATATGATGGATAATTGTGGGAAATTCAAGCATAAATGTGATGAAATTCACTGTCCTACATGCCATGAGAAATATAAGGCGGATGGAGTGAAGCATGTATGTTATATGAAAGACGCTAAGCTTAAACATAGACCTTGTATAACTGTGTACTACGATATAGAAACTTACACAAACCCTGAAACGAAAGAGGTTATCCCACATCTACTTCTAAGCCAGGCTATCTGCAATGAGTGCATGAAGGTTGAGTATGATGAGGGTCACAAATGTGGTAAATGGACAAACGCTTTTAAAACGATCGCACACGACACCCCTGTGAAACTCTTTGTGTCCTATATTGTAAAGTTAGCGGACAAGTTTAAAAAAATGACTGTATATTCTTGCCCATAAAGGGGCAAAATTTGACAGTTTCTTTATAAGGAACTGCTTGAGCACGAGTCATCAGAGATATTCACGGGTGATCCCCTGAAAAGAGGAAACAAGCTTATACCAATGCAGATAAGAGGTAATGTTCAGTTTAAAGATACTTTATTATTCACACCTTGTAAACTAGCCAAGCTACCCAAGGTGATGAATGTAGCTGCTGAAGTTTCAATAGGATATTTACCTTGCATTTTCCTCACTAGCGACACTTTAAATTACGTAGGACTACCTCCCCCCAAACAATACTTTAACTACACCAACATGAGTGATAGTGAGCCTGAAGATTTTGACCGCTACTACAACAGTTTTATTGAAACTAATCCATGCGATATAGCTGATGAATGTGAGCGTTATTGCGTGAATGATGTTCGCGTGTTAGGGTATGTTTCCAGGCCCTTAGAAGGATGTACATAAAACGTTTTAACTGCGATCCGCTACAAGTTGCAACCACAATCGCCTCATTGTGCTTTACGGTGTTCAAGAACAATTTCATGCCTAAAGACACCTTAGCCGTTATTCACAGAAACAACCGTCGCAGTTATGGGCAAAAGGCTATTTACTGGCTTGTACACATACAACAGCTGACCGCAGTATACATAAAACACGCCTCCAACACGGGAGAAGTATCCATTAAGGTCAATGGCCATGTTTTTTGGGTTGATATTCTAAGCGAAGACCATACCACTGGTGAGAAGACTGTGTACTCCTTTAACGGTTGCTGGTGGTATGGGTGCCCACGTCCTAAGTGTGGAATTATAGGAGATATCTATGGTAGATCTCCTGCCGATAGACTTGCATGGACCCGCACCCGCGATCAGCTTATAGGCACCCATTTCACTCACAAGATCTTGTGGGAGCATGAGTGGATGGAAACGGATGGAAAAAGATGGACAGTACCGTGAAGAAATAAACACGATGAAGCGCTTAATGGTGTTGGATCCTCTCAAATACGATGATAGCTTGTTCGGAGGGTGTACAAACCCATTCAAGCTATACTTTCCACCTACGGAGGGCGTGAAACTCCATTACTACGACTTCTGCTCTTTATATCCCTATGTGATGAAGAACAATCCGTACCCAGTAGGTGCACCTGAAAAAATGGTGGGACCTGACCTGCCCACCATCGATATGTTCTCAACAAATTGAACAAGTACTATTCCTGTCTTTCTTTCGTAGGCCGCTCTTACCCGTGTTATAGACCACAAACTCATGTTTCCCCTATGCGTGAAGTGCGCAGAGGAGAATAATGGGTCTTGTAATCATACAACCAACCAGCGAAAGATCAGAGGTGTATATACAAGTCCTGTGCTGTCCCTAGCCATCCACCATGGCGTGGAGGTTTCAGAAACTCCCAACTTTTTCACGTCGTATATAAATACTTTTTTGAAGGATAATGTAGAAGCATCAGGCTACCCGCGAGGGGTTGAGAGCGAGGGTGAAAAATCGGCTTATATTCAGCGTTACCGTGACCGTGAAGGGATACAACTTGACCGGGAGCAAGTGGTTAAGAATCTTGGCAAGCGCTTTAGTGCAAAGTTATGCCTAAATAGTCTTTGGGGCAAGTTTGCCCAGAATACAGGTAAGGGGAACGTTCACCTAGCCAAAGTTATAACGAAGTGTGGGATTATATCAATGCCCCCCGATGAAGAGGTCATGGAGATCGTGAATGTTGGTAACACGTACATAATAAAGTACAACATCACCGAACTGGAAACAGATACCTCACGTGTTACAAACATACCTGTAGCCAGCTTCACAACGGCATACGCACACATCAAGCTTTGGGGACTACTGCACTCTCTTGGGCGGAGGGTGTTGTACGCTGACACAGATAGCGTAATATTCACAGAGAAGGAGTGTGAATAAGGCGTTCCAAAAACCCTTAGCCCCCCCATTTGCAGCTTACATGTTTACTTATATCGAAATAGTTTTTAGTGATTATAAAAATATATAAAATTCTTTATTTATTACAGGTATTAAAATTACTCTAGCTGGCAAAGTGATAATATAATGGCTTCTCAATTAATTGGTGATTCGGAGAAGCAACGTGTGATAGATAGCATATGAGCAATAACATTTCGGGAAGCTCGTGATGCTAGAGCCACCTTTATAACACGTTCATGGGTTGCCAAAAAGTTGGGAAAAAGTGAGGACTTCTTCAAAAGAAATTGGAATAAAACTTTGGATGAATGTGAAATGGATACAACCAAATCTGGGCGCCCAAATTTGCCACTCTCTCAGGAAACAAAGGACATCATTGAAAGCGGTACGCGTAAGCGAAAAAACAGCAGTACTAAACTTTCTAGAGAGATCGAAGTGTTGAGAGGAAAGATCGTTAGTGGTGAGATCATTCGACTGTACCGTCATAGGCAAGGTTTAAAGCCTTGGCATGAACTTCCAAAGCCAAGAAAAACTCAACTTAACATCGATGACAGAATGTGGTTTGCCCATTATCTTGAAGATTGGGATGTGGATGATTTCATGCATTTAGCTGTCTCCGATGAGTTTTTTGTTTACGTAACACGTCGGCCTAACTACCAAAATGATCGAGTGTAGGCCACAACACCAGATGAAATCGATGACAATGAACATTATCGCGAATTATTAAAAAGTCTAGACTGTGTTGGTGTGTTTGTTTTGTTCACTGCAAAGAAGCTCATGTGGGTGCTGAAGCCAAATGGTCAGAGTTGGGTGGACAGTATTTTCGTGATATTATTCTATCCCAGCATGTCATTCCTTTTCTAAGAAACCCAAACAATGTTATGGATGTCGATCAAGTCACACTTCTACACGATAAGGCCCCCTGCTTTAAGGCATTAGCCACTCAACAGTTGTTGCGGAACCATGAGATCGATTTCTTTGGAAATGAAGAATGGCCAGGAAATTCTCCTGATCTGAACGTCTGTGAACACATTGGATGAGTTATAAAGGACAAAGTTGAATGTCTCTTGTTTCACGAACCTGCAGCAAATCGATTTTCGAAGGATACAATAACGCAACACATTGAAACTGTTTTAGCAAATTTGCGTAACGATCAAGATCTATTCACGTCACTTTTGGCAAGCTACCCAAAGCGAATTCAGGCTATCTTGGAAGCCAATGGCGGGAACACCAAGTTTTAATTGTTTCTCATTAAATGCAGGATTAAATTCTCTTTTGTAAGGTATGTTTAGTTTTACTGTACCTCTAGTGGTTTAGGCCATGGGAGGGGGGTTAAGGTTTATTGGAGCCCCGTACATGCCGCCTATTGGGGAATTCCTCGGAGAGTTGACTGACGAGATCAAGGATGAGTATGGTGATAGTGCATACGCTGAGTCCTTTGTATCAACAGGACCAAAAACTTATGGGGTGCGGGTGAAGGTGAGGAAAGAGCTGAAATATATCGTGAAGGCGAAGGGCATCACGCTTAACCTGGTGAACCGACGGGTCGTTAACTTTGACTCGTTGAAGGAGCTAGTGTGCTTAGAAGATGAGGGTGACTAACTACCTCAACTGACTGTAGGAACCCACAATTTTCGGGCACAGAAACTGGGGTGTGTGAAGGAACTTAGGTGCACAAACGTGTGTCGTAACACCTATAGGAAACGTTACCAGGTGCCTGGCACTTATGATACCGTACCCTTTGAGTACCATAGTACCTGACTGATGTATATGTCTATTGTTAGCGATATGTTTATTTATTACGTATATTTGTGAATGTTTCAATTAGGGTTTCATTTTCTCCTTTGTGTGTGTGTGTTTGTGTGTGTGTGTGTGTGTGCGTATGTACAGGGAAAAAGTCCTAAGCTCCGCCCACCGTAAGCTCAATCAAAGGGTCACGTGACTTCTGCTACTCCCTGGGCATATCTCTACCCCTGCATGTTCAGTTGGCCGCTGCAAGCCCTGGAGCTCAGACGTGTATTTTCTCACGTAGATGAAAAATAGTGATGGTGACTTTTGATATTGCGTGTTCGACGTTTATGACGTGGTATTCGGTAAAGTCGGAAGATGTAGTGAATATTGAGAGACGGCCTAGCCCCCGCTCCTTTGAGACTTTTAGGGCTACATTGAATCGTGCGAAGCTTGAGGAACAAGATGTTCAAATATTCTATGGATATTCTGTCGAGAGCATTGCCGAATTTCGCTGCACAAACGATATAATGACTACGTTGTAGGGATAAACTGTTTACAAGCGTACATCTTCCGTGAGGTGAAAGAAACAACGCGTGCAGAAGAGAAGCAACGGGTATGGGCAGTGAGTCTTGTTGATGAGTGTATGACAGGTGGTATTATGTCATGCTGTATCATACTGAGTACGCGTACCCTGCAGCTGAGAATGTAAACCTTGTCGTCATGGACAAGCCAAAGTACTTTTACCACTACATTCATATATATCATGACGAGGTTCGCAGTGAGGTTGTGGCTAAAGGTCTGTGTGAGTTTTTAATAGAATTTAGAGACGAGTATCGACTGTTAAACAAAAAGGATAAGTACGTGCACATGTTTCTAACAAATAGTACGCCGGATTGTTAATGTGTTTAGTTTGTGGAAATGAACGTCTATTGCGCATTCCGATAAAACATTAAAGCCGATATTGCCTCGTGTAGCGGAAAATTGCCCTGTATGATTTGGTACAAGTATCACATGATTCTTTCATGCTGGAACAAACCCGTACACGAAACATTAACGCTTGGTATGACTCATTCCTCCACACCTGTCTCCGAGCCAAACAGCGCACCGGTTGATCATAGTTATCTCAGAGCTTGACCCGACTGGGTTGTGCACTCTTACAATAGAAAACGATGGAGCTCCCTTTGAGCAGCATTCTCAATGCTATATACTATGTGTCCGTGACGAAGTCATTGTATGTGTTCAGACGTAAAACCGGTGCCATTAACTATGTAGTTAAAACGACTTGTAGACAAGCCAACTCTGGTAAACGTAATGTTGTTTATTTAAGTGTTGAGGAGATGAATAGTCTTAGTGATAGTTGAGAAGTGGGGTGAGGACCGTTATAAAATACCTGCAGGTGTAGGTACGAGAAGAGGACAGATTAGTGATACCCCCTCATATGCCATTGTTTGTACATTGTATATAAAAACGATCAGCCATGCATTGATATACAACTGATGTGGAAGAATGCATCTAATAATAACGTTCTTGTCCCCACGCGAAACCGCTTCATCCTCGACAGAATGTTTGAAATCGCAGGTTTCCGCAAACTAAAACCTATATTAGACGCACGTGTTACGGATATGGTATATTTTGATACGGTTCTTGAATACACATACACCGCTCTGCTCGACGGGTAGGAATGAACATGGCGAGAATGGTCTAGAGCTGGATGCTTATTTTAATGGTTTAGACGTTTCGAAATATCATGAACTTTGGTACAAAGGACTTGAGCGGTACAGAGCAGAGCTCGCCTACCAAGAACCTGAATTCAGACCGAAAAACTTCAGTGTGAACGTGTGCCAAGAACTGTTACAACAAAGCAGAGTTGGGAGATAGATTTCTCGATAGAACTGTGAAGGGAAACGAGATGTAGTTGCCATTCTTTCTTCCTGAAACGAAGGAACAGCCAAAGGAATGTCCGCATACCTCATCTCCTTGACCAAAGAAGTTCAAATCTCAAGCGTCCAACAAAAAGGTCATACTTACAGATTTTTGGTACATGAAAAGTCCAATACTGATGGAATTTATGGAACCAAACATAGAAGTTACTGCTGACATATTTTGCCTGATATTTTGCATGATACAAACTCAAGAAGGAACTGCAAAGAAAGCAACCCGAAATGAAGGACACTGATGTGTGCATGTTGCATGACAATGTTCGGCCACATTCAAGGTTGCAAAGCTTATTACCCGCTTTCAGTGGACTACATTCACTCACTCACCTTATTGTCCAGACCTTGCACCTCTGGATTTTCACTTGTTTGGGCCGAAAAGTGAATTTTTCCGAAAGTGAGGACCTTCAGAATGCTGCAGCCCAGTGGCTTCAGCAACAAGATACAGACTTCTACCGAAGTGTATCACTATGAATGGGGAGTATTTTGAGGAAATAGGCATGGCTGCTTATACAGTACGTACCAATTTTTATTTACTCGTACATCCAGCCCTTTTCTACAAAAGAGTGTGCAAAAACTTTTCGGGCGCCCAAGTATTTTATCTTCACTCAAAATAAACCTTCTAATTTAAAACAACTTCTTTTTGAGGGTGCATTCTACGGAAAGTTTTTCCCTCTTTTGGGTATTAAAGCTTCTTGTCAGCTAATATAATAACTTCTTTTCGTGATACATAACTTCTTCAGATAGAAGAAATGGTCTTCAAAACTTCTTTTTTGAGTGATTTGAGACAACAGAAGGTAATACTTCTATGCATAGAAGGTTGCGGGAAGTCTGTTTTCTGTTACAATTGTAATAATTTAATATTTACAGTATTTTCAGATGCAGCTGCCTAATTTTTTAATTCAGAGTATTAATTTTTAAAATGTTATTTTAAATTTTATTTTATTTCTATATAATTGCAATACGTTTAATTTTGGATTTACATGTAGATTTTAAGCCCTTTAAATTGTAATTTATTAAAATTTCTATGGCAGTTACAATGTATGCAATATTTTAGTTCTCTGTTGCATAAAGCCAAGACTATACGAGCGATTTTGTTGCTGCGACAAAGTTGTAACGACAAATCGCAGAGAATAGGTACTGTTGTTTCCTATGTGGCAAGCTACACGGCAGACAGTCCCTGTGACATTTATTCTCTGTTGCATCCGGCTGCGTTGTATTGTTCCAAGTATCGTAGGCTACACGAGTGATTTTGTCACAGCGTCACTGCCACGTGGCACTAAAAACGAATAAATCGCAGCGACTTGTCACAGCCCATGTAGTTTGCAACAGCCACTGCGCTTGTGTCGTTGCGACACCTTGCAACACTAACGCAACGGCAAAGTCGCTCGTGTAGCCTTGGCCTAATTGTTACAATGTATTAGCTTCATTTTAAAGTTGTTTAAGACTAAGATAAAGCTTTAGGTTTTCTTTAACCGTTTTAAGGATTTTGTGTACTCTTTAGGTTATTTAATTAATACCCAATTATACATTCCAAACATAGGGTAGTTTTAAATGAATAGGATTTTAATAAATTTTTTACTTTGTAAATATTTCTAAATATTTTTTAGAGTCTACTATAAAGATGGAATGTATAGTGTTTCTGAAACGTTTGGCTAATATGCACACACACACACACACACACACACACACACACACACACACATATATATATATATATATACAAATTTCCACAACATTAACTACAAAAGAATTGACGTTTCATTCACCAACTTTTTCCATTTTACACACCAAAATTATTATCTTAATTCTTAACACATAATTAAAACTGATCATTAAACTTTAAAAGTTCTAATCTACAATTATCCGTTGAAAGTTTTTAATTGCCTAAGTTTCAATTTTAAATTCTAACTTTTACTCTACAGAAAAACTTTGTATGCAACAGAATGGCCCAAAATCTATAGATTTGTTTATAGTTGAATTGGTACGAATGTGAATAGAGTCAAGGAGCGGTTATTGATAGGATTATAAAGAAAGATCAATGGAGATTGGCTGCAGATAAAAGGTAGCAAAAGAAGATGAAAGTGCGTATCTATGGCATGTATATGCGTATATTCGACACGAATACATATATGAGCAGGATTGCTGCATTTTAATAAAAATAATCAACAATTACATGTAATTACATGTGAAATATACTCAGCAAATGTAGATGAAAAATATATTTGTTTTCTAATTATGTGGTAAACTAAGAAAGCATAAGAATGCTGCTCCTTGCCCATGTTTTTTTAATGTAGCTGAAGGATTCAAATGAGAGGGTAATGGCTGCATTCACAACGATTGTGAATGAAGATAGAAAAGATCAGATTAAAGATTCACGGAGAATTTATGTACAAAGACTGATACGAAAGAGTCAGTTAAGAGAAAAATGATAACGGCTGGAAGACAAAAGAGATTATGCATACGGAGTTAAAACTACACACTGAATGTATTTCCATTTCATTTCCATTTCATTCTCACTCTAAATATTAGGGATTTCGAAGATGAAATCTCAAATGATGTTTCTCTCAAAAAGTCTCATTCCCATTCCAGAATTTTTCACCTCAGTCGTTGTTGCATAGGTTAGATTATGTTAGGGTAAGTCGGGCTTTGTAGATCTAAACAGTTTGAAAACAAGAAAAGTTTTTCCTCCAATCCGGAAACACTTTCCCAAAATATGGAATTCTCAATTTTATTGCGTGCCAGTATAATACGAGCATATTTTATAATAATAATAATGAATGTGACTAGAGAGAACCAAAAGTAAAGATTTCTCTGGACATATACTGTGGTTGTGTTAACGCCGAGTAACGCAATTCGAGTTCGCAGAAGTTTGAAATGAAAGAGACTAGTAAATATGATAGAATCTTAAAGGCTGAAAGGAGAGGTACTCTTAATTACGTTAACCGAAGCGGGAAGTTGTACTTTTGTTCTTTAATTTTCTGTTTACAAGTTAAGTTAACGTGATATATGTATATATAGGGTGTTTCATAACATGTGAGACGCACTTTCAGGATGGATTCAGGATCTGAAAATAATGAAAAAAAGTTATATAAACATATGCCCGAAATCGCTTTGTTTCCGAGTTAGTACAGCTCGTTTTGTGTTCCAGCAATTCTTTCCGCAAACTGTTTACAAACACTGCTTGCTGACAATGTTTGTGAGTGTGTACGAGACTTATTTCATGTATGACCTTGCCGATTGTAATGTTTCGTACACTCTATGACATGTTTCAATATCGTTGAGTGTAGAGCCATCAGTCAGTCAGAGGTGCATCGCGGTGTTTCGCTATTCGTATTCGTAACTTCTTAGCGTGAATAAGTGCAGTCCAGTGAAAAAAAAAACTTTTTGTGCTATTCAGTGATAGTGTGCATTTGAAATGAGAAAGGAGGCTTATTCAAACAGGAATGGCAGACATGCATCTCATTTATGGATTTGCCGAGTGTAATGCGGCCACAGCAAGACGTCTGTATGCGGAAAAGTTTCCGAATCGCCGTGTGCCAGGTAAGAAGACCTTTCAGAGAATAGACGAGCGTCTTGGTGATAGATGATCATTCAACAAGCGAGTTTCAGATGGTGGTAGACCAATCAGCACCAGAACTGTTGAGTTGGAAGCGCGGGTCCTGAATCGCGTGGAGGAACATCGTGGTGTCAGCATCTAAAAGATAGCAGCAGCAGAGGGGGGTTTAAGATACACAACTGTGTGGAGAATTTTACGGGAACAACAGCTTTACCCATATCACATTCAGAGAGTACAAAGCCTTATTGAAGGTGATTTCCCTCCACGAGAGGCTTTTTGTACTTGGTTCCTTCAACAGTGTGCTCGCGATCCTCTTTTTCTATCCTCCGTGTTGTTTTCTGATGAGGCTGCCTTCACAAGTAATGGCGTGATCAATTTTCACAACACTCATCACTGGGCCGAAGAGAATCCGCATGTCATCATCCAGTCAAGGCACCAACAACAATTTACTCGTAGTATAAATGTATGGGCAGGACTTATTGCCGACAACTTAATCGGTCCTTTTGTTTTGCCTGGAACATTAACAGGAGAATCCTATTCCAATTTTTTAAGGAATGATTTAAGCGATTTACTAGATAAAGTTCCTCTTGGTGTCCAACGTCGTATGTGGTTTATGCATGATGGCGCTCCGCCTCATTTTAGTCGAGTAGCCAGAGACTATTTGGATGACCATTTCCCTGATAAATAGATAGGCCGTGGAGGACCCATTCTGTGGCCTACTCGCTCCCTGGACCTGAATCCACTCGATTTTTACCTGTGGGGTCATCTGAAATCTATCGTTTACGTGACACCCATTGACAACGTTGAAATACTTCGCCAACGTATGGAACAAGGATACCAGAAAATCCAAGCAATACCTGGAATGTTTGAACGCGTCAGCCAGTCTATGACGAGGCGTGTTCAGTCGTGTATTCCAGCGCAAGGCGGTCATTTTGAGCACTTCCTTTAAAGGTAAGGCGGATACTTGCTGGAACACATAACGGGCTGTAACTCGGAAACAAAGCGATTTCAGGAATATGTTTATATAAACTCTTTTCATTGTTTTCAGGTCCAGAATCCATCCTGAAAGTGCGTCCAACATGTTATGAAACACCCTGTATATATATATATGATGTGTATATGGGTCGATAAAGAGAGAGAGAGAGAGAAGAGAGAGAGAGAGAGAGAGAGAGAGAGAGAGTAAAAATTTTATACATAATTCAAGCTGAAATAGATTATCATACGTTTATGATACTGGAAGGCGTTCATGTGGATATATAACATCTGGCTTACTGGGGTATTCTTCCATATCAGCATTCATGCCATATTAAACCAGATGCAGAGAGAGTTTACGAGTACAGTTTTCCTTATCGTACAGAAGATAAAATAATTAATTAAGGAGTTCATGGCCCCATGTCAAACATTAATTTCGTTTTCGAGGGAAGAGAAGAGAGAAGACTAGATAAGCGGACTTAAACAGAATTTGAGCATTAAATTATATATAAACTTATGAGTTGAAATAAAATGCAGAAACGAAAATAATTTCATTAATATATGACATTTCTTCATAAATTTATTTCAAAATAACGTTGCTTTTTTTCCTGTACTTTATGGAATCTATCCCATTCGACTCACTAATTTCAGTCCATGCTTCAACCTCTGGTAAATACCAACATTTGCACTAAAATTTGGAGAACTGACTCAAATTTTCGCTCATTCCTGAAATTTGAGGAATCTAAATCGCAACTTGAAATGATAGTTTTATCTCCGCCGAATATGTAAATTAACGTGTACATTTAATAATAAAGATGCATCGAATGTTGTATCTTAAAGATAAAACCACAATTCATTAAATTCAATGAGGATTGTTCTTTATTAATTTGGGATGGTAAGAAAAAATTACTAAACATTATGTATACTAAGTTTCACTTTCTCATTTGTGTCAGGCACTCGATACTCTGACGTCAATCCCTGGCACTCCTGAGATAAGGTGACTTACGTGGAAATGGTTCAGATAAAATACTAATGAGTTATTTTTTAAGTGTCGCGTCTGATAAACATTAACCCGATAATGAAAGGAAACTAAACTATCTTCAGATTTGCAGTTTTAAGTGACAAAAATTTAAAATCTAAATTTTCTCTTTTACAATCATTTTTACTGTATTATATGAAACAGGAAATTACATAACAAAAAAAAATATAATTACAAACTATCACATAAAAAATTAAAATACTACTCTTGCAAAGGTGAATGAAGTTAATGTGCTTGGCATTAATTTACAAGAAAAACTAAATTTCAAAAGTCATATCTACCATATCAAATCTAAAAATATCAAGATTTCTATTCATATTATTTAAGCTAAAAAAAAAACTTCCTCGAAGCGCACTTACCCTGTATTATTCTTTTATCCATCCACATTTATTAGATTGTATTAAAACGTGGAGTGGCTCAAAGAAATATATAAAACATCCTTTGGAAGTCATTCATAAAAAATTCTGAGAACTCTCTCAAATAATGATAACAGACAAAGTCACACTTTCCCAGTGTTTAAAGAGTTAAATATTAAAAAAAACTAAATGAGTTATATAAAAATTCAATGTTGTTTTCAATATATTCAGTTATAAATGAAAATCGACATACATCACGCATTCAATGAGCATTCACCCCTTCTCAAATACATCATCATTTATAACACTAGACTCCCCAGAGATTTCATACGCAAACCACACTAGACAATGGAAACTGCAGGAAATGCACTCTTTCAAAGGAGCAGATGTATGCCATGCAATTCTCATAAATATCAGACAGTTTTCATCACTAAATGTATTTCGAAAATCATTAAAGCAGTGCTTTATTATCTCCAACTTATAGTATGTAGAAGTTCACTGCTGCCACTATTTCCGTAGTAATTAAGTTTCGATTGTATAATTAACTATCTAAAATATGTTAATATCATTAAGCAATTTTAATTTCATAATTTTTCCTAAATTTAAAATTGCATCAAATAATCAAACACTACTTTTGTAAATTTTTACCTTTTGTTTATTATTATTATTATTATTATTATTAGTATTATTATTATTACTTGCCATTTTCACTTTTCTTATGTATTATATAAAGTGAATCGCCGCAGGGCCGTTTCTATCCATTAGGGGGCCCTAAGCAGTATACCCATTTGAGGCCCCACCCCTCCATCCACCAACTCACGCCTTACTACATCACCTCAGCACATACATACAAAAAATGGCTGTTAATAAAAAACAATTATGAAACAATTTTAATGAAACATTTATGTCCAAAACAACAAATATGTACTTTCAGAAGACAAACAGAAAAAATACTCTTCATGAAATTCCTGAAAATTAGCTTATACATTATTTAGAATAAATGACACAGAACTATGTATAAAAAAATAATGCAATTATCAATTACCAAACAATTACTAACTCTACGATACAATCGTGTAATAGCTAACAGTTATACAGAACAGTTTGTATCTTCAAAATTTTTGCTCTAGATTTTTTCTGGGCAAAATCATCAATAACATCATCATATGAAATATCCCTGCCAACGTCCTGGTTGATGCTTATGATGCCAAGGCCACTGAAGCGATCCTGCCCCATTGATGATCTGAGGTAGTTCTTGATTAGCTTCATCTTAGAGAAGCTCCTCTCAGCTGACGCTACTGTCACAGGTAGAGTGCAGGCAATTCTTAGTGCAACCCAGAGATTGGGGGTATAGTTCCTCCAGTTGCTTCTGATGAATGAAGGAGAGAAGCTCTAATGCAGTCATGTTGTGTGGGGGTAAAGTCGGCAAGTTCTTAATTTCGAGGGCCAGTTCTCTTCCATCAATGTCAGAGTCAGCTCCAGAGCTCAGTATCTTAGAGAGCTTTTCACATTGCAGGACAAGTCTTCCTTGTTCATTGTGGTGAAGTTTAGGAGAACCCCAAATATGTCCCTCACATCATCTAATGTTTTGAATCTCTCATTTATTGACCCGATAGCACAATCCACCACCGCATTGAAAAATTTAACTTCCAGCCTCTTTAAGGCTTCTGTAAATGGTTCGTCAGGAGCTTCGTAAACAAAGTGCTTTTTGTGGATCTGAGCCTCTCCTTCAGCACAGCCTCCACATTCATTTCCTCACATATGTCCCTAGCTACGACTTGTGCTGCAACAAAACTGTGTTTCTGTAGCTGGTGAGTGAGTCTTTTGTTTTTGTGAGGAGATTGACTGCCACATCAAACTGCATTGTAGGAGACTGCAGAAGTTTGCTCACATGGTTAACTGCATGAAGAATGTCATACCATACTACTGTGCAAATCTGAAAGCGATAAGACCCTACCTCCTCTGCAAGTGCTTGTGCTTCAGTCCTGGCTATGGCATCTGTGGCATTGTTTCTGACTTCCAACAGGGCCTCTCTGATGTTGTGGCTCTGGTATCGCACAGCCTCAATGCTCTTAAGCCGGCTCTCCCACCTGGTTTCACTCCAAGACTTGAGTGTTATGTTCACGTGCTTCTTTAGGATTGTCCATCTTTGTGTAGCTGTTGCAAAAAGGTTGTACAATTTTTGTACGTTGCCAAAGAAGCTGATGGCATCTGTGGAAGCTTTAGCTGCATCAGCCACTACAAGATTCAGAGTGTGAGCCCCACATGGAACATAGAGTGCATGACAGTTCTTCTCTAATAATCTTGCCTGAACACCTTTGTTCTTGCCCTTCATGTTCGCTCCATCGTCATATGGCTGTCCTCTGCAGTCATAAAAGTGAATATTCAGTTCATCTAGTCTCTTCAGAATCAGAACTGATAAACCCAGGCCTGTACTTTCTGAAGCCTCAAGAAAGCCCAAGAAGTATTCTTTTATTTCTGGTACTTCACTCATTTTAACAGTTCTGATAATAATCGACATCTGTTCTTGGTGGCTTATGTCTGGAGTGCAGTCTAAAATGAGTGAGTAATATTTAGCTTGTTTTATTTCTGCAACAATGGCATCCAACATCTTCCCACCAATGGACCCAATGAGCTCATTTTGAATGATGTTTCCTAGGTAACTTGAATGACTATATTGGCCACTTTCGACTCTGCTGATGTGTTGTTTCATCACTGGATCAAATTTGGCAAGCAGGTCAACCTCCTTGAAGAAGTTGCTATTGTCTCGATTGTACAATGTAGAGGAAGACCCCCTGAAAGCAAGGTTTTCTCTCTGCCAGTGATTGGATTGTACTTACAAGACGTGTGAGAACATCTCGCCAGCGTCTTCGCTCTACCTCCATTAATGACATTTCAGTTTGGTCAATGGTCCTCCCAGTTTTTAGTCGCAGTTCCAGATCCTTCCATGTTGCCATTTATCTGCATGTTCTGAACTATTTTCATGGCCTTTCAGAAGCGAACCAACGTTTATCCAGTCTGAAAGTCCATCCGTAATTAGATTGTACGACTTCCTTGAAAACAACTTGCAGCAGAAGCAATAAGAGCATCATTCCTTCTAGAGTACATCAGCCAGCTTCGCTTTATTTTTTCCCCATTAATTAATGTTCTGTGATATTAATGGTGATGAACGCTTCTACCGTCCTCTCTTTTAGAATGTGAACTCTGGACTGATTTGAAATGGTCCTCGAGACACCAGATCTGTCTTCAAGGCATCTGACAGGACAACTGGCCAGTCATACGGATCAAGCGGTGGAGCAGATCTTGGTTCTTGTTGCTCAGTAGAAGTGCCTGTGTGGTGTTTAAGCTGAACAGAAGATGGGCCACTTGTTGGTTCATCAGGCTCTACTTCTACTGGTGTTTGAGGTTACATAGAGGATGGTCCTGCTGTTGACTCATGATGCTCATCAGGCTTTGCTGAGATGGCTTTTCCAAATATTTCAGTAGTGCTCCTCAGAAGAACATAACATTACATATTCTGTTAATTTTTGCTAAAATACTCTTTCTTATCTTGTTTGATAATTGATCTGTGTGAACAGAATTTGAGGTGATGTGATCCATTAAATTTCACATTTCGAAATATATAATATTAAGAGACTAGCTTATCTACACGATTCCTGAGCACTTGCCAGCTTGATGGTCTACCTAACCTAGTTGCCTGAACTGTAATCATAAGAATATACAAGTGGCACATCTCACCTGTGCACTGAAAAGCTTCTCCTCTCTATTTTCTTCTTTTTCCGTTTTTCAGCTCCTGATGGATAATGTCATTTCATTTTCCAAGATGCACGAAGTCACATCTAGTTAACCACAACTAATCTGCTATAATAATATGATAATAATGATGATGATAATAATAATAATAATAATAATAATAATGTTATAATTGTAACGTTAATCAAATATTCAAATAATCAGATCATTTAGGTTTTAACCAACAAAATTCACATTCTGAAAAAGATGAGACAAGAATTAATAAACTTGAAAACATAACGAAAATAATCCTACTTTTTAAAGTGTTACAAATCTCTTAATAATTAGTAAATTAGTGAAATAATGTTTTACAATACTAGAAAAATTAAGTTTAGGAAAGTATAAGCATATAGTAAAATAAAGTTAAATAACACTGGTATGCATATGAAATTTTTTTGTCTGCTGTGAGGTTTTTCAACTCATATTATATAATTGGACCATGCTGAATTCGAAAATGACATTGGTTTTCCTCAATCAGGTCAGGTTTTTCTCTATTGGCCATTTATTATAAGTCCAATTTTATCCCCAAATTTATTGATTTTTTTAGCTTAAACACTGTAGATACGAGTAATATTATAAGAACACTCGTGAAAAGAAAACATTGTGTGAATAAATATTTTATTCATACAATGAATATGGAAAAAAGTTTATTGAGGAAGGAATGAAGTTTTTTTGGCTTTCCGTCTGTGTTTTTCTTCGGGCACGTCTCGCTTCAAACACCATCAATAGTCCGCCAGCATATTGATATCCCAGTTTCCCTGGTACCTCTCTTCCATTATTTTGTATCTTGGTGAAATCGTTCACCCTGTCCTCACTATAATCCCCGCAATTTTCAGGAAAATAGTCCAAGTGGGACCACAAAAAGTGCATTTTTATGGACATGCGCGACCCATGAGCTTTGAAAGCTTCCATCAAGTTTTCGACAACGGACTCGTATTCTGGACTTCTACGCTTGCCAAGAAAATCAGTGACAACTGATTTGAATGCCTGCCAGGCATTCTTCTCAGTTGGAGTCATTGCGTTTTCGAACTGAGTATCCTTGATCAAAGTTCGAATTTGAGGACCATCAAAAACCCCAGCATTTAGTTTAGCATCAGATATATGAGGAAATTTACTCTCGCGATATCGGAATGCTGAACCCTCCTTATTCATTGATTTGATGAAATTTTTCATCAAGCCCAGCTTAATATGAAGTGGTGGAGCAAAATATTTGTTGGTGGTACAAGGGGCACTGAAACGACATTATGCGACCCAGGTTCAAAACTCTCTCTGGATGCCCATTCACGCTGTGCATAGTGCTTCTCATCCGCTCGGCTATCCCATTTGCAGAGGAAACATGGGTATTTCGTGTATCCCCTTGCATTCCCAATACAAATGCCACAATCTGAAAAAAAAAGAAAATATTTAAAGAATTTAGAGAATTTGTTCTATCAGATAAAAAAATCTATGCATTGGACTGTATCACTTCTGTGGGGAAGTTAAGTGTTCTTATACGCTCTCAAATAACCTTTGGAAAAACAACATAGTCAATAGCAATAGTTTACTTATGATATTAGTATTACCTTCAAATCTCCACAGATCCTCCAGTTATGTTGGTCGTATACGAGAGCATCCAGTAAAATTTTCATGTTATCGTAGCTCTCAGTAAGTTGTACGGAATGTGCTACAGGGACTGATGCAACCCTATTCCAATGTTGAGAAGTACTGCTTCAAATTCGTTTAGACGAGTTATAAATAGCCTCCATTCTGATGCGTTATATGGCAGGCCCAAGGATTCGATTAGCCCCTCAACATTGCAGCAGTACACTAAGGAAGAGGTATTTTCGTGCACTACAAAAAACTTGCGGAATTCTTCCTCTCGTTTCCTATACCAGGAGAATGTTGTTCCCGGAGCCAGCAAGTTGTCCTCTCGAAGTCGTGAGCCCAAGATCTCGGCAGCTAATTTGGAAAGTCCTAAATCCCTGGTAAGATCATTAAGTTTGGCCTGGTTGAGAGGCCTCGGCTCATTTGAAGCGGTATTTTGAGGTATATACGACTGGGACTGGTCATTGGCATTGGTCATTGATTCATCATCAGAATCATCGAAGTCCAGGGTTTGAGGTGGGTCGGGTATTGGAATTCCAGGACCATGGGGTACAGGTCTCATAGCAGAAGGAATGTCAGGGTATACAACAATGTGTTTATTCTTCTTGTTAACTCCTGAAAATAGAAACACAGAAACATGGATATAAAACTTGCATATGAAATAGAAGAAGCATTCAGACTGGCGGCTCGTGAGGGAAGGCTGCGGTCTGTAAGATATGAAATAGGTCGATGGAGTCTGTATATTTTCTTTCTTTTTCATTCATATTGTCCCTTCGGGGACAATATGAATGAAAAAGAAAGAAAATATACAATCATTGTATATGTAAATGTAACTTGTATAACAATATGTATGTGTAAATGTATTTTCTCGAATCAGGCGAGTTTGTCTAAAACAATTCGTCTAAAATACAATTTGTCTAAATCAATTTGTCAAAAACAATTTGTCTAAAATAGTTTGTCTAAAATCAATTTGTCTAATAACAATTTGTCTAAAATACAATTTGTCTAAAAATAATTTGTCTAAAATACAATTTGTCTAAACAAACAATTTAATATAATATGGCATACAAATTGTTGCCTGATGTACAATGCTATTTATTACTTGCCACGCCCCATCTTAAAAGGTTACCTCTTGTGCGGAATAGTACATCGAAATCAGTTATCCCGGAACCCATAACCCGGTTAGGTTAGGTTAGGTTAGGTTAGGTTAGGTATATTATGAAATAAAATCAACCCATTTTCAATCTTTTCATCCTCACTCCAAATTTATCAAGCAGACAAATGCATTTCTAGTTATCTTCAGTTATTAGTCAAATTGTATTTTAGACAAATTATTTTAGACAAACTATTTTAGACAAACTATTTCGATGTACTATTCCGCACAAGAGGTAACCTTTTAAGATGGGGCGTGGCAAGTAATAAATAGCATTGTACATCAGGCAACAATTTGTATGCCATATTATATTAAATTGTTTGTTTAGACAAATTGTATTTTAGACAAATTATTTTTAGACAAATTGTATTTTAGACAAATTGTTATTAGACAAATTGATTTTAGACAAACTATTTTAGACAAATTGTTTTAGACAAATTGATTTAGACAAATTGTATTTTAGACGAATTGTTTTAGACAAATTCTCCTAGACGCGTATTTTCTATAACAATATGTATATGTAAATGTATGATTACCATTATGGTGAATATTATGCTATATATGGTGAATATTACATTATGGTGAATATTATGTCAAGTTTCATACGAGGATTTCAAAATATTTAAGAAAAATAAATTTATAAGCCCACCTTGGAGGTTTGTCATGCAGAAATAGCAATCTGTCACGTGATCCTTTCCTTCTCTCCAAATCATGGGAATTCCAAAAGGCAAAGATTTCGCTCTGCCTTTGCTCCATCTTCTCAAATTTTCAATGCACGTCTAGCAGCACACATGAGGGGCGAAATTTTTGTCCTGGTCCCCTAGCTTAATTCCAAAGTATGCTCTATACATTGTCTTCACAAATTTAGTGATTTGGGACTGGTTATTTGGCATGGTAACCGTCCCACATATGTAGCAGAATCTATTGGGATCATTTTTACACGCTCTATTCATTATGAAATATTTTATCTATATGCCTGAAAAGTAAAAAAAGATATTATACAAGTGAAACAAGTGATGATAGATGTTACTGTTCCAATTCCGCTTTGACAAAATCACGAAAAATTCTATTTTACTTATGAGGCCATAGCCGGATAACCTGAGCTGATTGAGAAACACGGATTGCAGATTCGAAATCAGCAGGAAAAACTCTATACGAATCACTTACAAAACCCTTGACAGCAAAATTGATGCATACCAGTGTAATATAGAAATAAGATCTCACAATAGTTATTTACACATAACGACCAAAACGTTTCGTTTGTCTCCGTTTTATCACATTTGTCTCATACAAAAACTTTAATTAATACGACAATAATAATAGTAATAATAATAATAATAATAATAATAATAACAATAATATTAATAATAACTTCAGCTATATTCTATTCTTGCCCACTGAGCTATGACTTGGGAGCCTCTCTAGGGGCCCCCTAGTAGCAGCGGGGCCCTAAGCGGCCGCTTAGTCTGCTTATGCCAGGAAGCGACCCTGTGAATCGGATTAATTTTGCCTGAAAAGCTTCCAAGCTTCCAACGGCATATTGAGATCAGAATACTGTGAATATATTAATGCTATATCAGGTATCTAAACAGTACATAAAAATATTGAAAAATATTGTAAAATGTAATTTGTATTGTTTTCCTGAATAAAGGTTTTGTTTTGTTTTGTATTTGTAAAAGCATCAACATGATAAATAGTTATGCAAACTCTTTGTAATATTCGCAAAGACAGAACAATTTCTATTGACGTGTTTGTTATTATTAGTGATTATAAATCTATAAATGTTAAATTTGTTAGACGTTTGTCTTCAAAACGTAAAATTGTTTAATGATGATAATGATAGTGAAAATGATAAACTTTATTGTCAGGCTATAAATCCCGTAAAATCGTAAAATATGCTTGAAGGTAATAAGAGATAAGATAAACCGAACAATAATAATTTTAAAAATATAAAAATTATGACAAAGAGAAATAAAAATAAGATACGTACAGAAACAAGTAATAATAAAAACTACCCACTGCTAAGATTACAAAAAAATAAAGAGTACACGTAGTGACAATACCAACATATATATGGTAATGATAACGATGATAACGACAGTGACAATTATAATGTTTATTGGCAAAAGGCAGATCCCCTCCACCTAATAAAAAGGTATAGTATCCATCAAGGTAATCAACGATACAACCAATTAAAAAACAAATTTAAAAAACATAAAAAAAAAGACTACGGTAATAAAGAAATAACAATAATATACGTAAGGAGACGAGAAATAATAAAAATTAGTAATAACAGCTTCATAAAAATAAAAAATACATGTAATGGAATGGCTAATGCAGGAGTTAAATGGAGCTATAGACAAACACTTTCATACTAAAAGGTCTGCAGTCTAAAAGACATAAAGCAAGACTGATGAATAGCTTGGACAATAGGCCGGGTCGAAAAATTAAATTTGTGAATTTCCACATGCCTGTGTCCAAGAAATTTTTAGATGCACTATAAATGCTCAACAATGATTAAAAAACCTAAATTGATCAAGTTTTAGATGTTCCGCAAGTCTTCTGAGGATTGCAAGTAAAACGTAAAACATTACAAAAAACTTTAAAACTTTTAAAACTTTATTTAAATACGTAAACTTTATTAATTATTTGGCAATTATGATTTTTTATTAAAATTTTCTTGTATTTTTTGTATTCTTGTTGCTATTAAGTTTTTTCTTGACTGTTTCGTCCAGAATATATATAATTTATATATACAATTTTTCTTTTCAGAATTGATTATTATTTGAATAGTTAAATACGCGTTGTTACACTAACAGAGTGACTTTCCCAAATTATCCAAAATGACTGAGGCCGTAAAAGTGAAAGCAACTGTTGAAAAAATCATGAGTCCAGCTGTTTCCCTTTTTGGGAAAGCTGAACTCAGTGGAAATCAACTTCTCCTTTATGAAGACGTTTTAAAAGAATATTTACAAACAAGATATCTCTTACTAGCTAGTGAGGGGAAAAAAGAGCCAAATGCTAATGATGTGGCAAGAATAGTTGCATCAAAGGTAAAAGAGATCTGGAAAAGTGCATCAATTCCAACAATATCAGAACAGCAAATATTAGCCAGAGTAAAGGATTGTCATGAAAAATCTAAAAATATGATGAAGACTGGTAGAAAAAGGGAAGATTTTGAATCTAAACTGACAGCGTTCAAATCCAAAAATCAAAGGCTTTTTGATATTGCTGCCTGCAAATGTCATGATCTGTTTTCTTGCACTTGTGAGAAAGAGCTAAAAGTTCCTGCCATGGAACGTTCTTTCCTAATTAACCAAAGAGGTGCACGAAAAATGGCAATAAGCAGTATTGATTTACAGACAACGAAGAAACTGCAAATAAGATCTGAGCGTAAAGAACAGGAAAGAGCACGATTTTCTAAAAACATTGAAGATGGAGATATCAATAACCCAGCCACTTCCAGGGAAGAGCCAATGGACTGGGATAACTTTCATACAATTCCTGATTCTGACACATCAACAGATACAGAGAGAGAGCGTGATGATGAGGATCACATTGAGGAAGGTATAAAGAAATCAGGTGAAGCACATAAGCTCACTCGCAAATTGCCTTCATTAGCAAAAACTTGTGACCGACTCGGAATATCAGACAGAACTGGTGCAGCCGTTGCCTCTGCTGTTCTGGAAGATTTTGGTCTCATTACCTCTGAAGATTATCACACTGTTGTGGATAAGAATAAGGTGAGACGGCAGAGAAAGAAGATCAGAGAGGAGTTGAGTAAATCAAGTGAAGAAAGTATAGAAACATTGTATTTTGATGGAAGAAAGGACTTAACTAAAGCAAATATCTGTAAAAATGGGAGGTACTACAGTAGAACAATTACTGAGGAACACATCACTCTTATAATTGAACCAAAATCAAAATATCTTGGGCACTTCACTCCTGTGACTGGAAATCAACTGACATTTCTAAGGGAGTGATAAAGTTTCTTAACAGTAACAATATTAAGGTAGACAATCTGAAGGTCATTGGATGTGATGGAACCAATGTAAATACTGGCATACGTAATGGAGTTATCAGGCAACTAGAGGTACACTACAATACTTCTTTTCATTGGTTCGTGTGTTTGCTGCATATCAATGAGCTACCTCTCCGCCATTTGTTTAATTATTTGGATGGTGAAACCAAAGGACCAAAAGCCCTTTCTGGAAATGTTGGCAAAAGTCTTACTGCGTGCGAAAAGATGCCAGTTGTCAAGTTTGAAGCAATCAAATCAAGTAATATGCCCTCTATTCTGGGGGATCTCGATCTAAGCCAAGATCAAAAGTATCTCATGGAAATTTGTAATGTAGTCATAGAAGGCCAATGTTCCCAAAACCTTGAAAACCGCAACACAGGTTCTTTGAACCATGCCAGATGGCTTACGACAGCCAACAGGATAGTTAGACTTTATGTTGCGACCAAAAAGCCGTCAGAAAACTTGAAAACTCTGACCGAATTCATTGTTCGCGTTTATGCCCCAACTTGGTTTAATATAAAGCGAAATCCTTACTATTACCAGGGACCAAGGCACCTCTGGTTTATGATATCTAGTTCAAGATACCTATCTGATGAGCTTAAGGCAGGCATATTTTGCTCACCCAGAAACTTTATTGGTCTCGATGTTATTTGATGAAAGGCAAGTGATGAGAGCTTTCCGGCGCATTCTTTTAGCCAGGGAAAGTGTGTCCTCGGGCATTAGAGAATTTAGACGGCCTAAAATCAATTTCTTGGCAAGAGACTACACAGATTTAATTCGATTTGGAGACTACCCAAGACATGAACCACCTCTGACAAAAAGCTTGACAAACACCCAGTTAGAGCTTATCGTAAGTGGTGATGAAACTAACCCTCTATTGAAAAAGTACCCATGTCATTCACAAGCTGTGGAAAGACATGTCAAATTTGTAACAGAAGCATCAGCTTCTGTCTGTGGCCAGGAAAATAGAGATGGTTTTATAAAGGCAAGAATTGCTTCAAGATCAAACATGCCTACATTTGAGTCAAAATGCGAATACAAATGTCAATAAACTACATGTAAAAACTAATGGAAGGGTGAATTCTGGGTGATTTGCTTTGTAAACTATCATGGCAAGTCAGAAAAGAGCTGTAGTTTACTATACGGAGTATCGGAAAAATCACTAAAACTTTAAGTGACTTGTGGAACCTCAAAATATTTATATAAAAGCTTGAAAGTTTGTCGTGATACTTCCTATGTAGGTACACAAACTTTCGTAATACAGGGTAAATTAAACTTCCCAAAAAAACTTTTTCAAGCAAAAACGATCAGGCCTATTGGACAAGTGGACTGTCTGAGTTTAATTCTTCTCATTAGACTGTATTGAATATGTCTTGTTACCTCGAGGAGCCTCGGAACGTTGCGGTTAGTGAACATTTGAGAGGCGAAGCATCTTGAAGGTAACTTATGTAGGATCTGTTGTAAAGCAAATTGAGCACTCTGCAGAAGTTTTTTTATAATTAACCCAGAGTTGCTGCCCATAAATATTGGTGCAGAAAGTACGAAAGAGGGTGTCATTAGTTTCGTTTGTACAGAATTTGAAGTTCCTTATAATTATGTTTGTCTTAGCACAGTAACTTCGATATTGTTTCCTTATATCTGAGTCGTCATTCAAGATGCTGGTGATAGTTTGACCCAGATACTTAAATTCTTGTACCTGTTCTGTTTAACTCTCTATCTTCTCAGTTTTATGTATCTGGCATGCATCTATTTATGCATGGAATATAATTTGAAAATTGACATATTACTCAATTTTCTGAAACGAAAACTAAATATTAGATCATTTGTTAAAGGTTATAAAAAAAACATCTATGAAAATTAAAGCCGAGTTAAGCATTTGGAATATATTTTACAAATTTTACGGTTTACGCCTTCTTCTGTCCGTAGCTCAGTAGGTAACACCATTTCCCTATAATCGAAGTCGGGGGTTCGTCTCCCGATGGTGCTGGTAATAATAATCCAGGAGTTAGTGCAATCGGTTGAGTCAGTTGGCCTGAGCACTGTGCCAGTTTCTGGTCTTCTGATTGATTATTATTATTACGTCTTCCTCTCGTTAAAATAGTAAAGGAAATATGCGAAAAAAATCACAAATTAAGATTTTTTATACCCACCAGTTTATAATATCTCAACGACGTTAAGCGATGATGGACCTGTTTCGCAGATGGATGGGTGACCGGCCTCTACGTTCAGATGATGTAGTGACCCCAGACTCGGTCCCACGTAAGGCTGTAGGTCCCCTCCTTCATATGACCATTATCGTTACGAAATATGTTAAACAACAGCAAACATTATTATTATAACTTAGGTTGTTATCCATCAATTTATTTTATATACGATTCACTTAAAAAATTAATGCACTTTTTCAGTTAAACATGCAACGCATACTCCAGGAAAACACTTTTATGGGTAATTTTGCTTGTGCTTTTAATGCTTGAAACGAATGTTCTTGTTGTTCCGCCTATATGAATTTGGCGCCCTTTTGTGTTGGGAGCGGCTCTGCAATTCCGGAGAATTATGCTCAAACTCTCTAATCCTCGAATGCCTCTTACATTCTTTGGCTATGCATGTAAGGGTATCTATACTCAGCACGAAAACAACAAACAGATAACAACATCAAAGAATGTAAAATCTAAATGGATAAAATAACGAGATTTTCCTTTTAAAATATTAAAAATAGCGAATAAAATTCGGTAAAACACATTTTTATTGGGATATTTCTAGCGAATTGTATTTAAAATCATATTGGGTGCATATCTATCTATCTATCTATCTATCTATCTATTTGTGTGTCTATCTATCGTGTTTGTGTGTGGGTGTGTGTGCGTGTGGGTGTTTATGTGTTGCAAAAATGCAAAACCAGTGAAGTTTATGCTTTCCATCTAAAATTTAATTCATAAACAGTCTGTGATCAAAACATAAACTAATTAACTAACTAACTAACTATCTATATATCTATCTCTCTCTCTCTCTCTCTCTCTCTCTCTCTCTCTCTCTATATATATATATATATATATATATATATATATATAGAGAGAGAGAGAGAGAGAGAGAGAGAGAGAGAAAAAAATTTAATTTTTAGAATGAAAACATAAGTGATTCAATTATATAAGTGTGCATATAGAAAGAGAACAAAGTACACACACTATTCCATGCCCACATAATCCTTATGACTTCTTGTTTAGTTCCACCCGTATTTAGGTGCAAGATAAATCAAGAGCTGAAAGACAAAGAGATGAATTGTAGGTCATTAGTCGTCTTGTAATTCAAAAGCATTCATAACAGTTATGAAGCTTTCAGAACACGAAATCAAATTCTGACAAACACAGGCTGTCAACACCCCGGAAGCAAACGAGACCAGAATGCAATTAAAGCAATTTTAGCAACAGTAAAGAAGCTTTATTTGCTTCTGAATATATAATAAGGAATATTATTAATGTTTGGGGCTGTTTAACTTCCTTTGTAACAAAGGCAGGGATTTCATGCGATGTTTTTTTGCTCCTATACTACTAAAAATGTTTATTTCTTTACCTTTACCGATACCTATACGTATTAAACATCAATTGAAAATATAACAAATTAGTATAGGTCAGTTCCGGTAATAAGGATTTAGGAAGCGCAATGAATTTTTAGAACTACCCGTTTATAAGAACTACAAAAAATTAAGCACCTACTGATAACACCGGTCTGCATGAAAATCGATTTCTTTATTTTGAGTTGTGATTCTGAAGCAGTTCGCTGCGCTGAATTAAAAAATGCTACCAGTTTTTCTCTATCACCCACAGTTTTAAAGTTATTAGCAAAACAATTTTGGGGCGTTTTGTAATTTTTTACCTTTTTTATCTTTAATTAATTTCGTTTTTCATATCTTTCAGATAGATAATTCTAACATTACGTCTTTAAAATTTTAATAATGGCTTCTAGAGGATGTACCCATAGTCCAGACATATTTTGTTATATTTGTGGTCAGTATGTTGTAAAACAAAGGACAAATGTAACGACCTTCATTAAGAGAGCTTATCATGCTTATTTTGGAAATAAATTAGGAGATCAAGACAAAAGTTGGGCTCCACACAAAGTTTGTCTTACGTGTGTTGCGGCACTAAGGAATTGGAGCAAAGGTAAAAAGGAAAGTTTGCCATTTGGGATCCCTGTGGTATGGCGCGAGCCTAGAAACCATACCGACGACTGCTACTTCTGTTCTTGCAATGTTAAAGGTTATAATGCAAAGAATAAAGAGAGCCTTCAATACCCAAATCTTCCATCTGCAATAAGGCCGGTACCCCATGGTCCAGAAGTTCCTATTTCCCGCCCACCCGAGAGTCTGGATCAATACAATTCAGATTCTGATTCAGCTCCAAATCCAGACAATGATGATGTTTATGGACAGCCAACAGCTGACCGAGATCCTCCTAAACCATTAACCCAAGCCGAACTAAATGACTTAGTCAGGGATTTGAATCTGCCTAAGGACTCTGCAGAACTTTTGGGGTCTAGATTGCAGGAGAACAATTTATTGGCATCCGACACATACTTCGCTTGGTACAGAAATCGTGAGAAAGACTTCGTGCCTTTTTTCGAAGAAGATGGTCCCTTGGTATTTTGCAAGGACATCACAGTGTAGTGAATACTCTTATTTTAGTTTCAAGATAAATGTTAATTTTACCGTCTTGAATTTCGGAATAGTTATAAATTCATTTTAAATTAGTTACCCCTCATAATTCAATTGTGAACCACATTAATACTAATTTTATGTATATATATTTTTTATTGTATGTAAACATAATTAATTATATATCACAATTGTCAGTTAATTATTTATATTCAAATATTTATTTTAATCTAATACCATGTCCATTTTACAAATAAATAATAGAAAACCAAGGTTATATTTTCCACCTTTGGTACTGTCGCAGTTTCGCCTAACGGACTCAATACGGCTAGTGAGATAATCACTGGTTGGCACTTAACTAGCGGCAGTGCTTATGGCTACATCATCCAGGTTAACCTATACCGGATAGATGCGCTACGGTCCCAAGCCGTAGCTTGCCTAGGCCAACGACGACGACGTAAACCAACAATTGGTGACCCCGGAGCTGGATTACCCCTTTTACCCGAACGACTAGGATTAGACTGTAACGTCGTTCGTGCCCATCACCCCCTTCACCCGAGCGACTAGGACCAGACTGTAACGTCGTTCGTGCCCATCACCCCCTTCACCCGAGCGACTAGGACCAGACTGTAATGTCGCTCGTGCCCTCTGCCCCTCACCCCTGCCCGTGCGCTCTGTGCCTGCGCTCGTCTCAACCTCCACTCCTTCGTTGGTAACTTGTCGTCTTGCTTGTACGTCAGCAAGCATAGGAGAAGATGCCTGACGACGCTGGTGCCATCTCCCACTTGAGCGTAAAGCTCCCCGTCTTCTGGCCGGGTGATCCATTTATTTGGTTCCACCAAGTGGAATCACAATTCAACTTGGGAAGGATCACCGCTAGCAGGACAAAATACGATCATGTTTTGTCCTCTCTACCAGCGAGCATCATCTCTGAAGTCCGTGACGTCATCGTGTCTACTTCCACGAGTGAGGACCCATACAACGATCTGAAGTCTGCCATCCTGTGCCGCACCACTGTCTCCGAGCGTGAGAAACTACATCAGTTAATCTCAAAAGAAGAACTTGGAGACCGTAAGCCCACTCAAATGCTGAGGGCTATGCAGTGCGCTCTAGGCGAACGCGCACAAACCTTCGATAAGGACATCTTTAGACAGTTGTTCTTGCAGAAACTTCCTCCATCAGCTCAGCGTGTCTTGGCCACTATGGATCCTGCTACTCCAGTTGATAAACTAGCAGAAACTGCCGACAAAGTAGTGGAGATTGACACAGCTCCGGTCAACAACGTGAACACACAATCGGAACTGGAGTTGAAAGTGAAAGAGTTAAGTCAACAACTCAACCACGTTTGTTCTCTGCTACAAAATCAACGGCAAAGAAGCCATTCTCGGTCAAGATTTACGAAGAGGCATCGTTCGAGTTCCGGGAAGATCTGCTTCTACCACTCGAAATTTGGAAAGAAGGCTAGGAAGTGCATCTCCCCTTGCAATTTTTCGTCGGAAAACCCCAGCAGCGAGTCCTAATGGCGTCTAGTACTCGCACTGCCAACCTGTTATTCATAAAGGACAGGAACTCTGGTGTCAATTTCTTGGTCGATACCGGAGCGTCAGTCAGTGTATTCCCTCAAAAATCTGGTCATACGCACTCGGAATCTCCGCCTCTATACGCTGCTAACGGTTCACGCATACCCACGTACGGTACTCAGTCGCGTGAACTAAACTTGGGCCTTCACCGATCCTTCAAGTGGATTTTCATCTGTGCTCAAGTGCGGCATCCCATAATCGGCGCTGACTTCCTCCAGCATTTCAAACTCCTGGTGGATCTTGACAAGCGACGCTTATGCGACCAGGCCACACTGCTTTCTGTTCTTGCCAAACAGGTTGCCCTTCCGGACGCCTCGAACTCTGCACTTTCCCTCGTTCCCCCTAATTCCATGTACCAGTGCCTTTTCCAGCGATATCCAGGAATTCTTCAACCGATGCAGATGGGTGATACCATTAAGCACACCATTACCCATCACATTACAACAAAAGGTCCCCCTGTGTTTGCAAAACCCAGACGTCTTGCCCCGGACAAACTGAAAGCTGCCAAATCGGAATTCCAGCTTATGATAGATCTTGGGATAATAAGACCTTCCAAAAGCAGTTGGTCCTCTCCCTACACCTGGTCCAGAAGAAGTCAGGAGACTGGAGACCATGTGGGGATTACCGGTTTTTGAATTCGACAACCATCCCGGACCGATATCCGGTACCAAATGTCCAAGACTTTACTTCTCTTCTCCACGGCAAATCTATCTTCAGTAAAATAGACCTCGTTAAGGCTTTCCACCACATTCCCGTAGAGCCTTCGGATATTCCCAAGACTGCAGTTTGTACACCATTTGGGTTATTCGAATTTTTGAAGATGCCGTTCGGGCTACGGAATGCTGCGCAAAACCTTTCAGAGGTTTATAGATGAGGTCACCAGAGGCTTAGACTTTGTTTATGCCTACATCGATGATTTGCTTGTGGCCAGCTCAACGGAAGAGGAACATAAGGAACATCTTTCACTCCTCTTTCAACGCTTAGAACAATACGGTGTTACTATTAATGCATCTAAGTGTGTGTTTGCACAGCCAACCTTGGAATTTCTTGGTCACACGATTTCGCAGCACGGAATTACCCCCCTTCAGGACAAGTGTGAAGTGATAAAAAATTACCCTATGCCAAATAATCAGCGTGAGTTACGTCGGTTTCTAGGTTTGGTAAATTATTACCACAAGTTCATTAAAAACTGTGCCAGTGTTCTTGCTCCTCTACACGCTATGATCACACACAACGCAAGGTAACGAAATTGGTATGGTGTAGCGATAGTTTACAGGCGTTCGACAATGCCAAAAATGCTATCAATAGTGCATTGTCTCTGTCATTTCCTATCAGTGATGCCCCCCTAACTCTGACGGTCGATGCCTCAGATGTTGCGATCGGTGGAGTGTTGGAACAAACCATTAACGGTCAACAAGCACCCATCGCGTTTTACTCGAAAAAGCTGCAGCCAGCCCAAACGCGTTATAGTGCTTTCGGACGTGAACTTCTTGCTATTTACTTAAACGTGAAGCATTTTCAACATTTCCTTGAAGGCCGAGAGTTTTGTGTTTTTACCGACCACAAACCTTTGGTCACTGTCTTCAATAAAAACAGCTGTAACCACTCTCCCAGAGTCATCAGGCAACTCGATTATATCTCGCAATTTACCACAGATATCCGCCACATCAAAGGTGTCTTGAACACTCCAGCGGATGCACTTTCAAGAATAGAGATTACTTCTGTTACTCTCAGCTCTACACTGTGGAATGCTATTGCACAGGATCAAGATAAGGATACGGAACTACGAGACCTGCTCAGAGAAGACTCCACTCACTCACTTTCCCTCAAGAAAATGAGTATGCCAGGATTGTCTGTGCCCCTCTATTGCGACGTATCAACAGCTGCTATTCGCCCTTATGTCCCTCCATGTCACAGACAAGCAGTCTTCACGGATCTTCATAAGCCCTCCCATCCTGGTATCCGTGCTTCGCAACACCTGGTTACCTCTCGCTTTGTTTGGCCCTCGATGCGGAAGGATGTCAAACATTGGACCAAAACGTGCCTTGCCTGCCAGCGTGCCAAAGTCCAAAGGCACACCAGGTCCCCCTTTGACGCATTTCCGCCCCCATCCCAGCGATTTGAGGTAATTCATGTAGACATTGTTGGCCCTCTTCCAGTGATTCAAGGCCAACGTTATCTGCTCACCTGTCTCGACCGCTTTTCCAGATGGCCTGAAGTCATCCCACTTCCTGATATCCAAGCGGACACTGTTGCAAGAGCCTTTCTTCATGGATGGGTATCAAGATTTGGATTGCCGACAAAAGTCATCACTGACCAAGGTCGCCAATTTGAGTCTTCGCTTTGGAAGAAGTTTACCAGCTTGTTGGGTACAGTACATGCGCATACCTGTGCGTATCATCCGCAAGCTAACGGCCTCGTCGAACGCTTCCATCGCCAGCTGAAGTCATCCCTTATGTGTCACGAAGACTCCCATTGGATGGATAAGCTTCCACTCGTGTTGCTTGGTATTCGCTCTGCATTTAAGAGTGATCTGAAGACTACAGCGGCTGAACTAGTCTATGGAACAACACTGCGGCTACCAGGTGGCTACTTCACTGCAGGGGATAAGTCGTGATCCTACGGAATTCGCTCAAACACTTTCCTCTCACATGCAGTCCCTTCAGCCTGTTCCCCTCGATTGACTAGCCAACAGAACATCTTTCTTTCCCCAGCCCTCCAATCTTGCACCCACGTTTTCGTTCGTGTACCTCTCCCAAAACGGCCTCTCCAATGTCCATATGACGGGCCCTATGAAGTTCTCCGACGTACGCGCAAATCATTTCTCATCCAGCGCGGTTCCAAGGTCGACAAGGTTTCTATCGATCGTCTTAAGCCTGCGTTTTTGGAATCAACCTTAAGCGAGGTACATGTAGCTACCAAAAAGGTCCAGGGGAAATCAGTGTCGTTCGGAACTCTTTGAACTTCCTCTCTGGTGGGGGAGTGTGTAGTGAATACTCTTATTTTAGTTTCAAGATAAATGTTAATTTTACCGTCTTGAATTTCGGAATAGTTATAAATTCATTTTAAATTAGTTACCCCTCATAATTCAATTGTGAACCACATTAATACTAATTTTATGTATACTATATTATTTTATTGTATGTAAACATAATTAATTATATATCACAATTGTCAGTTAATTATTTATATTCAAATATTTATTTTAATCTAATACCATGTCCATTTTACAAATAAATAATAGAAAACCAAGGGTTATATTTTCCACCTTTGGTACTGTCGCAGTTTCGCCTAACGGACTCAATACGGCTAGTGAGATAATCACTGGTTGGCACTTAACTAGCGGCAGTGCTTATGGCTACATCATCCAGGTTAACCTATACCGGATAGATGCGCTACGGTCCCAAGCCGTAGCTTGCCTAGGCCAACGACGACGACGTAAACCAACAACAGGATTAGTGTGCAAGCTAGGCATCGAATACCAAACCAGTGACTGGAGGTTGTTTATAGATTCCTCTAAAACCAGTCTAAAAGGAGTGTTACTGCACAACGGTAAAAAATATGCATCAATCCCAGTGGCCCATTCTACTCATTTAAAAGAGACCTATGATAACATGAAACTGCTTCTGGAAAAAATTCAGTATCAAAATCACAGATGGATATTGTGTGGAGATCTCAAAGTCCTTTGCATGTTACTTGGGCAGCAATCAGGATACACTAAGATGCCATGTTTCATCTGCGAATGGGATAGTCGAGCACGTGACCAGCACTGAAAGAGGAAAACTTGGCCTCCTAGAGAGAATCTTACCCCAGGATCAAAGAACATTTTACATGAACATCTAGTTGAACCAAATAAAATCCTCCTACCACCCTTGCACATTAAGTTAGGCTTGATGAAGCAGTATGTCAAAGCATTGAATAGAGAAGGTGAGTGTTTCAAGTACATTTGTTCAAAATATCCAAAGATTAGCTACGAGAAAATAAAGGAAGGTGTTTTTATAGGTCATCAGATTAGAAAGTTATTGACAGACGATCATTTCCTGAACACAATGACCAATAAAGAAAAAGAAGCATGGCTTGGTTTCAAAGATGTTGTTGAAAACTTCTTGGGAAACTACAAAAGCCAAAATTATGAAAGACTGGTGGAAAATATGCTTAAAAAGTTTTGCGCCTTAGGCTGCAACATGAGCCTGAAAGTTCACTTCTTATTTTCGCATCTTGACCGTTTTCCCGAAAATCTCGGAGATGTCAGTGAGGAGCAAGGGGAACGATTTCACCAGGACATCAAAACCATGGAAAGAAGATATCAAGGAAGATGGCATACAAATATGATGGCGGATTACTGCTGGTGTCTGCAACGAGATCAGCCTAACGCACAGCATAAGAAAACATCAAAGAAGCACCGGTTTAGTCGTCATTAGTCACATCTACCTTCGTAGTCTTAAGTCTTTGGAATAAGTCCTGAAATGTTTGCAAGTAAAGAAGGTAAATATATTTTGTTTCTTTCAGTTATTTTTTATTCTTTCATAAACAAGCAATATGCTTGTCCAAGAGCTAGGAGCTATTTAATTCTGCTTTAATTAGGTTTTACTCTATCACCTAAAGATTTCGTGCTACAAGGGGTGTTGTAATACCTCATCTGTCCCCAAATGTTAACCACCCATTGATGGGAGGGGAGAGAGTATTTTGCTGGGAACGGGACTGGTTGTTATATATATTTACCCTACATTATTATGTAAGCGTTACTGTAGTCTATAACAACAAAATTTATGGTTTAGCATGTGCAATACTACACCCTGTAGTAAGAAAACCATACGTGATAGGGAAAAACTAACTATATTTTTGAGATCAGCGCTCTCAAATTATATAGAATCACCAACTAGTTTATAAACATCGATCGACAAGTTTTCAAATGTGTACTGGTGTAATTGTATTACAGTTCTGGAATTAATTTACTGATATTTTTAAATTACCTTTGTAGGAGCCATCTACTGTCAAATTATATATTACATTACAAAACATCATTACGGTTCTTGTCAGAAGATGAAGATACTGTATGAAGCTCAGATGATAAATTTTACTTCAGCATCACAACAAACTGTAAATCACTGTCTTCACTTGTGATATAATCTTGTAAACAGGTTTGCCAACTTTATTGTTGGTTATGCCTTTATATTGCCTATAATAAAAAACAATGATAGGGAAGTCATAACTTTGAGTGATAAAAACACTCCAGTTTATATGAAGTTAATTGATTTAAGAAAGAAAAATAACAGTGTTGGAAAGCAATAGATAGTTCGAGTAATATTTCATCGTAAACTATTTCGTTATTCCACTTTGAAATTTTTACTTTCAGAAATGACTGCTGCTACTGCGCTTTGCGAAACATTTTTTTTCATTTTACTATTTATTATGACTTCTACGTACATCAAGATAACAGTATTTCCAAGGACGTGGAGAAAATAGAACTTTTATATCAAATTATGCATTCGGTTTAGGCCAATCATGTATATTTTTCCACATATATATATTAGGGGGGGGGGAGTGAAACCAAACAAGTTTTCTTTCCCTTTAGACACACTGAAATTATATTGTGGTTTTAACTAGGAAACAAAAAAAACTGAAATAATATTCTAGAGTATCTTGAACTGGCCCATTTTTGCCAAAATATGAAATGGACGTCGTAACTAGGTTTACGGTGGTTTATAACTGATTCTTGGCTATGTTGTGGGGGAAACAAATAGATATAACCTACACAAAACTTAAAAATATATCTTCTGCAAATAATTTTCAGGTTATGTAATGAATTTCTATTTACTTTTCTGGATTAATGATTTTCTCGAATTTAGTGTTCTGTTGCAAGGAATATAAAGAAAGAAGGAAAGAAAAATAACAATTTTTTAAATATTTGTTTTATTAAATACATATAGAGTATAGGAACACACAGCAAATGAGGACACAAATGGTAAATGCAAAAAACAACCTTAATTATTCGAATAAGGCAGGCAAACTTTTAGCTTTTTCACGTTTTTCTCTAGCTGAGTGACACAACAGTGCCAGAATAATATTTTCCGGGTGAACAAATTAGACATTTCGGGATATATACTTCTTAACAATTTCTACTAATTCTCTAGACAAATGCTCAATCCTATTAATAGAAAACACATGACTTGGGCCATCTAAACAATTAGGTTTACACTTGATTTAAACCAATTAGGACTGCAAAACGGTAGAGTGCAAATTGCAATGCAATGTTGATAAAATGTTGCAAACGGTGGGAGGGGGTTGGCACCCATGGGGTAGAGGGGTTGGCACCAGTGGAGAAGAGGGGCTGGCACCCATGGGGGAGGGGGTTGGCATCCGTGGGAGGAGGGGGTTGGCACCCATGGGCAGGGCCGGCGAGAGCTGCCACGGGCCCCGGGGAAGTATTGGTTATGGACCCCCCTTTTTACGCAGTATTTTATTATGAATGCTTTTGTGTACATAACAGGCAAACTGATTATATCCAAGTCACTATTCAAGACATACAGTACGATAATCTCTATAAAATGTATGTTTATTAATTATATTTCCTCTATTATTTAACCAATTGTTTTATTAATATTTTTAGATTTTATCTCCCCTCTTTCGGGGTCCCCTAGAGGTCCGGGTCCCGGAGACTTAACCCGGCTTCCCCGCCCTCTCGGCGGCCCTGCCCATAGGGGGAGGAGGTATACAAGCAAGGGGGAGGGAGTTTAGCAGCCAAGCTGCATGAAGGGGGGAGAGGGGGTTGAAGGAAGGCCCGGGAGAATGGCCTCCCCCCAAAAGGGATACCCTAACCTGACCTAGGAAGGTAACCTAAGAGAGAGAGAGAGAGAGAGAGAGAGAGAGGAGAGGGAGGAGAGAAGGTCTTTTCGCAGGCATATCTCGACGCATACTGGAGCTCTTGACCTCAGCAGTTGGATTAGAAGTCTTAATCAGAAGAAGTGTCTACATATACATCTATTTATTTACCCGAAGTGGCTTAATCAGCCAGTTGGATTGTTTAGAAGGCAATATATATATATATCCGATGCAATCCATAAGAATAGTTGCCAGATTCCGCTATTTATTTAATTTGTATATATTTAATGGAGAGATGATCTCCGTATGATGAAGTTCTTGACAGCTCCAGTCGGCTTAGAAGTCAATGCAGATATATATAACTTTTGTAGTGTCGTTAATTTTAGTGTAGAATAATCAAATAATATCATATACTTGGAATAACAAAACACAACTACGTTATTTTGTTTATTTAGTCGAGTTATTTAACAAGGAATAAGTTATTTAACATACACTTTTTCGAAATATATAGAAGAAAAATATACAATCAAAATAACAGTAATAGTAGAAGAAATCTATATACACCAAAAATACACACTTTAACCGAGGAATGTATATATACACAATCACAAATAATAGTACAGTAGAAATCTATATACACGTTTAATATATGTACGCGTATGTATCTACACACTTATATATAAGCAGAAAAAATATTAATAGTACAGGATAAATCTATATACACGTTTAATATATGTCCGCGCATCTACACACTTATATATAAACTTCAAAATAAAAGTGCAGAAGAATTCCAATACATGCGTAAATATACGCGCTTTATGTTCTACTGCGCTTAATTAAAATACTAACTTTGCATGTAACCGAGTCTACAGTTACATCCTCGTTGCTTTGTACTATGCAATAAATACGATTTAACATTATTTCACCATTCAAAGTACGCGGGTGTCGATATTCGATATAAAGGGCTTTCAGATCGTTTAACACTATTTTTGTACCCACTTTACAATTGGTTGGCAAGTTATCACGCACAACGAGGGCATTGTTTGCCACAACATCATTATTAAATTCAGGTTTATAAACACTCTTTTCCAAACGAGGGTTTATTCTTTCCACTCCGAGCTTTTCAACCGTGAACTCTTCTTCACAACGCCTATCGACAATTGCAGTAATCTTCTAAATCGTGCCGACAGCTGACCATTATATAAAGAAATAGCTCTTCAGGGTGAACAGTGTAGGTGAGCTCAGTCCTGTACTGCTCAACTCCATTGTACCAAAGTTCAAGATATTTCAAAGAGTCTATACCTTTTAAATACGCATTCAGTTCCAATCCATTTTCGCCTTGTTCAGTCCTACATTCGGTAAAACCGTCGAGCAGAGCGGTGTACGCGTATTCAAGAACCGTATCAAAATAAAGCATATCGGCAACACGCGCGTCTAATATAGGCTTTAGTTTGCGGAAACTGACGACTTCAGACATTCTGTCGAGAATGAAACGGTTTCGCTTGGGGATAAGGGCGTTATTGTCAGCTGCATTCTTCCACATCAACCGTATATCAATGCATGGCTGGCTCGTTTTGTACACAACGTACAAATAACAGCGTATGAGGGTGCATCACTAATCTGCTCTCTCTTTTTGTGCCTACACCTGCAGGTAATTTATAACGGTCCTCGGCTCACTTCTAACCGCCACGAAGATTCTGTTCATCTCCTCAACACTTAAATAAATTACGTTCCGTTCACAGGAATTTGATTGTTTAGAACTCGTTTCAAGTACATAGTTAACAGCGCCGGTTTTACGCCTGAACACACGCACTGACTTCGTCACTGACACGTCGTATACGGGATTGAGGATACTGCTCAACGGAAGCTCCATCGTATATTGGTTTTCTATTGTGAAGATCGCACGTCCAGTCGGGTCAAGCTCTGAGGTGACTATGAGCAGCTGGTGCGCGGTTTGGCTCGGCGGGACGTGTGGGGGGGTGAGTCACACGGGGCGCGTCATACAAAGCGTAAGTGATTCGTGCAAGGTTGTTCCAACATGAAAGAATCATATGAATATTTGTATCCCATGATACCGGGCAATCGTTTAGAGAATTTTTCCATCTGCGATACATGAAGTAATACCGGCTTTAATGTTTTATCACTCCCACTCCCTGGAATGCGCACATACATCTTCGTTCAGCGGTATTCACCATTGTATTTTCTCGAACTACAAACATTTTATTAACACTACGACGCTCTATTTGAGAAAAACATGTGTTCATATCTGTCCTTTTTGCTTAACAAGCGATACTCATCTCTAAACTCTATTAGAAATTCGCACAAGCCTTTAGCCACAACCTCACTGCGAACCTCATCATGATATATATGAACGTAAAGATAAAAATATTTTAAGCTATTCATAATTACAAGATTTATATTCTCAGACGTGGATATGCGTACTCGGTGTGATGTAACATGACATAATAGTGCTTGTCAGACCATTCGTCAACAAGGTTCACAACTCACACCCGTTGCTTCTCTTCTGCACGTGATGCTTCTTTCACTTCGCGGTTTATGTGCGCCTTTACGCAGTTTAGTCCTATGACGTAGTCCATTACATCGATTGAGCCACGAAAGCCCGCATTGCTCTCGCCAGAATATCTGTAGAGTATTTGGACGTCCTGCTCCTCACGCTTCGCTCGGTTCAATTGGGCCTTAAAAGCCTCAAAGGAGGGAGGACTAGTGATTCTTTGAGTGGTCACCACATCTGTAGGCTTTATCGTATACCCCGTCATGAATATTGAGCACGCAATATCAAAGGTAGCATCACTGTTTTCGGTCTACGTGAGAATTCTTCAAAATACACGTCTGAGCTCCACGGCTTGTTGAGGTCAACTGAGGACGCAGGGCTGAGATATGATCAGCAAGGAGCAGGAGACACGTGACCCTTTTGATTGGGTTGCGCCGTACAGTGGCGGTGCTTAGCTTTTTTAGTGTGTACACACACACACACACACACACACACACACACACACAAAGGAGAAAATGAAACGCTAATTGAAACATGATTTATTTTAAATAAATAAACATATCGTCAACAAGAAAATAGTCTCTAATTCATGGCATATATTCAAATACAGGTAATAAATAAATAAATAAACATACCCTCAACAAGTAAATAGACATATATATATATATATATATATATATATATAGCAAAACATTCAAGGGCCATGGTACCTGAAGGGTACGATACCGTAGGTCCCCCTAAGCCCTCTAATTTCTTCGTCCCCCTAAGCTCCATCACGCCCCCCAGTTTATGTGCCTGAAAATTGTGAGTCTCTACAGTCAGTTGGGATGGCTGTCATTTTCATTTTCTAAGCTCACTAGCTACTTCAACGAATCAAAGTTAACGATCCGCCGGTTCGGCTTGTTAAGTGTGATGGCTTTAGCTTTCACGATATATCTTACATCCTCTCCTCACCCGTACCCCATAAGTTTTTGGACCTGTTGAGACAAAAGAACCAGCGCAGGCACTATCTCCATACTCATCCTTGATCTCATCAGTCAACTCTCCCTGAATATCATACTATCTGTGTCTGCGTACCGAACCCTCCGCCCAAGAGAATGCGGTAGACTCCAAAGTTTGATGCGAGCGTACGCTGTGGTGAAGCTGGCGACAGGTATGTTTGTAACACGTGATATATCTGTAGCCATTTCGGTTCTGTTTACTTTGTTATGTACGTATTACCCAAATTCACGATCTCCATGACCTCTTTATCGGGAGCATTGGCATAATCCCACACCTCGTTATAACTTTGGGGTAGATGGACGTTCCCCTTACTTGTATTCTGAGCAAATTATCCCCAAAGACTATTTAGGCACAACTTTGCACTAAAGTGCTTCCCTGGGTTCTTTACAATTTGAGACCTGTCAAGTTGTATCCCTTCACGATCACGGTAGCGTTGAATATACGCCGATTTTTCATTTTCGGTCTCAACTACTCGCGGGTACCCTGATGCTTCTACCTTATCCTTCTAAAAAGTGTTTATATATGGTATGAAAAGGTTGGGGAGCTTTTGAAACCTCCACACCTCATATATCTTCAATATTCTGTAACCGTGGCGAAAGGCTAGGGACAGCTCAGGACTTGTATATACACCTCTGATCTTCCGCTGGTTGGATGTGTAATTACAGGCCCCATTGTTCTTCTCTGCGCACTTCAAGCACAGGGGAAACATGAGTTTGTGGTCTACAACAACGGGTAAGACCGCCATCCATAAGTCGCGATGGGGTAGTGCATCTACGAAAGAAAGGCCGAAATAGTTCTCGTTCAAATTAGCTGAGAACGCTTCGATGGTAGGCAGAGCGGGTCCCACCACCTTTAACGGTGCTCCAACGGAGTACGGATTCTTCTTCATCACGTATGGGTATAAAGAACAGAAGTCGTAGTAATGGAGTTTCACGCCCTCCGTAGGTGGAAAGTATAGTTTGAAGGGATTTGTACGTCCACCGAACAAGCAATACTATCGGCAGGAGATCTACCATGGATATCTCCTACGATTCCCCACTCAGGACGTGGTCATCCACGCCACAAGCAACCGTTAAAGGAGTATTCAGTCTTTCCACCAGTGGCACGGTCGTCGCTTAGACCATGCACCTGAAAAGCACGGCCATTGACTTTACTGGCAACTTCCCCCGTGTTGTAGGTATGTTTTATATATACACCGGTTTGTTGCTGGAGGTGTATGAACCAGTAAATAGGCTTATGCCCATAACTGCGTGGGTTGTTTCTGTGAATGACGGCTATTGTGTCTTCAGGTATGAAATTGTTCTTGAACACTGTAAAGCACAATGAGGCGATCGTGGTTGCGACTTGTAGCGGGTCGCAGTTGAATCGGTCTATGTACATCCTTCTAAAAGCTTGGAAACATACTCTAAGCACGCGCACATCATTCACGCAATAACGCTCACATTCATTCGCTATATTGTAAGGATTATCTTCATTAAAATTGTTGTTGTAGCAGTCATAATCTTCACGCTCACTATCACTCATATTCGTTAAAGTAATGTTTTGGGTAGGTAAGCCTAAGTAATTTAAAGTGTCGCTAGTGAGGAAAGTGTAAGGGAAATACCCTTTTGAAACTTCAGCGGCTACGCCCATCACCTTGGGTAGCTTGGCTAATTTACAAGGTGTAAATAATAAAATGTCTTTAAAATGAACATTACCTCTTATTTGCATTTGTATAAGTTTGTTTTCTCTTTTCAAGGGATCGCCTGTAAACATCCCTGATGATTCGTATTGAAGCAGCTCCTTATAAAGGAATTGTGTGTCAAATTTTTAAATTTTTGTGTCATTTTTTTGAACTTGTCCGCTAACTTGACAATATAGGACACAAAGAGTTTCACGGGGTTGTCGTGTGAGTTCGTTTTAAAAACGTTTGTTCGTGTACCACATTTGTGACACTAATCACACTCGACTTCCATGCATTCATCGCAGATAGCCTGGAATACGAGTAGATGTGGGATAACCTCTTTCGTTTCAGCATCCGTATGTTTCTATATCGTAGGATACAGTTATACATAGTTTATTTTTAGGCTTAGCATCTTTCATATAACATACATGCTTTACACTATCTGCCTTATATTTCTCGTGGCATGTAGAACAGTGAATTTCATCAAATTTATGCGTGAATTTCTCCCAGTTATCCATCTGTATCATATGAAACATGTGTAGTGAATACTCTTATTTTAGTTTCAAGATAAATGTTAATTTTACCGTCTTGAATTTCGGAATAGTTATAAATTCATTTTAAATTAGTTACCCCATTATAATTCAATTGTGAACCACATTAATACTAATTTTATGTATACTATATTATTTTATTGTATGTAAACATAATTAATTATATATCACAATTGTCAGTTAATTATTTATATTCAAATATTTATTTTAATCTAATACCATGTCCATTTTGCAAATAAATAATAGAAAACCAAAGGTTATATTTTCCACCTTTGGTACTGTCGTAGTTTCGCCTAACGGACTCAATACGGCTAGTGAGATAATCACTGGTTGGCACTTAACTAGCGGCAGTGCTTATGGCTACATCATCCAGGTTAACCTATACCGGATAGATGCGCTACGGTCCCAAGCCGTAGCTTGCCTAGGCCAACGACGACGACGACGTAAACCAACAATTGGTGACCCCGGAGCTGGATTACCCCCTTCACCCGAACGACTAGGACTAGACTGTAATGTCGTTCGTGCCCATCACCCCCTTCACCCGAACGACTAGGACTAGACTGTAATGTCGTTCGTGCCCACCACCCCCTTCACCCGAACGACTAGGACCAGACTGTAACGTCGTTCGTGCCCACCACCCCCTTCACCCGAGCGACTAGGACCAGACTGTAATGTCGCTCGTGCCCTCTGCCCCTCACCCCAGCCCGTGCGCTCTGTGCCTGCGCTCGTCTCAACCTCCACTCCTTCGTTGGGAACTTGTCGTCTTGCTTGTACGTTAGCAAGCATAGGAGAAGATGCCTGACGACGCTGGTGCCATCTCCCACTTGAGCGTAAAGCTCCCCGTCTTCTGGCCGGGTGATCCATTTATTTGGTTCCACCAAGTGGAATCACAATTCAACTTGGGAAGGATCACCACTAGCAGGACGAAATACGATCATGTTTTGTCCTCTCTACCAGCGAGCATCATCTCTGAAGTCCGTGACGTCATCGTATCTCCTTCCACGAGTGAGGACCCGTACAACGATCTGAAGTCTGCCATCCTGCGCCGCACCACTGTCTCCGAGCGTGAGAAACTACATCAGTTAATCTCAAAAGAAGAACTTGGAGACCGTCAGCCCACTCAAATGCTGAGGGCTATGCAGTGCGCTCTAGGCGAACGCGCACAAACCTTCGATAAGGACATCTTTAGACAGTTGTTCTTGCAGAAACTTCCTCCATCAGCTCAGCGTGTCTTGGCCACTATGGATCCTGCTACTCCAGTTGATAAACTAGCAGAAACTGCCGACAAAGTAGTGGAGATTGACACAGCTCCGGTCAACAACGTGAACACACAATCGGAACTGGAGTTGAAAGTGAAAGAGTTAAGTCAACGACTCAACCACGTTTGTTCTCTGCTACAAAATCAACGGCAAAGAAGCCATTCTCGGTCAAGATTTACGAAGAGGCATCGTTCGAGTTCCGGGAAGATCTGCTTCTACCACTCGAAATTTGGAAAGAAGGCTAGGAAGTGCATCTCCCCTTGCAATTTTTCGTCGGAAAACCCCAGCAGCGAGTCCTAATGGCGTCTAGTACTCGCACTGCCAACCTGTTATTCATAAAGGACAGGAACTCTGGTGTCAATTTCTTGGTTGATACCGGAGCGTCAGTCAGTGTATTCCCTCAAAATCTGGTCATACGCACTCGGAATCTCCGCCTCTATACGCTGCTAACGGTTCACGCATACCCACGTACGGTACTCAGTCGCGTGAACTAAACTTGGGCCTTCACCGATCCTTCAAGTGGATTTTCATCTGTGCTCAAGTGCAGCATCCCATAATCGGCGCTGACTTCCTCCAGCATTTCAAACTCCTGGTGGATCTTGACAAGCGACGCTTATGCGACCAGGCCACACTGCTTTCTGTTCTTGCCAAACAGGTTGCCCTTCCGGACGCCTCGAACTCTGCACTTTCCCTCGTTCCCCCTAATTCCATGTACCAGTGCCTTTTCCAGCGATATCCAGGAATTCTTCAACCGATGCAGATGGGTGATACCATTAAGCACACCATTACCCATCACATTACAACAAAAGGTCCCCCTGTGTTTGCAAAACCCAGACGTCTTGCCCCGGACAAACTGAAAGCTGCCAAATCGGAATTCCAGCTTATGATGGATCTTGGGATAATAAGACCTTCCAAAAGCAGTTGGTCCTCTCCCCTACACCTGGTCCAGAAGAAGTCAGGAGACTGGAGACCATGTGGCGATTACCGGTTTTTGAATTCGACAACCATCCCGGACCGATATCCGGTACCAAATGTCCAAGACTTTACTTCTCTTCTCCACGGCAAATCTATCTTCAGTAAAATAGATCTCGTTAAGGCTTTCCACCACATTCCCGTAGAGCCTTCGGATATTCCCAAGACTGCAGTTTGTACACCATTTGGGTTATTCGAATTTGTGAAGATGCCGTTCGGGCTACGGAATGCTGCGCAAACCTTTCAGAGGTTTATAGATGAGGTCACCAGAGGCTTAGACTTTGTTTATGCCTACATCGATGATTTGCTTGTGGCCAGCTCAACGGAAGAGGAACATAAGGAACATCTTTCACTCCTCTTTCAACGCTTAGAACAATACGGTGTTACTATTAATGCATCTAAGTGTGTTTGCACAGCCAACCTTGGAATTTCTTGGTCACACGATTTCGCAGCACGGAATTACCCCCTTCAGGACAAGTGTGAAGTGATAAAAAATTACCCAATGCCAAATAATCAGCGTGAGTTACGTCGGTTTCTAGGTTTGGTAAATTATTACCACAAGTTCATTAAAAACTGTGCCAGTGTTCTTGCTCCTCTACACGCTATGATCACACACAAACGCAAGGTAACAAAATTGGTATGGTGTAGCGATAGTTTACAGGCGTTCGACAATGCCAAAAATGCTATCAATAGTGCATTGTCTCTGTCATTTCCTATCAGTGATGCCCCCCTAACTCTGACGGTCGATGCATCAGATGTTGCGATCGGTGGAGTGTTGGAACAAACCATTAACGGTCAACAAGCACCCATCGCGTTTTACTCGAAAAAGCTGCAGCCAGCCCAAACGCGTTATAGTGCTTTCGGACGTGAACTTCTTGCTATTTACTTAAACGTGAAGCATTTTCAACATTTCCTTGAAGGCCGAGAGTTTTGTGTTTTTACCGACCACAAACCTTTGGTCACTGTCTTCAATAAAAACAGCTGTAACCACTCTCCCAGAGTCATCAGGCAACTCGATTATATCTCGCAATTTACCACAGATATCCGCCACATCAAAGGTGTCTTGAACACTCCAGCGGATGCACTTTCAAGAATAGAGATTACTTCTGTTACCCTCAGCTCTACACTGTGGAATGCTATTGCACAGGATCAAGATAAGGATACGGAACTACAAGACCTGCTCAGAGAAGACTCCACTCACTCACTTTCCCTCAAGAAAATGAGTATGCCAGGATTGTCTGTGCCCCTCTATTGCGACGTATCAACAGCTGCTATTCGCCCTTATGTCCCTCCATGTCACAGAAAAGCAGTCTTCATGGATCTTCATAAGCCCTCCCATCCTGGTATCCGTGCTTCGCAACACCTGGTTACCTCTCGCTTTGTTTGGCCCTCGATGCGGAAGGATGTCAAACATTGGACCAAAACGTGCCTTGCCTGCCAGCGTGCCAAAGTCCAAAGGCACACCAGGTCCCCTTTGACGCATTCCCGCCCCCATCCCAGCGATTTGAGGTAATTCATGTAGACATTGTTGGCCCTCTTCCAGTGATTCAAGGCCAACGTTATCTGCTCACCTGTCTCGACCGCTTTTCCAGATGGCCTGAAGCCATCCCACTTCCTGATATCCAAGCGGACACTGTTGCAAGAGCCTTTCTTCATGGATGGGTATCAAGATTTGGATTGCCGACAAAAGTCATCACTGACCAAGGTCGCCAATTTGAGTCTTCGCTTTGGAAGAAGTTTACCAGCTTGTTGGGTACAGTACATGCGCATACCTGTGCGTATCATCCGCAAGCTAACGGCCTCGTCGAACGCTTCCATCGCCAGCTGAAGTCATCCCTTATGTGTCACGAAGACTCCCATTGGATGGATAAGCTTCCACTCGTTTTGCTTGGTATTCGCTCTGCATTTAAGAGTGATCTGAAGACTACAGCGGCTGAACTAGTCTATGGAACAACACTGCGGCTACCAGGTGGCTACTTCACTGCAGGGGATAAGTCATGCGATCCTACGGAATTCGCTCAAACACTTTCCTCTCACATGCAGTCCCTTCAGCCTGTTCCCCCTCGATTGACTAGCCAACAGAACATCTTTATTTCCCCAGCCCTCCAGTCTTGCACCCACGTTTTCGTTCGTGTACCTGTCCCAAAACGGCCTCTCCAATGTCCATATGACGGACCCTATGAAGTTCTCCGACGTACGCGCAAATCATTTCTCATCCAGCGCGGTTCCAAGGTCGACAAGGTTTCTATCGATCGTCTTAAGCCTGCGTTTTTGGAATCAACCTTAAGTGAGGTACAAGTAGCTACCAAAAAGGTTCAGCGGAAATCTGTGTCGTTCGGAACTCTTTGAACTTCCTCTCTGGTGGGGGAGTGTGTAGTGAATACTCTTATTTTAGTTTCAAGATAAATGTTAATTTTACCGTCTTGAATTTCGGAATAGTTATAAATTCATTTTAAATTAGTTACCCCATTATAATTCAATTGTGAACCACATTAATACTAATTTTATGTATACTATATTATTTTATTGTATGTAAACATAATTAATTATATATCACAATTGTCAGTTAATTATTTATATTCAAATATTTATTTTAATCTAATACCATGTCCATTTTGCAAATAAATAATAGAAAACCAAAGGTTATATTTTCCACCTTTGGTACTGTCGTAGTTTCGCCTAACGGACTCAATACGGCTAGTGAGATAATCACTGGTTGGCACTTAACTAGCGGCAGTGCTTATGGCTACATCATCCAGGTTAACCTATACCGGATAGATGCGCTACGGTCCCAAGCCGTAGCTTGCCTAGGCCAACGACGACGACGACGTAAACCAACACATGCCACATTTACAGATTCTCATTTTACTACACGTACCATTTGATTTATGGAACTCAAAAGAGTTATTATTGAAAAATGTGCGTCTACACACATTACAGTCCCTCTTCTCAGCTTCAAGTTTCACATTTGGAACTTTTACACTGCTCACATACCATGTGGCAATCTTTACAATGTTTCACTATATCATCCGCAAACTCGAGACATCCCTTACATAAATCACGATGCCTCCCATTTTTTCGACTCTTATCATAACTCGCGTAAAGAGTCTTTATATTGCGGATGGGGAGATACGTTGTCCCTGACAACCCTAAAAAAGTAGAGGTTTTGTACGTTTTCTCACACTGCTTTTAAAAACATACCCAGTCCTACGACGATCATCCATTCCAAATACAACTATGCGAACATTCATTTCCTGCTCTACCCTTCTCAGCTCTTCAGGGCCCATATTAAAGTCAAACTCGAGCTTGCCATCTGCTGCCAGTTTACGGGCACGCTGTACATCCGTAGGCAACCAAATTTTTGGGGCCACCATATTTAGTGCAGTATACAGTTCAGCCAAGATTATTGCTATAAAGCCGCAATCATGCTCGGTATTTGTATGCCTTCTGTAAATTACCTGAGAATTGAAGTTAAGTGTATAAGGTGTATCGTGAAGTCGTCCATGTTGAAGGCGATACTACTTTGAGAAACCTGCATTATACGGCCCGTAAGATATTCTATATCTACAGCAGCCAGGCGCCTGTAGGGAATTATTACCCAAAGATCATCTATATCCCCGTCATCTGACCCGAACCCAAAGGACAGCCGCGTCCTGACTTCACGTCCCTCCCTCTTCTGAAGGGCAAACTCCACAATACGTTCAAGTACGCGCCGTAGTCCGTGTTCAACACCATTGCTATACATGGTTCGCGGGTCAACCCTGAATACGTACCGGTTTCTAGTCAAGGCCGGTGTGGGCGCACTCCTGTCACGCTTTATACCTAACGTGGAAAGCGAATCATGAACTATATTATGCCCTCGCTTTCTCCTCGAATTTTCGCGTGGGGGTGCGACAGTTGGCGTTGCTGGGGGTTCGCTATCGGGGATGGAGTCTGTAGCCTGAACTACACTGTCATCGGTATCGTCTGCAATATCGATGATGGGGACATGATGCTGGCACAGCACCTCATCCTCATTGTCATTCACGGTTCTGAGGAAGAAGAGGAAATACAAGACAGTAGAATATAAGGAGCATCACTTAAAATTTTATTATATTTTATAAATGTTCCACTTAGGAGTGTGACGTGTTAGATTGGATTCTGTAGAAAAATTCAGGATCACGAGCCTCTCCACATGCATTATATCTGGCCCTACAGTATGTGGTAGAACTGTGTTTGTGCTTAAAATCATTAAAGATAAGCGGAAACTGTTCTCAAATTTTGTGCATAAAGTCATATGATGCGATTCGACATACCAGCCCTTATTCTATGAATACCAAGATTATATTTTGTTCCACAAAGGTGTTTATGATGTTAGTTCGTTAAAGGGTCATGAGCACACGGTCATTGTAATTGACGATCTCATGTAAGAAATGGGTAAAACGTTTGCCGAGACATTTACAGTGTTCTCCAACCATCTTAACATAAGCGTATTCTTCATCAATCAGGATCTATTTTTCAAAAACAGATACATCGGCGATGTGTCGCTAAATACACAATATCTAGTCTTATTCGCACAAAGTAGAGATTTGTCACAAATAGTGGTATTAGCCAATCAAGTGTTCTCGAATTAGCGGAAGGAGTTTTTGGAAGTTTATAAAGAAGCTACAAGTCAACGTTACGGATATTTGCTTTGTCACCTTCATCCGCGAAACACGTTTAGGGTGCTTCTAAGAATGAATATATTCCTAAACGAGCCTGAAACGGTGTATATCCCAGAAAGAGGCTAAAGAAATACCGTAAATTAATAAAAATCTATCATCGACTGCCACGGGCACTGCAGAAGCTGTTTGTTAAAAATATTGACTTTTACTTTTTAAAATGCATCTGTGAAATTTGTTTTAACATTATAAAATGTAATGTACCAATGAAACCCCCTCAGAAGGCTCTCCTACGCCGTTACAAGGACATAATACGCGCACTCGCTTGTAAAAGTCAAACTGTAGGGAAGAAAAAACGAATTATTTTACAAAGAGGGGGTTCATTCGTCCCCATCTTATTTTCAGTTTCGGAGCCTTTACTGACTAGTTTAATTCCACACGATTCCACATGAGGTGTATGCTTCACTACAAAGCTCAAAGAGTACAGATACGATTCTAGAACCCCGTAAAAGCAGGCTTAAAAGAATGGAAAGCGATTTCTCACCTGATGAGAAAAGAATGTTATACCAAGAAGCTTTGCAGAAATTTCTTCATGAATATGAAAATTATAAGAATCAATCCGACAGAGGTCCCCGTAGCTATTAGGCACAGCGCAAACGACGTTCAGCATGGAGGCATAGGACCTGGGGTCGAGGCTAGTAACAAGTATTCAAAGAACAACGGTGCGACCCCACAACATATCGAGCATGTATTAAAATGCAGTCTCCACATACATTGAGGAATAAAGGCATGTCTTTATAAGCTATTGAATGAGGATCCCAGTATAGAGTGGACCGATACAGGTGAGGTTGCTGTAGAAGGAACAAAGGTACAGAGTTCAAACATCGTTGACATCGTCCATGACTTGGTGAGAAAGTGGGAGACGCCCTCACCAGCAGGATGGAAACATATTAAAGCAAGACTACAGCAAATAAATGTCCCCAAAAATTGATAGGTAATCTGAACAGGTTAAAAGACTTGGGACAAGCCTCACATGTCCCACAGCAGAACACGCCTTCTTCCCCATCGGCAGCATCTCTGAAGAGGAGGAAGAAGAGACCAATCAGCGACGACCAACCCTACCGAGCGCCTCTAAAATACGCAAATGGCTAACATATCAAAAAAAGTTATTGTGACATTTCTAACCCAGCCTCCTATGTCGGCGTTAATAGACTGTACAGAGGCGTTTATAATGACGGAGTAGGGAAAAAAGATGTTCAGAGGTTTTTGCGGGCGCAGGATGCTTATACACTTCATAAGCCGGTGAGGAAAAAGTTTTAAACGACCAATACAGCAGCAGCCTCGATTGATTCTATTTAGCAGGTGGATTTAACAGACATGTAGAGATATTTAGTGTATAATGGCGGCTGCCGGTACATCCTATTCATAATAGATGTATTCTCTAGCCACCAAAACGCTGATGTTGAAAGAAAACAGGATTCCTGGCTATTTTTTTACGGATATGGGGAAAGAATTTACAGGCAGGGGATTTCAGAACATGCTGACAGGGTTTAACATCAGTTATTAAACTAGCAATTTTATACATAAGGCACCTTTAGCTGAAAAAGTCCAGCGTACCATAAAGGAACGCATGCTTCGCTATTTCACACATATAAACACATACAGGTATATAGACATTATGGATTCGCTGGCCTTATCATACAACTGTTCACACCACCGCGCGATTGGTACAACACCTAGCGAAATTGTAGGAGATATGCACCAAGAATGTGAGGTGAGAAAATATATTCGTAGAGTGCCACCACGTTCTGTGCATTTCAAAATCAATAATTACATAAGGCTGTCGCGTTCGGGTAATAAATTCACGAAGAGATTTGAGCAAGGTTGGACACCTGAGATTTTTAAAATTAGGGTCATGAGACCTAAATATGAGATAATGCTGTATTACGTTGAAGATATGAATGGGGAAGAAATTGCTGGAGGCTTTTATGGCGAGGAGCTACAGAAAGTGACAATTAATTTAGGAAAAAATGTGTTTAAAATTGAAAAAATTTTAGCAGCAAAGGTTCAGGAAAGAGAAAAATTGGAGCTATTGAAGAATAGGGACCCCAGCCTTCTTTAGTTAGCCTTATAAGGCTAACTAACGGAAATATCACGACCTAACCTAACCAATCGTTAGGATAACTGTACGCCCTTGACGATTGGTTAGGTTAGGTCATGATATTTTCGTTAGTTAGCCTTATAAAGCTAACTAAAGAAGGCTGGGGTACCTATTCTTCAATAGCTCCGAAAAATGTACCTGGTGAAATGGCTAGGGTACTCAGAAAGCTTCAACACCTATATAAAAGCTGATGCAATAATGAAGCTTAAATAGTGTACAACATGGCGCCTAACCACTGCTACGTCGCACTCCCGTCCTCTTCTTCTCTGTCTGTACATCCTGGCAACACCTGCCCAACTTTGTAACAGAACTCCACGGGCTAATTCAATTGGGTCGTGAATTATATGAGGTAGGAATATGCGAAATTCAATTGGCTACCAAATTTTTAGGAACTGATAAGAAAGAACCCGTTTTTACGGTTCTTAGAAACCGTGATAAGTGTGAAAAGGTCGGGATAACTCAGGACGAAACCATGCGTGCCGCCCGGAGTGGGGAGGCACAGTAATACATTACGGTAGTAACACTAGGCCCAGGTTATTATTGCGAGGCCGAGGATGTTGTGAGAGACTTAAATGGTAGTTTGAAAAGATCGAATCTTACGGCTGATTTAATATACGAAATCTTAAGCAAAGATACCCCGGCACATACTCTGACTCTAAAATCAGAGGGTAACAGAAATATTAAAGACAAAGGGCTGTTTAAAATTATAACCTAGGGCCGATATGGAGCAGCCATCCAAAGAGATACCCTTCATGAAGAACAACATGACTTGTGCAGCTTAATGTATCAGCTGAAACTGGAAAAATTGAACGATAGCTACCTTACCCCGGACATGTGCTATATTTACAGCAATATCATGGAACATCAGTTTGTTGGGGTTACCTAGGCATGCCTGGTGCACATCGTCCACATTCCCAATCATAGAGGAAGGAGCTTAAGCATTAAATACAACAAGCCTCATTATGTCAATGTCGCAACTAACCTATTAACCAATATCCCAATATATATAAGAACGATTGAGGGGAAAAGTTTTCCATTCGGTGATGGGAGCTTAACAGTGAAGCTGCACTTTCGTCGCACTGTGCTATAATGACCCGAAGGCCTTTCACAGTGTATCAAGGGTTGAGATACCAGCGCGGGAGTGGGATTGGATCCATTTTTTTCATTCATACTGCGGACGGCTGTCCCCTTGCTGAAGAGTGGTGCCAGATATCTCGGCAGGAAAGCGTTACAATCAAGTCTTAACACGGTAGAAGACATAATGGCGGGGACTAAGCCTAAAAAAGCTCTAAAAAAATCACTTAAAGCGTACGTGGAACGAAATCATCAAAGATGCAAAAAGAAAAATGCGTGGTGGTAGGAAGAAGAGTCCTGTACGGAAGAAGAAGGAATTACCAGAACGTGGCGTTAAACGTAAAAGGCCATCAAAAAAGAAGTGTTCTAAGCGATTGAAACCTATGGTTGACCACTTTTTTAACTGATGTAAGCTGAGGACGTTCCTCTCAGGACTCATAGACTGTTTACTACTTGTCGAGAGAGGTGTCATTGTTTCTTGCTCGATATGGCCCGTTCCATCCATCCGTGTAGTTCACAATGTTGTACATCGGAGCTGGCCCTCTTTGAGATGCCCCCAACTCATGTTTCTATAGAGCACAGTGAATTTATTACAATTAATCCGTTAAACACCATTAGCTCCTCGAGTGCTCCTATAGAGTTCGTGATCCCTAGCTCAGGCCCTTACTTTTTTGATCCAAGCTCTGTGCACTTGTATGCTAAACCACGAATAGCACATTCAGATAGAACGGACTGCGTAGGCAAATACGTTGTATTCCCAGAAAAAAAGCTCTCTCAAATCCATATTCAATCAGTGTCGTCTATTTAAATCAGATCAACATCTTGGCATGATCTGGCTACAATCACTTACGAGCCTATCTGGAAAATGTCCCCAACTTTTCAAAATAAGCGAAGGATTCCTTTTTAACTGCCGAAGGTTATTATGAAGCTAAAGATGAAAGTAGTATAAAGGACAAATTTAAAAATTCTAAAAAGAAGACATGAATGCTTTGTGCGCTTACGCACAGATTTCACATTCCAGAAGCTGCTTGTGAATGGGGTGGATATGAAAATAAAGCTCACCCGTACGAGTCCTGAGATTTGTTTAAATCTGGGGGCTGACCAAGAAGAGAGCTCGAAACCTGTGGTGATTCATGTTATGGAAACATATCTCCGCGTGCGTTGAGTGAAATTAAGCTGTTAAACAAATAGAAATTGAAAAAAATTTACTACACGACACAGTAAAATACCCAATTAACAGAGTACAGCTCAAATTATACACGGTGCCATCAGAGAAGACATCGAAGCAGATAGAAAATGTTGCCATTGAAGAGGTTATTAATAGGAATGCAGGAACACGCTTCTGTGAATGGAAAATATAAAAAGAACGCATTTAATTTCGAAAATTTTAGCCTAAAAAATATAAACGTACATGTCATTGGAGTCGCCTTAGGGGGGACATTAGAAACAGATTATTCAACAGAAACAGTGTTCCCGCTTTGCTCGAGAGCTTATATTAATCTTGTACATATTGCCGGTATTGCAACCTATTAGGAATCGGCGTAACACTGAAGGAATTCGTCGAACAGGTTAACCTTTACCCATTTGACATCTCGCCAGACTTATCCGTGAGTATAAATACGCACATACAGTAAGTCCACAGCAGAGTGGAAACATCTCAGTCAGATTGGAATTCGCCAAGCCGCTAGACACTCCTATTAGTGTACTATTATACCTCGAATTTCAAGCCTTAATAGAGATTGATAGGTTTAGAGGTGTAGTTATTGACTTTTAAAAATGGATACGAATACACTCCAGAGAGTAAAGAATAGTGACCGATTCACACGCTCCAAATTTATCGGTGTGTTTGCGAAGAATGAAACGCTGAAGCTTCCAGCTACGAGACACTATGACGCACTTATTCTAAATACGGATGTTAGTGACGGGGAAGGGATTCATTGGCTAGCCGTTTATTTTAAAAATAGGGAACGACTGTACTGTTTTAAATATCTGGGAGGCCATCCTCGGAAAGATGCTATTATTGTAAAATTTCTCGAGGAATTGCATATTCCCCAAATTGTCTGGAACCCTCACCGATTCCTGGGCTACTATAACAATATCTGCGGCATGTACTGCCTATCCTTTCTCATGCATATTGCCCGCGCGTATGAATTTACATATTTTTGAATATATTCGATTTGTGTCACGCTGAACGAAATGATGCTCTGGTACGCAACCACATAAAAAACGGTTTCCGTTTGTATGCACTCGTTGTACTGTGTGAAGTTTTACGCGTATATATACAGGGCGTCCCAAAAAAATGTATACACACTTTAAATAATTATAAAGGCAGTGTTTATTAAAATACATTTCATTTTCAAAATGTAATAGAATCTACAGACATTATTTAATTGTTTTGTCAACGCCTGTTTTCAAACTGACGTCCGTTCTGGTCCAGGCACTGCTGATAACGCGAAGCAATGGAATCGCAAACATCACGAAACATTTCGTTTGGTATTTGTGTGCATTCTCGTTCAATGGCTGCTCTCAATTCAGCGACTGTTGCAGGTTTTATAGCGTAGACTTTGTCTTTTAAGTATCCCCATAAAAAAAGTCTAGTGGTGTGAGGTCTGGTGAACGCGGAGGGTATTCTACGAAACCCCTTCGTCCAATCCACATCCACATCGTGCCAAGTACCACTCGCAATACTCCACTCTTCGGTCCGGATCATCTTCATTAATAGCATGGACTAATCTTGGAATGTAACTTTTCCATTGACAGCGCTTCAAAATGCGTTGGACAGACGATTCTGAAATTCGTACCTCACGACTCGCTTGTCGCACAGATTTTCTTGGACTTTGGTGATACGTTTCCAGTACTCTTTCTTGCTTTGTGGGGCTTGTCGATGTCCGTGGTCTTCCGGAACGCTTCTTGTGGACATTCTGAACAGTTCCATCGGCTTCAAACTTATCTCTAATTCGAGTGATGGTAAGTCGCGTTGGTGGATCTGTTTGAAACTCCCTCCTAAACTGTCTTTGCACTTCAACTGCGTTTTCACACTTCCAGTAGCATTTTAGAATGAATTTCCTTTGTTCAAAGCTTAGTCTGACTGCCATTATTAATTCTAATGGGTTTAACTTGGAAAGAAAGAAACATCAATTGAGCTATCAGCTGTTAAAGTGTGTATACATTTTTTTGGGACGCCCGGTATATATATATATATATATATATATATATATTATATATATATATAATTGTAACTTCATCATTTGTAGCAATATTGTGTAAAATTATAAAATATACCAATAACATTAGATTGTGTGTCGTTTAAGGACGAGGCTTATGTTCTGTAGCTTATTTAAAAATGCAATGGACGCTAATTCTGTAAATAAATTAAGTTTTATAAATATATACAAAAAAAGAGATTATTGTTACCCCTATATGTGTGAGAAAAATTGAAGGTCATATTAGGTAAAAATGTGTTGTATACAGTAAAGGCTACTATGAATTAATTTATGAAACATTCCTCATCGCTATATCATTTAATAAAATGTTGAAAATACAAGGCTTATTCTTACCCGACACACCAAAGAAAAAAGAAAAAACTCACATCAGTTCATCGACGACACAGCAATCGTAGGACTGAGTGTCCATTAAAACTTCTACCCCCGTGTCCAAATCATCGTCCACGATTTGAGTTTCTTCAAAACAGTCATGAAAAGATTCTATAACACGTTCCAGCTCCACCCGCTTCCTTTAAGATTTTAAATTATTTTATGGTCAGTTCATATATTTTTTCTGAAGAAAGTTTCCGGGGCTCTAAATTATGAATATTTATTTATCCGCTTCAGATATATTCAACGTTCATTCTTATCATATACAGTATATATATATATACCCAGAGTACTCATTTATCTTTTAACCACTTTCTTTTTTGTGCGGTAGGATGATCAACTGAGGGCCTTACTGCGCTTCGCCTGCCATCACCGGGTCTTGACCCCGGCCCGATGGATTCGTAGTCAGCAACGCTAAACACTACAACACCGAGGCGTGTATATATATATATATATATATCCGTATAAATAATACATTATAGGGACATACATAAAAGCATTTACTTATTCGTCTTCTGCAATAGCATCCCCTTAAATATTCTGACAGATGGAAATGAAGGAAAACGCGGAAAATTCATGAATTTATTACTTTTAAAAGGAAGACTAATTTTTTTAATTCGGCACAAGATTCGACTGAAATCAGAACTTTCCACAAAGGAAAAGTTGGAGTTAGATTAGCTTTGGTTCGATTAAATTTGAATTGACGGAAAAATTATTTCTGCTTTAGGACCCTCACTTAATTCCCTTCCAACATTTTTTTACTTATTTTTAATTATTTCACACACACACACACACACACACACACACATATATATATATATATATATATATATATATCGAGACAGAGTTACAAGGAGTTACGAGGAGTTACAGGGAGGTTGGTGTTATTGAACTGGTTCATTTTAAACTTATTCTCTCTATCTAGGAGAGAGAGAAAGAGAGAGAGAGAGAAACGAATAAACAGCCAGGGTACCTGATCAAAAAATAAACAATTTACGCACCCTGGTCATTCACATATAATTTGATACATTCCTTGTATGGTATCTGGTAAAAGTTGCTTAAAATTATTCGAGATCTATGGGAAAATTATTGAGTGCCTGGTTAAGTTAATTGAATGCCCGGTTAAGATAATTGATTACCCGGTTAGTTCAGTTTTACGCGTTTGACGAAAGGTTAGGTTAAATCGTGTTAATTTTTGTTAAAAATAACAAATATGACCCAGGAGTTACCAGGACAAGGTGACGCCTCAAAAACCTTTCGGTGCATTCAGAGAGGTTCGTGTTATTGAACTGGTTCATTTTAAACCTAAGCTCTCTCTGAGAGAGAGAGAGAGAGAGAGAGAGAGGCTTAAACAGCCAGGGTACCCGATCAAATAACGGTTAGGTTAATTGAATATCCAGTTAGGTTAATTAATTTCCCGGTTAGTCCAATTGTACGAGTTTGACGAAGGGTTACGTTAAGTCGTGATAATTTTTGTTTAAACTAACAAAATATGACCTGGATCCGTAAATTGTTCATCATCTGACCGGGTCACTATATTATATATATATCGAGAGAGAGAGAGAGAAATTATACAAAAGCTTTCGTGGAAATACGGGTATATAATTTCTACTCACATTTCGTGCGTGTTTCAGTCCATTTTATCAATCTGATCAGCTTCACAAATGTTGACCACATCCTGCGAGGAAAATAATCCTCCCCGGTCAGCTGCGTTGAATAGTAGCATTGCTGTTTCAGCACTGTAGAACATCAGGAAAAAACACTCTACCGTATATATATATATATATATATATATGGGTCTTTTCTTTTTGGGGGTTTGCAGCGAATTTTAATGAAAAGCGGTATACTAATGTAGTTTTGGTCACTGATTTCAAAAATAACTCTTTTTTCGGAGAAATGAAAAACAAACATGTTAGAGCACTTTAAATAATTAATGTGTTTTAACTAACTTAAACTAGTTACAGAGGATTGTGTTAAATTTAGCCAGAGTTACAAACTGCTACTGTTTATGAAAAAGTGCTCTAAGTGTGGGAAAGTGTGTTCCTTTGATAAAAATACCCAGTTCTTTCGTTGCCAAAAGCGTCGGTCAAACGGTAAAAAGTGCAACTTTACGAAGAATAGTATTTTGAAGGATCCCGGCAGATCTGTAAAAGTAGCAGAAAAAATCAAGAATTAATGCCCAGTTAGGTCAATTGAATGCTCGGTTAGGTCAACTGTACACCCTTGACGATTGGTTAGGTTAAATCAAGTTATTTTCGTTGTAAACGCATTAATTATTTAAAGTGCTCTAACATGTTTGCTTTTCATCTCTCCGAAAAAAGAAAGTTATTTTTTAAATCAGTGACCAAAACTAAATTAGTATACCGATTTTCATTAAAATTCGCTGCTAGCCCCCAAACGGAAAAGATCCATATATATGATGCAAACCCAAAAGGAAAAAGAAAAATGATTCCAAGGCCTTTCTTTTTCCATGTGGGTTTGCATCAGTCATTCATTTCACATGTTTAATTGTGAAATTCATGCCATATATACACATGTGTGTATATATATATATATATATATATATAATTAAAATATGTGTAATATATGCATTTCACATCGTGATTCCACTTAAGTAACATCTTCGAATACGTCTGGTGACGAAAAGATTTCTGTTTGACGGTCTGTATTCTTTGCGGCTAGCAACATGTGATCATCCACCAGTAAAAATAACAACTAATATGCTCCCGATATGTACGATGACCGCTTTTCTATGTGGGGGCAATTTTCCAAATCGTGACATCGGTCTCAGATCGGAAGACCAATCGCCAACTCGATGACTTCCTGATTGGAGGATAACGTCTTTGTGGGCGTGGCTTTGTCATTTGTATGTGGGTCTATGGCCGAGTTCAAGTGATTTAGGCCTGGTCACCAACTCGAGACGTTCTGATTGGTCGATTTCGTTTCTCTGGGTGTAGCATTATTAAAATTGGTTTAAACAACCCTTATATTTTTTAAATTTGATAGGTGGACGCTGAACATAATTTAAATTAATTTTTAGCACTATTTTAATTTGACATTATTATTTATATTATTATTATTATTATTATTAATATTGCTATTTTTAATTTAGACCAATACATTTGTACATTTTCGTAGTTCACCACTTTACATAAGAATCACTTTTAAATGAAAATGAAAAAATCTGGCTTAACAATTAAATTATATTATAAAAACATTAATGCTTGCGTCCCTATTTTGTTCCCACGAGATTTCTTATCGTAACGCTTCCATAACAAGGTGCTCAGGCGCCAGAAGGACGCCTGAACACCTTGTTAGGGGCTTACACTACAAAAGGTTAATCTGTTTCAATGGATTGTGAAATAGAAAATCGGATATAATAAACAATAACAAGAGAGAGAGAGAGAGAGAGAGAGAGAAGAGGTTATTTTATCATTCATATGCGGGTTTAGACAGGAAATTTTTGGGTTCATTAATTTGCACTGAATCCGAACACATGTGCCTCAAATCATCAGAAAATTTTGAGGATTGTGTTTAGGTACAGCACTTAGATAATATCAGGGGGAAAAGTTATTTTATCTTTCACTGCGTGGTGTGTATATATATATATATATATATATATATATATATATATATATATATATATATATTCCTCGCATAAAGTGTGTATTTTTGGTATATATTGATTTCTTCTACTATTATTATTTTTATTGTATATTTATATCCTATATATTGCGAATAAGTGTATGTTAAATAATTGACTCCATGTTAAATGGGAATGTTGCTCTCCTGCATGATTGTGGCGAGAAAAATTAATCTAACGAAGCCTGTGAAACAGGCGGAACGCTGCGCAAAAAGGGCCATTAAATTTTTTCCTACTCAACATCTCGTCAGGGAATGTTTTTTGTTTGTTTCATAAAGGAGGGCGTGGATGAATTTTTTCTTTTTTCTTTGTGGGCCTTACATCTATTCCATTAATATATATAGGCTATATATATATATATATATATTATATATATATATATATATGTGTGTGTGTGTGTGTGTACACACCTTCAGATTAAATCTTTCATCTTGTCAGGGAATATCTGTTTGTTTGTTTCATAAAGGAAAATCATGGAGGAAATTTTTTCTCTTTTTTCTTTGTGGATCGAACATCTATTCCATTAATACACACACACACACACCTTTGGTTAGCTTCCGCCCGAATTGTTCATTCTGACGAAGGACAAGCTTTTCAATCCACCTTAGACCTACAGTTTAACATGGAATCCGAACCACGCCCCAACAGCAGCACAACGTCTTAACCACTAAACCCTCAGAGTACCCATTTATCTAGCAATCACTTTCTTTATTGTGTGGAAGGATGACTATGTGGGGTTTGCTGTGCGCCGGCTGCCGTCACCGGGTCTCGAACCCGGGGCCGGTGGATTCGTAATCAAGGACGCTAACCACTACACCACCGAGGCGCATATATATATATATATATATATATATATATATATATATATACACCTTCAGAGTAAGCCTTATATCTCCTCAGGGAATGTCTGTTTCATAAAGGAAATCATGGAGGAAATCTTTTTCTTTTTCTTTTTCTTTGGTGCCCAAACATCTATTCCATTAATATATATATATATATATATATATATATATATCTTCAGATCAAGCCTTCTATCCCGTCAGAGAATGCCTGTTTGTTTGGTTCATAAAGAAAGTCATGGTGGAATTTTTTTCTCTTTATTTTGTGGTCCGAGCATTTACTCAGCATGAGCATCTCCTCTCTCTTCATTAATATATATATATATATATATATATATATATATATATATATATATATATGGCAGCCGAGAGAGAGGGGAAGCCAGGATAAATCCTCCAATTCCCCGGACCTCTAGGTCTATGGGGCCCGGAAAGAGGGGGGATAAAATCTAAAAATATTAATAAAGCAATTGATTACATAACAGAGAAGAAATATAATTAATGAACATACATTTAATAGAGATTATCATAGTCAAACTGAACCAGTTAAAATATTATCTGCGGTCCACCAATGCCCAACACCGACTGACAGATCTGGGAACCATTGTAAATGAAAGCCAATTAGCCCGTACTTTAAATTTCATCAGAATCACTTATCACTTTGCTAGAGAGAAGGCAAAGAATGTACACTTCTAATTATGAAAATCTTGCAGTAAACAATTATCTTGCCTGCATGGACTGGTACTGCATTTGTAAATTGCGTGGTGATAGAATTGATATGATTGATTCGAAAAATAAAATGCTCATTTTCCTCTGAGTTGTTTATTCATGCTCTATGTTTTGAATAGTGACTTGGACATACTATAACACCGTGTAACAAAAAAAAAATTTTTTCTTTGTTTCTGGGCAATAACCTTTATTTTCTGATTCATTATGCTTCAAATCACTGGAAAAAAGCTGTCAGTGATTTTAAACTTCGGGTTTGTTGTCAGTACATCGATTTTGTTGAAATAAGAATATTATTATTTTTTAACCCTATATGGACATCTGCGACAGATCTGTAAACGCTTCAAAATTTACTATATATTTACCGAAACAAGTACATTTTAACTTAAATGACGATATCGTCAAATTTGTAACGGTTCAAGGAGTTTATATCACGAATTGGCAACTCCTACTGCAGAAAACCGAGCTTTAATGAAAAAAATAAGTTAGTGCGTCAGTAGAAGTAAAAGTGTATGGTTACGCAGTTCGTTTTTTATTTTTTATCACTTTATTTGATTAAAGGTAAGTTGAATAATTTTTTATTGCTCAATATATGTTGTTAGAGTGGCTGAAGTAATATAAAACAATTCTGATAAACTGAGCACTAGAATATTTTATTGAAACGTAACAATATTGATGGCTCTGACATCCATGCCTTCTTTGCCACGTGGTATAAGGTTGTCCAATTTGTATTATATATATTACATTATATATATTTATATATATTATTATATATATTATATATATATATTATTTATATATATATTTATATATATATATATTACATTAAAAATCACATATTTATGTTCAAAGTACTCTAAATGAATGTCTAATATAGGTAAAAAAAATTTAAGAAAAAAATAAGAATTATATCCATATAGGGTTAAATTAATCCATTATTTTTACTTTTTCAGACGTGTGACGTGTGACGAAGTTACTATTATGGCTGCTCGTGGTTGCAAATACCCAGCGGATTCCTTCTGCTACGTGTGCGGCGAGTTCTTCGCAAAGACGGCTAAAAAACACTGCTTGGACAGTTGCACCCGTGCAAAGGAAGCCTATCATGCCTACTTCGGAATGCCAGTCGGTGACCAAGACAAACGCTGGGCACCACATGTCATCTGTGACTACTGCCGCCGCACTCTTGAAGGTTGGTTTAGAGGAGAGAAGAGGGCAATGCGTTTCGATATCCCCCGTGTCTGGCGTGAGCCCTCAGACCATCTCACGGACTGCTATTTCTGTATGGTGGACCCAACAAAACGAAGAAAGGGAAGAATGCGCCTCCCATTGAGTACCCTGACATTCCGTCATCTATTGCACCTGTTCCCCATAACGCGACGGACCTACCTGTGCCACAGCCTCCCTTGAGAGATCAATCTTGTCCAGCAGAAGAAGCAAGCTATGATGATTCCTAGGAGGAGCAAGGTGCGTCATCTGCTGCGCGCCGTCGACGCCGGGTGGCCGGTGAAAGGTGCCCCTACTACCCCAACCAAGAGGACATCAACGATCTCATCAGGGAAATGGCCTTGACAAAGTCCAACGCCGAGCTGCTCATTTCCAGACTGAAGCAGTGGGACTTACTGGACCACAGCGTTCGAATTACTTCCCAGAGGAAGCGGCATCGCGGCTTTTCAGTGTTCTTCACTCTTAGAGATGGGTTGTGCTACTGCCATGACATCAGAGGACTCTTCGACGCTGTGGGCATTCCCTGCAACACCTCTGACTGGCGGCTCTTCATCGACAGTTCATCTAAAAGCCTCAAGGCTGTTTTACTGCACAACACAAATCAGTGGCCGTCGATTCCTCTGGCTCATTCAGTGCACATGAAAGAAGAGTACCAGAACGTCAAAATCCTGCTGAGTGCACTGAAGTACGACCAATTCAGCTGGGAGGTCATTGGCGATTTCAAGATGCTGGCCTTCTTGATGGGGCTTCAGGGAGGCTTCACCAAGTTCCCTTGCTATCTGTGCCTCTGGGATAGCCGAAATACAGCCCTTCACTACGAGAAGAGGAACTGGCCCCTCAGGACCGGCTATGAGGTTGGGGCCCATAACGTCAAGCAAGAGCCGCTGGTGGAGCCAACGAAAGTGCTGATGCCACCCCTGCACGTCAAATTGGGCATCATTAAGCAGTTTGTTAAACAGTTGGATCCAGAGGGTGAGGCCTTGAAACACATCCAGGAGCTGTTCCCGAAGTTGTCGGAGGCGAAGATCAAAGCAGGAGTATTTGTGGGCCCTCAGGTGAAGCGACTTATTGACTCCGACAGCTTTCCTGAGAAGCTGTCTGAGGTTGAGCGTGCAGCTTGGACAAGCTTCGTTTCTCTAGTCAAAGGTTTCCTCGGAAACCACAAGGCAGAGAACTACAGGGAAATCGTTGACGAACTTGTGGACACGTACCGGAGCATGGGCTGCCGGATGTCGCTGAAACTGCACGTACTACACGCCCACCTTGATGAGTTCAAAGAAAACATGGGAGACTACTCAGAAGAACAAGGTGAAAGATTTCACCAGGATGTCAGCTCTTTCGAGGAACGCTACAAGGGACAGTATAATGAAAGTATGATGGGGGACTATATCTGGAACCTTTTGCGTGAGAGTGAACTGAAATACAATCGCCAATCTCGTAGACAAACTTCTTTTTGATTAAACTATAACGCTAGAATTTTTGTATCAATTCTGTATCAATTCTCCGTAGCAATACTCTTTATCAACGCTCTGCATCACTGCACTGTATCACTGTCTGTGTATTAACATATTATAATACATAATTATTCCCTACTCGTTTCCTTCTTTTTATTTTCATTTCTAAAGACGGGGCCTGGAGAACTTCATTTTTCATCATTGATTTATCATAATAATCGTGTTAACATCAATTAAAATTATACTTAACAGGATTCATTTGATTTAAAAGCAGATAGTGTGAAAAACCCTTAAATTAATAAGCAAAAATGGCAAAAAATCAATAAATCGATCTCATGAACTCAGAACCGAAGTCTGAACTTGGTGACTGCTCATTTTTACTTATTTATGCCCTAAAAAATCAGAAAATAATAGTTTTAACTCATGGACAAATTTTGTGTTACACGGTGATAATCAGTTTGCTTGTTATGTACACAAAAAACATTAATAATAAAATAGTGAGTAAACGGGGGGCGCATATACTAATCCTTCCCCCGGGCCCGTGGCAGCTCTCAGTATCCCTGCATATATATATACTCCTTCTGATTAAGCCTTCAATCCAGATTAAGCCAACCTGGCTGATTAAGACTTCTAAGCCAACTGCTGAGGTCAAGAGTTCCAGTATGCTTCAAGATATGCTTGCGAAAAGATCTCTCCTCCTCTCTTCTCTCTCAGGTTTCCTTCCTAGGTCAGATTAGGGTATCCCTTTTGGGAGGAGGCCATTCTCCCGGGCCTCCCTTCAACCCCCTCTCCCCCCTTCATGCAGCTTGGGGGCTAAACCCCCTCCCCACATGGGTGCCAACCCCACTCCCCTATGGGTGCCACTCCCCCCCCCCCCCTTTGCAACATTTTATCAACATTGCAGTGCAATTTGCACTCTACCTTTTTGCGGTCATACTACTTGGGCATCCGGAATCCCGGAGGAATAAAGTAGACAGCTCATTTCTCGGGATTTCTCCGTATTCTATTTTTAGGGCGAACTTTTAAACAATTTTATTATGAGGTATATTTATTTCATGCAAAGGCTTTTCACAATTGAAGATTTCGTTCACCTATCTTTTAAACTTTGAAAACCTTTTTCGCTTGAGTATGGGGTGAAATAATATCCCGGGATCCCGGATGCCCACCCCTAATAATATGTTACATTGAAGTGTGTTATTGTTTAAAGTTTCTTTGTTGGTTTCACTGTTGAAACATAAAGCCTACAAACCCTATTAACAAGAGTTAACCATCTAACATGACTAAGAGAACCTGGCTTTACATGAGCAAGGTGTTCATCAACTGTAACATTTTTGATTGTTGAAATAATGCTCTATAAGTACTGCTGATCTCCACTAAAATCATGAACATTGTGTTGTAGCAGATATAATAGTTCTTTACCACAAGTCAGGTTTGAATTGTGCGACTGGATTGTTTTCCCAAAACTGAATGGCTTTTTCAAAAGGACCAACAAAGGTACTTGCCCCAGATGTTGTACCATCTAATGTTTCAATTCATACAAATGAACCTCTGAAGTGGCTTACCAAGTGCTTTCTCTATAACATGAATTACCCCTCCTTCATAACCAGTGTTGGTATTTGTGCTATCACAGCCTATTACAGCTATATCATTTTGTAGATGCCTCTCTTTAATAACTGACAATACTGAATTTGCAGCTTTATTTGATGCTGGTGTCTGATAGGTAATATACTCTCCACCTGGTTCAGCAATCATTACATAGTGTTCTTCACTCTCCTTTTCACTGTGCCATCTATCATTGATTTTCACTTTACTTAAAGTCTGATCCTTTCGACTATCGAAGTATATGGCAGTAATAGGATTCACTTTATTATTTTTCAATGTTTTTCGAAGTCTTTCTCTTTCTCTACGCACTTTACTTCTGTCTCTTACGAGATGGTCATCTTCTTTGTTGATCATACCAACGTCTATCAAAGTTGCAGTTGCAATAGCAGCAGTAGCACGATCTGATACACCATATCTATCCCTATGTTTATTGATATGAATTACTGTAATAGTTTTAGGTGAGAGACCGCCAAGAGGCACAGCTGCAATGGTTCAATACTTAAGTTGTAACATGGAACTTATTAATACAAAACAATTATATGCACTTATGATGCTGCCTCAATACAAAACATTCTTCGTTTCTAAATAATATTTTTCTCAGTGACTGTTTATTACTATATCAGTGTTGCTGATCTAGAAATAGCATTTGCTCCGAATATAACAATGCCATACCAGTAGTATCCATTCAGCTGTCGTCCATTTGTCAATTGGAAGATATTCTAAGCAGTGATGCTATTGAAGAGAAGACTAGATTCCTGGCTCAGGACGGTACCAGATGAATCGGTTGTACATGGCATGTGCGGTGGAGAGTGCAAGAGGGAAACTCGCTCCTCCACCAAGCCATGCCTAGGGGCCACCAGCTTGACCTTCGTGTGAAGAGAAACCGACGCACGGAACCCAAACGAGGTTAACGAGGTATCAGGTATTTGCTCTATCTTTGTTATAACACAAAATAATATCTAAATCTATGTTCAATATTAAATGTAAATAAATGAATAAATGAATGAATCAGTAAATAAATACAGGGGGAATGGGTGGTGCAAGTCGTGAAATTTTCTCAGGACGCAATAATGCCTACCAACGGCTCTGTTCGTTCAGGATGACAGGCTTGCCAATACCATGAACACTGTCATCACGTCTAATTTTTTTTTAGTTTTTATAAGACCATTTTTTATTCGTTCATTGTTGATATAACGGGTCTGTCAAAAAAAACTAAGCCAATTTGAAATCTCTACAAAATGCACAATTTGATAGAGATTTCAAATATGTTTTTACACTAAATAAATAAAAGGCTCATAAATAATCTCTGATAATTTTACAACTTCATTTTAAATATTTTAGGAGTTATGCGGTTATTTCTACAGATTGCGAAAATGTCAGTTTTTCTCATTATGTAATATCTTCTTTTTTCTCTTTTCCAGAATTTGTTTAGATTTACAATTTTTCGTGAATACCTCTAAATATGCCATTCTCACATGAAGATAAAATAATTATAAAGCATTATAGAGTTGAAAAAGGTTATAGTGCAAGGAAATTACTTTTTGAATTCGATTATAAAGGATGGACTAGATCAGGTTTAGATTACTTATTGAGAACTATCGATGAAACAGGAAGCAGTGAAAGGAAGGTTGGTAGTGGGCGACCAAAATCAGTTAGAGTAGATGAAAATATTCAGAAAGTGGAGGAACGTATCCTTAGTCAAGAGGATCGACCTGGTAGCGATATGACACCTGCTCAAATATCAAAAGAACTAGAAATATCAGAATCAAGCGTAAGAAGGATTATTAAATCTGATCTGCAATTTAAACCATTTAAAAGAGTGCATGGACAAAGATTGTCAGAAGTAAACTGTCAGAAAAGAGTTGAGAAATCCAAACGTATTTTACGTATAAATAACTGAAGATAAACTTTCCAAGACATTTTTTACGGATGAAAAACGTTTTACGGTAGAGCCACCAAGAAACTCACAGAATGACTGGGTTTATTCTGATGTTGCGAAGAAAAATTAAATCCAAGATGAAAGACTGTACGCAACAAGGAAGGAGTCACTTTTCTTCTAGCATCATGGTTTCTGTTGGAGTGTCCAAGTTGGGAAAAACTTCAATATTTTTTATTGAGCCAGGAGTGAAAATTAATGCTCAATATTATTCAAATACCCTGCTTGAGAAAATGCTTCCAGAAATGAGAAACTTGGCTAGTCAAGGTTACTTTATTTTTCAACAAGATGGTACAACATCACATACTTCCAAAACAACCATCGAATATTTGAAAAAGAATGTGCCTGAATTTCTGGAACCGAATAATTGGCCACCTAACAGCCCTGACCTAAACCCTGTAGACTACGGAATATGGGAAAACTTAGCAGAGAGAGTGTATAGGAACAGAATAAAGGATGTCAATCATTTGCGTGAGTTGATTATCGCAAAATGGGCAGAGCTCCCCAAAGAGCAAATAAATCGAGCAATAGACGAATTCAGACCAAAATTAAAAAAAGTGATAGAAATGCAAGGGAATCATATTGAACAGGTCTTTTAATTTTATTTAACTAAAAATTATGTAGAGTACATCGTAAAAAATTTTTTTCATGTTAAGTAGGAGAATCTCACTTTTTAGTTAATTATTAATAAAATTAACAATTCTGAAGATATCGTCATAAAAATTTAAAAGGTAATAGGTGATTACCTATACTTTATTGTGTAAAAATTCAACTTAATTAGATAAATGGTTTTGTTTTAATAAAGGTTTGAATTTGGCTTAGTTTTTTTTGAAAGACCCTGTATATCCCCTTCTTGAATTTATATTTAATTATTCATTTATGTTTCTTTAGTAATATGTAAACCAGAGTGATGAATGGAAATAATTATGCTCTAAAGATATTTGGCAATGAGTCAACCAACCAATCAGCGCTCACTCATTAAACATTCATTCATAAAATGTTACAACCGTTTGTAGTACACACAGTAAATATATGCCAGGTGTCGTTATCTGTTCTCAAGAGTGTCATTCGAATAATGAGCGCAACTGTACATTGTAGTAAGTGTAACAGAACATTTTTTTATCTCATTTCTCATAGCATGCTCACTAGCTTCTTACCTCTGGACAGCGGCGTACTAAAGGGGGTGCGAGGGGGGAGGTCCACCCCGGGTGACAGCCAGGAGGGGATTGCCATCGGGAAAGTTGAAATACCAGTACAAGTTTTCAAACCAAATGAAAAATTCGCCAAAGTAAGAAAAAAAATTCAAAATGTTCAAACTATTACAACAGCTTAATGTTAATTTCCACTAAAAAATATATTTTTATTTTTATTGGCAATACAAAATTTACAAACGAAAAATTAAATATTTGGTAAAAATTACATCGAAAGGCGAACGTTTGTTGACGTTTTAGTCATCAGTTTGTTGAGCATAGCAAGCTGGCTGCAACTGACATTCCAAGTCTTGTTCACTTGACACTGTGACTCCACATACATGAGGTATGTTTCATTAAATAATTATGATAAAGCATAAAATGCTGGTGTTTATAACAATATCATGGTACTTATACCAGTGTCCAGTAATTTTTGAGAATGTGGTATCATAGTGATGTTTAAGTGTTTATAAATGCATCGTCGTGATGTTATAATAAATGCATCGTCGTGATGTTATAGAAACTCATATTTATGAGCCAGTGAAGGCAAATTTTGAAAAGCTGACCTCAACCCTTGAAGTACTATGCGATTCCAAAGAAAATGTGGACACAAGAGGATCAGCTCAGATTTTGCTGTCTGCTGTATGTGATTTCTCTTTTTTGAGTTACCTTTCTTTCTGGTGTGAAGTCCTAGAAGAAATTAATCTCACAAAAGTATTTGCAAACAGTTGGAATCAGCCTTGAAAAGTGCATTGTGAAGCTCCAAGCTCTAAAACTGTTTCTTGAAGATCAGCGCAATGAAATTGTGGAGAGGGCCATTCATTATGCAACTCCAAAGTGTGAGGAAATGGACATTTCTATGGAGAGAAGAGGGAGAGTAAAGCTCTGAAAAAGGATGCCAGGAGAGATGGCAAAGAATGCTGGTCTCACATTGCCAGAGGAAGTAAAAAGGGCTATGTTTGAATGTCTTGATCGCTTTCATCAAGAATTGGAGATTCGTTCTAAGGCAATGGATCAAATTCTGTCAATCTTCGCTGTTATTCAGCCAAACACGTTGGTTGTTGCAACAGAAGAAGAACTTCGGAAGTATATTCCAAATTTGACTCAGATTTTCGATGAATTCTCTGATGAAGATATCAGTGTGGAAATTGGACGACTTCGGAGGCATTTGGAAGCTGCCAAAATCAGCGTTGAAGAGGTAAAGAAATTAACAGCATTGCAGTTTCTGGAGTTTATTGTGAAATAGGATTTTTGTGAATCTTTGCCAAGCTTGTCACTGTGTTTGAGATTCTTTTTGACTGTCTGTGTGTCTATTGTTTCATGCGAAAGAAGTTTTTCCAAATTGAAATTGATAAAAAATTTCTTTCGCGCGACCATGAGTCAAAAAAGATTGACAAATTTGGCTTTACTTTCAATTGAACATGAATATGCAAAGAAGGTGACGTTTGATGAGGTCATTGATCAATTTGCAGAAATTAAGGCTCGGAAGCAGAGACTGTGAATCCTCTCTATTTACCTTTGAAGAATAGGCTGAGCGTTGAGACTGGATTTCCTGTGTTTTTTGTATAAAATAAAATGCAGTATTACCTGTTCACTGAATATTTAATGTCCTGCATTTTTCTTATTTCCAATTTGCTTATGACTGTACTGTACTGTTTAAAAATCTACTTGCAAACATAATATATTTTTCTGTGTGTTTAAATTTTAAAATTATTTATGGGAGGTGCCAAAGGAAGGATCCGCCCCGGGTGCCAAATACTTTAGGTACGCCCCTGCCTCTGGATTCTATAGCCGGGGGACAACTACTGCAGCTGGCTGTCAGGCGAACTGTGGTGCCTGGGGAGTCAGAAGACACGATGCGTACGACCTTGGCAGGAATACTGAAATCTCGGAATGACGCAAACTACTGTAATATATTAGTTATAAAAATTTATAATTGTAGTTTCATACTGACAGTAATGGGTGTTATTCATATGATGTAATGATGAGGGACGTATTCTAGATGATAACTATTTTCTGTGTTTGTTAAATTGTATTCATGCAAAAATGGGGCAGTTAGAAAAACTTAGCACAATTTGTCTCATCATATTCGTTTTTCTCAGCAAAAACTACAATAGCATCTCAGTGTGCCATTGTGAATCATAATTTTCACTCCACCCTAATATATATATATATATATATATATATATTATATATATATATATATATGCGCCTTGGTGGTGTAGTGGTTAGCGTCGCTGACTACGAATCCATCGGCCCCGAGATCGAGACCCGGTGACGGCAGCCGGCGCGCAGCAAAACCCAGCTGTTCATCCTTTCACACAATAAAAGAAAGTGGGTGGTAGATAAATGGGTACCCTGGGTGGCCTAGTGGTTAAGACGCTGGGATGCTGGTGGGGCGGGTTCGGATTCCACATTAAACTGTAGGTCTAAGGTGGAGTGAAAAGCTTGACCTTCGTCAGAATGAACAATTCTGGCGGAGCTAACCAAAGGTATAAAACACATTTTTTAACATAAGTTCACATTAAATGTGAGGTACTGTATGTTGCTTACCATATCTATATACTAGTGTTTGTCTTGTACAAAGACAAATAAGTGTACAGTACAGCAGTGATTCTCCAACGGCGATCAGGCGGGTAAAAATATTTCATTATATAAAAGAATTTGATTAAAATGATGTAACGGATTAAAATCATAATAAGAGGGAAATCTCAATATAGTCCGGTAGCATAGACCCTGATTTTACTGGAACCCTGCATTGTTTGTTATAAAGCAAATTTTTACATATTTTGAAAGCTTATACCACCCCATTCAAGAATCCATCGGTTACACCTAACCTCCCGCCCCCCCCGCTTGGGCTTTTTCAATATGGCCGCCATTTTCCAAGATGGCCGGCGAAACTGAAAAATCCCATATCCTGGTCAATACCTGATGGATTTTGATGATCTTGGTGTCATTTCTAGGGTTTTTTAGGATGATGAGTCGATCTGGAGGGGTTGCAGATACTTTGAGAGTCGTTTTGACCCACATTCGTCAATACTCAAGGTCATTGGAGGTCAAACGCCCCCCGAAATAAGGAATATCCCATATCCCGGGCAGTCGTGGAGATATTTTGGTGATCTTACTGTCGTTTTTATGGTTTTGGGCGAGACTGAGTACTGTAGTTCTATAGGGTTTAAAATGGAATCAGGGATTATTTTCCCCATGTAAGGTGAATTCCAATATATCTAATTATTCCTCTTATTTTTTTCAGGTTGTTGAGATTATTGCTGATGGTGCTGCCCACCTGGTGGTTTGATGACTTCTTGGTTGTGCTGATTCCAAAATTGTTTTTTAACTGCTAAATATGGGGAATATACAAGGTGAGCATTGTTTAGTTTTCATTTGCTGAGGATAAATTATTTCAATGCGATTTGTACTCTGAAGAATGGGTAAACAAAATTCTTATTTTTCAGGTTCTACAAAAGATGCAGACGAATGTTTCTTCAAGGATTTCCTGCGTAGCTGTCCTGGAGGTCAGAAAGGTCTCTCAAATTGTGGGAGGATTCAGAAAATCATAGAGAGCAGCGACATCAGAGGGGAACATGGGGTCGACCAACAGTTGTTATCATGGATGTGTCAGCTGTTTTGTGGACAGTCGACTGGCCTGCTAGTGGCACAGTTGCTACATTTATCCAAACCTTCAAAGTATGGCTACCGAAACACCTTTCTCATGCATTTGTAGTATTAGCTTTTGATCGCTACTATGATTTCTCTCCGAAATCAAGCATTCGGGCAATGAGAAGCAAGAGCAGCAGAGTTCACAAGCTGGACCTCAACACCCCATTGCCTACAAGAGACGCTGTTCTCACGTGCACCGCGAACAAGGAGCAACTAAACAGGCTGTTCTGTGAGCAAATCCTTGCTGACAGTGAGTATCTCGCAACTGTAACCCAAGACCATGAGCTAGTGCTTGCAGGATGGCAGACCATGCCGACTTCCATTGTGCGAGGCAGGAGTCGAGCAGCATTGGAGCTCTCATCATCTCATGAAGAGGCTGACGTGATAATAACAACACGCTATTGCACAAGCTGAGAAAGATTCTGATGCCCGCATCTCCATCATTTGTGATGACACAGACGTGTTTGCCATGCTGACTCACTTCTATGAATTTAAGAAACTAGGCTGTCCCATGATTATGGAGTCTCCAGTGCGTGGCAGAAAATCAGTGGACATCCGAGCAACTATAACCCAGCACAAAGACATCATCCCACAAATCCTCAAACTACACGCTTTGAGTGGTTGTGACACAGTTGCAGCAATACATGGCATCGGCAAAGCCACTGCCATTGCCACAACCAAGAAGGGTCGGAAGCTAGACAAGCTGGGGTCCCTTGATGCATGCTTTGACCATATCGAGAAAGAGGCAACAGCGTTCATTGTTGCATGCTATGGGGATAAGAAATCCTCATCTCTTACTGAGTGTCGTCAGCGAGTATGGGCTCAGAAGACAGGGAAGTCGGGAACTGCTGCACACAAACTATGTTCTCTACCACCAACAACTGAAGCTTTCCATCAAAATGTGCTCAGAGCCCACTACACTGTGGCGAACTGGTTCGATGCACTAAAGTGTGACCCACCACCACTTGATCCTGTGCATTATGGGTGGGAGAGAGACGAAACAAACAGAGTTTTCATCCCAAAAACAGTTGGTGAAGGAGTGTGCTTAGCACCAGATGAAGTTCTGAAGCTAATCAGATGTAGGTGTGAATCACAATCAGCATGCAGGGGGAGTCGCTGCGGCTGCATGGGACGCGGAATCCCTTGCACAATGTTCTGTGCATGTGGCAGCGGCTTGGATTGCAACAATCCATTGACCCAAAACGCAAACGAAGAGCAGACTGATGATTCTGACGATCCTGACACAACCATGTCTTTTGATATTTGCCCCCAATAAATGGTTACCTAATGTGAATAACTGCATCAAAGTTGTCAATGCCAATCCCCCAGCTAAGTGTGAGCTTTGTTTTGCTTACGAGGTCATATCTTGTAGCTTTGCAACCTTCCATAGAATGCATGTGCCCTGCACTTCAGCATAAATTGTGGTTTATATCCGAATATCCATATCCATATAATGTGAGTTATGTCATTTAAGCATTATGATCTGGTTTTATCTGCAGAAAAGATGTTAAGCGCTCAGCAGTTAGCTAGATTGTAGAAACTGTCACTGAAATAAAGCAAATACGGTGATGTCAACTGTGGCATTATCATATTTCAAGGCCAAACTTTAACCTCAAATGACCTTGACTTGACCCATGGAGTTGCAAAATGATATCCTACTGTTATCATGTGCCTATAGAACTACTCAGTCTCGCCCAAAACCATAAAAACGACAGTAAGATCACCAAAATATCTCCACGACTGCCCGGGATATGGGATATTCCTTATTTTGGGGGGCGTTTGACCTCCAATGACCTTGAGTATTGACGAATGTGGGTCAAAACGACTCCCGAAGTATCTGCAACCCCTCCAGATCGACTCATCATCCTAAAAACCCCTAGAAATGACACCAAGATCATCAAAATCCATCAAATATTGACCAGGATATGGGATTTTTCAGTTTCGCCGGCCATCTTGGAAAATGGCGGCCATATTGAAAAAGCCAAGCGTGGTTCAGGTGTACACCCGATGGATTCTTGAATGGGGTGGTATAAGCTTTCAAAATATGTCAAGATTTGCTTTATAACAAACAATGCAGGGTTCCCACCCCGTGCAACCGGACTAATACAATACATGTTTCTAAAGGAAGCGGAGAGAATTTTTTTTTACGTCTGAAAGACAGAGAAATTCCCAATGGTTTACACGAGCTTATAAATTGACATGAAATAATAATAAAAAAGCCTTTAGCTGAAGTGGGTCTTGGAAGGTTGGTCAATAATTTGGTTGGAATAATATGATATTTATTGTATTCTAATCTATATTCTCTCCGTCTAAAACCGTTATTTCGTAAAGAAATACGTTAGATAAAGGAAACCATTAAGAAATTTGAAATTAAAGCCTAAAGTAGAGGTAATATTAACTCCACTGGTCTTTAATACCATTTGAATATTAAAAACATCCTCGTTTATCACACACTTACTCAATATAATCATGGTCACGTGACTCATTCCCACGCGAAAGAATAACCGAATTAAATGAAAGCTGTTGAAAAAAGTAAAAAAATAAAGAATATTCGAACATAAAAATAATGTAAAATAATTTGGGAGAAATGGTTTAAAATGATCTTCTGACATGATATATTTTCACAGGTTTTGAGAGTATTTTTTGTCATTTAAGATTTTCTTAAAATTTTAATTTTCTGTTAAAATTAGCTTTAAAAAGCAAAAGCAATTGCTACAATATATAGGTTCGGTGTATTTACTTATTAGTACTTATTATTTTGTACTTAGGAGGGTTACATTCTGGCCACGTTATAGCGCCACTTCCCGCGTAGTTTAGCAAATTTAAGCGACGTAGGATCTGTTCATTAGTTGGATGGGTGACCGCAGTCCAGCAAGAAATGGGGTGGCTAGTAAATGTCATGAACGTTTATAGAACCTCCATAAAATGTTTATGACGTTTACGAAACGTTATATTTCTTGCTATGCTTCCTCTGCATTCATATGATCTATCGACCAGTGGTTCGGATCCCGGTTATAAAAGTAGGTCCCCTCCTTCACACGAATGATTTTTGGCGTTGCGAAGGGAGAAAAAAAAAAACAACCCGAAAGGTTATTTTTGTACTCAGGGCTGCATTATTAGTATATTATACAAACTAATAGTAAAATCCTAGGAGCAAGTGTAGTTTACGTCCCTCTGTGGTGCCGAGTGTAGTTTACATTCCCCTACATTATCTTAGTGTAGTTTGCGTTCCCCAACTTTGTCTGCATATACCTAATCAAATAAAACGTTAAAACTAACGAAAACATTACAACTTAACCTAACCAATAGTCAATATATATATATATATATATATATACTGTGTCCCCTTTTGCGTCAGGGGGACGTAAACTACATGGAGCACGGACAAAAACTCACTGGACAAAAACTCACCGGACAAAAACTCACCACTTAAATGCAAAAGAGGACAAAAACTCACCAGACAAATGTTTCTGCGAAATACATACACTCTAGTCTCGATCTTAAGATCTTAAGTAGCAGAAAAAATCAAGAATTAATGCCTAGTTAGGTCAATTGAATGCCCGGTTAGGTCAACTGTACGCCCTTGACGATTGGTTAGGTTAAATCATATTTTCGTTAAAAACACATTAATTATTTAAAGTGCTCTAACATGTTTGTTTTTCATTTCTACAAAAAAAGAAAAGTTATTTTTGAAATCAGTGACCAAAACTATGATACATTCGTATACCGATTTGGTTAAAAACGGAACAATTTAAAAGATGAAGAGTAATTATCTACAATGAGTCTAAAATATTAAGATCTAGACTAGAATGTATGTATTTCGCAAAAACATATGTCTGGTGAGTTTTTGTTCAATTCAAACTACATTTGCTCCAAAACCCACAGTATTTGTAGTTATATAGAGAGTGACCCATTTAAATGTTGATTGGATAGATAATAGGATATATCTTAAATTGAATAAATTTATCTTCTTTCAAATGGATCACACTTGTATTTTCCCCAAAATTGTATTGATGGAATTCTTCTATGAAATAAATAAATAAATACAGTAAATAAATAAATAAACACTTGTAAAATTAGGAATAAAAACAATTGGTTTCATTTAGAATTGTTTAATGTTAAACGTAAAACAACAAAATGTAACTTATAAGTTTAATAAATCATGAAAGTATACTTCAATATAACTAATGTAATGCGATGATAATATGAGGAAACATTTTGCTCTTTAAGTTCGTATATACTGTGTAATGTATATAGCAATTTCACTTTAGCTTTTATAACGCACTTAAAGAGGAGGAATTACTCGTACTTTATAATCTCTATATAAGATCAAGAAAGCCCTTTGATGGTCTATATAGTTGTACAGAAATCTATAAAAATTTTCAATTATGATCATATTAACTACGTCGGAATATCAAAGGAAAACTTTAAAAGACTGCCGAATACTTTACAAAAGAAGAAGAATGTCGGAGTAAATTTTCTGATAATTTCGCGTTGTTATGCTCTAATATTTATTGTCTTGATTTAGTTTTCAAATATTTTCGGGATGCGGAACTTAAAAATTAATACGTTTATGTTGTTCCTTTGAAGGTAATTTGGATCACCTGAAGATCAGGGCCCCCAGCCTTCGTTAGTTAGTCTTATAAGGCTAACTAACGAAAATATCATGACTTAACCTAACCAATAGTCAAGGGCGTACAGTTGGCCTAACGATTGGTTAGGTTAAGTCGTGATATTTTCGTTAGTTAGCGTTATAAGGCTAACTAAAGAAGTCTGGGTTCCCTGATCTTCAGGTGATCCGGTAATTTATTTTTGTTTAGAAAATGTACCGAACATTTTTTTTTAGTTATTAAGTGTTCAGACGTTACATAGCAGCTTTTGAAGGACTGCTTCTCAGTCATTGTGCTCAGGCGCACTAATCTATCGCAAAGCGAGTCCAGGCGGGTCGCGAGATAGATATATTCCCCAGCTGAGGAAAGCTATAAGCTTTTAAATGTTTGTTTTAGGGTACACTCTGTACCTAGTTCCAAAGAAGCTAATTCAAAGATCACACTAGACTGGACTGAACTCTTTCCCTTATTTAGATTTATATATTTATATATTTTATGCAGTATCTTATGTATAAAAGTGGCCTTGAAAAGTTCGACGAAAAAGCTTACTGATAAGAAGCTGCTGATAGGCCCGACGCACCTGACTTTTAAGCCGGGTTTACACGGTGAGAGCTACTCGCGCGAGTAACTCTCACGTCTGGACATGAGAGTACTCTCATGAGATAGTCTCGTGAGAGTAGCTGTTGACACGCGTTGGTCACTCGCAGTGATAGTTGACATCGAAATGCCATCAAGGCAGGTTGTTGCTGCGGCAACCCGAGTGTTTTGTGAAATAATTAGACGCACAAGAAAAAAAAACATAGAATATGGGTAAGAAAATGGATTGGTACGAAAAAAGAAACAGGTGCTTCAAATTTACTTTTACAGGAACTCCGAGGGGAAGATGAAAGAAGCTTTAATAATTTTCTACGACTAGATAAAATTCAGTTTGACTTTTTACTAACGAATGTTACAACTGCAATTCAGAAACAGGATACATGCATGAGAAGAGCGCTGCCTGCCAAAATAAAATTGGAAATTACTTTGCGGTACATTGCAACAGGCGATTCATTTGTCAGCCAATTCAAACCATGATAATTTGCTGGTATATACATCTTCTGTCCCAGCTCCACTTTTCTTATTTTTTATAACTTTTGTTGCCTCTTGTCTGTAAGTATTTCTAATATTTCGTATTTTATTACGAAATACTTTAATGTCCACATTTTCAAGTTTCATTACTTTCAGTATTTGTTGTTCCGCACTTGTCCTAGCATCTCTATTCCTATATAGCTCCCCTGTGGTATCCCACAAACATCTATGTTTTAAATATTCTTCTAAAAATAGAATAATTTGATCTGTGTTCCACTTATCGGACATTCTGCAAAAACAATTATAACAATAAATATAAACAGTATTCCAAACAGAGTCCAAAAAAACCACAGTCCACGTCTGAACTCGCATGACAGTAAACTGAAAAGTTGGAAGACACCAACTTTGTTGAGAGTGGAAAATTACTAGCGCGAGAGTGGGCGGCGCTAGTAACTCTCAGCTAGCGTGGTAGTTGACATGAAGCAAGTAGTGCGATAGTTACTCTCATGATAGTTACTCGCGCGAGTAGCTCTCACCGTGTAAACCCGGCTTTAGATGGTTGCATACTTCCTATTAAAGGGGACTGTCTTTCCTCTGTTAGAGGTCCGAGATTACTAGAGTTCTGAGAATGTCTTGATGATATACAGTAAATATCTGATCATGTTCTTTTGCCTAAATTACAATCTCTACCATAGAACCCAGAAGCTAACGACTCTGCTCGGTTAAGCAGGCTGAAATTTTCCATTGATGGTAATGGAAATGGGAAACTTTATTGGCAGAAGTAAAGAAATAACTTCACAGTACAACTAGTAATAATAAAAACTAAAACAACAACAACTAAAAACAAATAAAAGTACAAGCCACAAACGATGTTAAATGGAGCTATAGACAAATATTTTCATACCATCAAATGAAGGCCACAGTTGAGAAAACACAAAGCCGGACCAGGGCCAGATTAAAGCATAGGCCAGTTAGGCCATTGCCTAGGGCCCCGCACTCTACGTAACCGGTGACTGTAACTCTCTCTGCAGTCGGTCGATTTAGTGACAGGTTTCGAGTGCAATTCATTCTTTGACTTATAAGGCAATCGTATTGTGATTGGCTGCGGTTGCTATAGAGGACACTTAACCAGGACCGAGTATTCTCTTTTATTAAAAAAACAAGGTAAGCCTAGGACTAGGTTCAGTACCAAAAGTAAAAAGTAGGCTAACTTCGGTAGATACCCAGATGAGAACAAGTGTCAAATATTTATTTTATTTTTATTTTATCCTAATAATGCTAATATTATTTATATATGCCATATATGGTATTGTTTTAGATAAATATTTGTATCGAAACTATTTATATTTTGGGACATATTTGGAAGGTAGTGAAGCTACGGTTGAAAGACTATGTCTGTAACACGATTATTTGACAAGGTCGAACTGGCACCAAGAGGGAAGTTTCGAACAATGACATTCCTCGTGATTCTCGATTCATTATTGTCTGAATTACATCGCAGAAAGGAATTGTATGCAAGCCTTCAAAAGAGATTTGGTGTGTTATGTTCTTTTCCAAAAATGACTGATTTCTCAATTCGCAAAATCGCATTAATCTTGCAACAACATTATCCTTTAGGCATTAAAGATACATTTGCAAAAGAATTAGTTCACTTTTCCGGTTACATGCGGCAGATTATTGCATCATAACAAGAGAAAGAAAGTACATGTACACTTCTTAGCTGTTTGACCCACATCCGAGAATATGGAAGAACTAAAAACATTTCCCACTGTCGAAGTAGTTTTCCGGACTTATCTGACATTGCTAGCTGCAAACACAGAAGGAGAAAGGCCCTTTTCAATGTTGAAGTGAGTGAAAAGTGAATTGCGTCCCACTGTTGCTCAGGAAAAATTGTGACTTGTCTCTCTTGACAGGTGAAAATTATTAAACGAGAGCTCTAGATTTTTAGGAAGTTATTGATGATTTTGCCAGCGCTAAATTTTGGAGAAAGGTCATGGAACCTCAAACACACAACCTTTGCGTTTTGGTGGTTTAAATCTCATGTTTTAGTCAGTAAATATTTAGTATTAAACAATATAGAGTATACGTATACTTTAGCGTCAGAAATATTTATAGGTTTAATATCAACAAAAAAATACGTAAGCCTGAATATAAATTTATTAAAAGTATTAAAACGATATTACAACTGATAAATGCGCCATGTTGACGATTTCGCTTCTTCTTTGCCCGGTTTAGGCCAATCCCAACCGTACGCCCTTGACGATTGGTTAGGTTAAGTCGTGATATTTCCGTTAGTTTAAACGAAAAATATCACGACTTAACCTAACCAATCGTCAAGGGCGTACAGTTGACCTAACCGGGCAAAGAAGAAGCTACTTCGTTAACATGGTACATCACGTGCCTTATTTCCCAGCTACATTCACGAATTCTTATGGAGAAATAAATATAAAACTAACTTATTCGTGCATTTGATTATATCCATTAATGACATTTATCAGTTGTAATATAGTTTTAATACTTTTAATAATAATAATAATAAATAATAATAATAATAATAATAAAGTTATAATTTCTGACGCTAAAACGTATAAATAATTTTAGACGCTAAAGTATACGTATACCCAATATAGTGTTGATAGATTTTAATATACATTTGTATTTACCCTCATTTTGTATTTTCTTAGTCAAATTTTATTGTTTATTATTAAACACAATTTCAGCTTACCTAACTGATGACAACATAAAAACCTTTAACAAAATTATGGCCTAGGACCTCGCATTCCCTTAATCCGGCCCTAAGCCGAACTATTGAATAGTTTGGACAAATGGATTGTCCAAGTTTTGAATTTTTTGCTTTAAATTGTATTGAACACGTCTTGCTACCTCTAGAACGACTGAGGCATTGTGGTTAGCGAACATTTGCGTAGCTCAGCATCTCATAGGTAAATTATGTACCAGTGCAAAAGATGTTAGAAAATAAATTTAGAGCTCTGCCAGAACGGTGATTGGGTTCAAATCCATTTTTTAGAAGATTCTATCACTGAATGTATAAAAGTATTGTATAATTTTCACTTGGATTCTCTCGTCTTTCCTTTAAAATTTTCACTTCTCTTTAAATTTTCTCCCATCTTTTAACCTTCCTCCTTAAACAGACAGCCTCGTGGGGACCAGTTGCTGCCCATAAATATTAATGCAGAATGTACAAAAACGAGTGACTTCAGCTTTGCTTGTACAGAATTTAAAGTTTCTTATAGTCATGTTTGCTAGTGCAAAATATTCGATATTGTTTTCTTATATATGAGTCGCCACTCCAGGAGCTGGTGATAATACGACCGAGATACTTAAATTCTTGTACTTGCTCTATTGGTTCACTTTTCATTTTAAAAATAATGTCAGCGGAGAGATTTCAAATTTTGGTATGAAACTGCATAACCTTATTTTAGTAACAATAAAATCAATATCATCCTGGAGCCATGTAGCAAATTTGTTAATATATGTCGCAGCGAAACACACACACACACACACACACATACACACACAATTAATACTTAAACATTAAACCTTCAAAATTCCTGCGAAAATTGACTCGAAGGAGATAAAGTTAATTAATTCCTGAATAAAGTAATTATGACTTAGTCTTAGAGTAAGGAAAAATACTTAAGCAATTGATCAAGATTGTTAAATCATTATAGCACGAACATAAAAAATTGTAAGATAACAAGAGTTTTCCAAGAAGATAATATATATATATTATATATATATATATACAGGAAGCAGGGGCTAAGGGCGAATGCCAGCAATAGAAAAAGAGGAGAGTCAAAATCAAGGACCATGATTTTGGAGATGCCTAGATACTCTGCGTTTGAAAGATTAGGAGTCATAGACAAGGGGAAAGATGAATTGAGGAAGATTGTTTCAGACTTCACCAGCTGAGTAGACGAAAGACCGAAAATACCGATTAACCCTTGCGTTTCAGAACTGGACAGAAGAGGAGCGAGAAAGTCTCGAAAGTCTGATGCTGTGTGCTCTCCTTAAAGGAGGAGGCATGCAGTTAGAGAGTTCAGAAGAGCAATGTCCGTTATAATAGCGATAGTAAAGAGAGAGTGAAGCAACATTACGGCAAAGAGAGAGGGATTGAAGACAGTGAGTAAGAGGCTGAGAATTGATGAGACGCAAAGCCTTTGATTCCACCCAGTCAAGTACGGCTGTGTGGATTGAACCACCCCAAACATGACAATCATACGCTATACAGGGACGGACAAGACCCCTGTACAGAGTACGGCTGTGTGGATTGAACCACCCCAAACATGACAAGCATACGCTATACAGGGGCGGACAAGACCCCTGTACAGAGACAGCATCTGAGTCGGGGTGAAGAAACCGCGGAGGCGGTACAGCACACCTAACCTCTTAGAAGCTGTTTTAGAAAGAGTGTATCATGTGATCTTTCCAGGAAAAATCACGAGAAAAGGAAACGCCAAGAATATTAAGAGAAGAGGAAGGATTGAGTTGTGTGTTGTTGAAGGTAAGGGGATAGTCGTGTGGAAGACTGTGACGAGTAGGCAGATGGAGGAACTGAGTTTTTGAGGAATTGAAAGCCACAAGGTTCTCTCTGCTCCAATCAGATATAGCAGAAAGGTCATATGTCAAATACCCTATGCCGTTTCACGCAAATAATGGAGTTTACTGTTGAGAGGAACGCTTTGGGAAGCGGGTGGAGAAATGAAGAGTGGAATTATCAGCATAGGAGTGAATAGGAGAGGAGGTGCGAATTAAAAGATCAATGGTAAAGAAAAGGAAAAGAGTGGGTGGCAGAAAAGAACCCTAAGGAACACCAGTGTCCATCTACAACCGCAGCTATAGATCGGCCAGAAAGGAAATTAGAGATGAAGGCACAGATAGAAGGACAGAAACCGAAGGAGGGCAGTTTCGAAGTTAAAGATTTCTGCCAGACTCTATCAAAAGTTTTTGATATGTCTAGCGCAATGGCAAAAGTTTCACCGAAATCCCGAAAGGAGGATGACCAAGAATCAGAGAGATATGCAAGAAGATCGCCAACAGAGCGTCCCTTGCGGAACCCATACTGACGATTTGTAAGAAGATTGTGAGAAGAGAGGTGTTCAAGAATCTTCCTATTAAGGATAGATTTAAAAACATTAGAGGCGAGAAATCAAGGCAATTAGACGATAGTTGGAGAGTTGAGAGCGGTCACCCTTGTTTGGGACAGGTTGAATGAGAGCGAATTTCCAACAGGAAGGAAAAGTACCAGATAAGAGACAAAAACGAAAGAGTTTGCCTAGGCAGGGTGTCAGCACTGAAACATAGTTAAGAACAACAGAAGGAACACTATCAGGACCGTACGCCTTCCTAGATTTGAGCCCAGATAGGGCAGAAAGAACATCTTTAGAAGAGATTCTACTAGGGGCACGCAATATATTTTGCCCTACCCTTTTTACTTAGCTAAATAATAGGCCATGGGGCTGAAATGTCTTTTGAGCCGTAAGTTTGAACTTTCTGCGCTTCACAAAACCGGATATTTCCAGTTTGAACCTCCCCTCCTTGTATAAAACTGCTTTTAAATTCACTTGTATAAAGCCGATGGTTACCACAGTTTCAAAAATGTCGTCTGACAGTGATGCGCGTCGTAAACAGAAAGCTGTTATCGAGTTCTTAACCGCAGAGAAGGAAACAGTTGGAAATATTCACAAACGTCTAAAAAGTTTACGAGATGCTGTTGTTGATCGAAGCACCGTTGGACGCTGTTCTAAACGTGTGAGACCATCGGAGAGAGGGAAAGCCAGCCTCGATGATCAGCCACGCAGCGGCTGTGTTCATGGTTTGTTCCTCGCCAACCGACTGAAGATCACAAAGCCCAAAGAAAAGAAATTGCTTCTGAGTCGTTGGTTTGATACGAGACGGAAGGGGATGACTTCCTTTCACGAATTGTGACTGGGGATGAGACTTGAGTACACCACTTTGAACCTGAAACAAAACGCCATTGGAATGGCATCACGCAGACTCCCCACGCAAAAACAAGTTCAAAATGGCTCCCTCTGCAGGAAAGGTTATGGCCACAATCTTCTGGGACATGAAAAGGGTGATTCTGGTGGACATTATGAAGAAAGGACGAACAATCAACATAGAGGCATATATTGCTACCTTACAGAGACTCCAGAGACGTATAAAGCGAGTTCAACCGAAGAGAAAACTGGAAGACGTCCTTCTTTTGCACGATAACGCAAGACCTCACAACAGTTTGCAAACAAGAGAGGCCATCACAAAAATGCACTTCACTGTGTTACCCCACCCTCCATGCAGCCAAGATCTGGCACCTTCAGACTTCTATTTGTTTGGGCCAATGAAGGATGCTATTCTTCGAAGAAAGTTTCAGAGTGACGATGAGGTTGTTGAAGAGGTTAAGAGGTGGCTCCAGCGGAACCCAGCTGACTTTTACCAGCAAGGAATAAAGGCCCTTGTTTTGAGGTGGAGGAAAGCCGTAGAAAATGATGGACTATGCGGAAAAATAAAAACTTGTAAAACAGGTATGTAACTACTTGTGTACAAAATTTCTGGAATTTACAAAGAAACCTGGAAAGAAAAAAAAAGGTGGGGCCAAATATATTGAGTGGCCCTCGCAATTTCAGACAACAAAGTCAGAGGGAAGAGGAGATAGTGGAACTGCACCGGAATCATCCAGGGTTGAGTAGGAAGCGAAATCTTTAGCGAAGAGTTCAGCTTTTTCAGGAGAAGAGACGGCAATTGAGCCGTTGGGATGGAAAAGAGGAAGAGGAAGGGGAAGTAAAGTTGGAGAGGTTCTCAGCTAGATGCCAGAAAGAGCGAGAAGAATTAGAATTGGATAGGTTTTCACATTTTTGTCGGATGAAGAAATTTTTATCGAGTCGAAGAACAGATTTTGCACAATTCCAGGAAACATATATAAGATTAAAGTTTCACAGTAAGAAGAAGGATGAGAGGTAAGAAGTAAATCCAAAATGTTAGGCCTGTCTCCAAGGCGGCCGGGGATACGAGTAGGGTGTTGTACAATCTACTCTAGGTCATGTGGGACATAAAAGTTGTAAGCCAGTTCATGAGGGATGTTAGTGAAATGGGAGGAAGGCCAAAGGTGGTGGTGAACATTGAAATCTCCTGAAATGGAGATTTCAGCAAAATGAGAGCTGGATAGAATGTATTCCACTTTAGAATTGAGGTAGTCAAATAATTTGGGCAAAGGTAAACAGCGCAGATGTATTTAGTTTGAGATTGGCATGTAAGCCGTAGCTAGAGGGTATAGAATTCGGAAGATTCCAGTCTGGAATACGAGAACAAGTTAGGTCATTGCGTACATATACGCAACATCCACCTTTGGAGTGAAGTTGAGTATAGAGAAAGTAAGAGGGTACAGAGAAATGGTTGCTGTCAGTCGTCCCAGACACCTGACTTTCAGTAAGGAAAAGAAGATGAGGTTTAGAGTAGGAGAGGTGGTGTTAGTAGTATGAGCGCAAAAGGAGAGAATGCAATGCAAATACAAATGCTGATCAATGTTGCAAGAGATTATGCAGCAAAGGGGGAGGGGGTTATGCAACAAGGGGAGAGGGGTTGTCCCCTATGATGCAATGAAGGGGAGCTCCCCCCAGCAAGCTAGGGGGGAGTCCACCTAACCTCTTTGGGGGAGAAGTTGGGACGGCCTCACCCCTCAAAGGGGTATACCTACCCTAAGAGAGGAGGAGAGAGGAGTGTTCACTCAGCTCCTGCCAAGCGCATATTGAAAGTTCATCCGAGCGCCCGCTGTCTTATAAGTTCCTAATCAGCCAGCTGGCTTAATCGGACAGGTGGCTTAAAAGGCTTCTTAGAAGGCGTAAATGGCTTGTTCAGGTGTACATTATTAGGGTTGAGTTGCCAGATTGCGCAGTTTAATTAATTAAAGCATATATTCACGGCAGTTGGCTTTCCGCCAGTTGGCATAATCCGCCAGTTGGCTTAACCAGCCATTTGAAGTGGAATACCTATATTATCTTTTCAGTTGCCAGATTGCGCTATTCAGATATTCTTGACAGATGGCTTAGAAATCCGTCAGTAGGTTTAGAAGGCAGCCATTTGATATAATTAAATAATAATATCATTTACAACCAAAAGAGTTAAATAAAACACCGTTACATCATTCTGTTTATTTAGACGAATTATTGGAATCAATTTCACTAAATATATAGAAAATAAATATACAATCAAAAGATGGAATATAAATGACAAAAAATAAAACAAAAAATAATAACAGCATAAGAAATACGAACGTGGAATATATATATAATCAAAAAGTAATAATATACAAAACGATGGAGAAAGTACATGCACAGTACATGCACGAATTATTTAATAAACAAATTATTCAAGGTATATATTTACAAATATACGTAATAAATATATATTTCTTGAATTAGTACAGGAAATATATATATATATATATATATATATATATATATATATATATATATACTGTATATATATATACACAATTATATTAAATAATTAAATACATTGAAAATAATATTAAATATATTGAAAATAAAAAAATAATAATATACCAAACGAAGGAGTATAATCATCACCATATTAGTACAGAGAAAAAAATATATATATATATTTATATACAAAATTATATTAAATAATTAAATATATTGAAAAATAAATATACATCAAAATACTTTATGTTCTACTGCGCTTAACTAAAACACTAAAGTCACACGTGATCGAGTCTAGAGTCACATCTTTATTGCTTTGCACTACGCGGTAAATACGATTCAACATTTTTCACCGTTCAAGGTTTGCGGGTACCTATTCTCGATATAAATGGCCTTCATATCGTTCAATACTATTTTTGTGCCCACTTTACATTCAGTTGGCAAGGTATCTTTAAACACAGCTAGAATACACTCAAAAGCACGCACAAAGAAGGCATCGTTAGCCATCACGTCATTATTAAATACAAGTTTATAAACACTCCTTTCCAATCGAGGGTTTTTTCTTACCGTCAGAGCTTTCCAACCGTGAACTCTTCTTCACTCTGCATAGCGGCAATTAAAATAATCTTCCAAGTCGTAACGACAGCTACTCATTATATAGAGATACAACTCTTCAGAATGAACAGTGTAGGCGAGCTCTGCCCTGTACCGCTCAAGTCCTTTGTACCAAAGTTCGGGATATTTCGAAGTCTAAACCTTTTAAATAAGCATCCAGCTCTAACCCATTCTCGCCTTGTTCATTCCTACATTCGATAAATCCGTCGGGCAGAGCGGTGTATGCGTATTCAAGAACCGCGTCAAAATAAATCATATCCGTAACACGAGCGTCCAATATAGCATTCAGCTTTCGGAATTCGACGATTTCAAACATTCTGTCGAGGATGAATCGGTTTCGCGTAGGGACAAGAACGTTATTATCAGATGCATTCTTCCACATCAGTCGTATATCATTGCACGGCTGGTCGTTATTTATACACAACGTACAAACAACGGCATATGAGGGGGCATCACTATTCTGTTCTCTTCTTGTACCTACACCTGCAGGTATTTTATAACGGTTCTCACTCCACTTCTCAACTATCACGAAGATCCTCTTCATCTCAACACTTAAATAAATAACATTACGTTTACCAGAGTTCGCTTGTCTGAAATCGTTTCAAGTACATAGTTAATGGCACGGGTTTCGCGCCTCATCACACGCAATAACTTCCTCACGAGACATCGTACACGGCGTTGAGAGTACTTCTCAAAGGAAGCTCCATCGTATTCGAAGAGTGCATGTCCAGTCGGTTCAAGTTCTGAGATGACTATGAGCTACAGATGGGCGGATCGGCTCGACGGGAGGAGTGAGTCAACCATAAGCTGATGAAACGTGTACGGCGTCGTTCTAACGTGAATACTTGTAACCCATTATACTGGGTAGGTGTTTTGAGAAATTTTCCGATGCATGAAGCATTACCGGCTTTAATGTTTTATCACTCTCACTTCCCAGAATGCGCACCAGACATTTTCGTTCAGGGAAATTTTCACGAACTAAACACATTTTATTCACACTCCTGTGCTGTGCACTATCTGAGAGAAACATATGCCCATATTTTTCCTTTTTGCTTAGCAGACGATACTCGTCTCTAAATTCTGTTAAAAACTCAACAGGCCTTTAGCCATAACCTCGCTACAAACCTCGTCATGATATATATTAATGTAGTGGTTAAAATACTTAAGATTCTCCATGATGACAAGATTTACATTCTCAACCGTAGGGTACGAGTACTCGGTACGAATGTAACATGACATAATATCGCTTGTCACACCACGTGTTGTTTCTTCGACTTCGCGGTATATGTGAGCTTTTATAAAGGTTAGGTCTACAACATACTTCAATACATCGCTTGTACTACGAAATCCTACAATGCTCTCGTCAGAATAGCCGTAAAGTATTTGTGCCTCTTGTTCCTTCGCACAGTTCAATGTAGCCATAAAGTATCGAAGGAGGGTGGAATAGGGAGTCTTTCAGTATCCACCACATCTTCACACTTTGCCGAATACCACTTCATAAACGTTGAACACGCAATATTAAAGGTAGCCATTACTAACGTTCGTCTACGTGGGAAAATACACGTCTGAGATCCAGGGCTTGCAGGCGACAACTGAACACTCAGGGAAGAGATATGCCCAGGTAGTAGTAGGAGTCACGTGACTGATCATACAGTGGGCGGAGCTTAGAACTTTCTTCTGTACACACACACACACACACACAAAGGGGAAAGTGAAACGCTAATTGAAACACGAATTATTTAATAACAAATTATTCAAGGTGTATATATTACAAATATACGTAATAAATAAACATATCGTTAACAATACACACATATATATATATATATATATATATATATATATATATAAATACAATCAAGGATTAAGGTATCCAAAGGGTACGGTATCATAGGTACGAAACACCTGGTAACGTTTCCCATAGGTGTTGCAGCATACCTTCGTGCCCCGAAGTTCCTTCACACACCCCAGTTTCTGCGCCCGAAAATTGTGGGTTCCCACAGTCAGTTGGGGTGGCTGGTCGCCCTCATTTTTTAAGCACACTAGATCCTTCATATATATATATTTATTAGGGTGGTCCTTAGTTTCGAATGTCTGAATTATCATGCTCCCAACCTCTTATATGGTGGCAATTATCACAAACATAATCCTCATAAAATATTTCTTGAAAATATCAATGTTTAGAGGTAGCTCAAACGAACAGAAGTTTGCGCGCACTTTGCCATTGTCCCATATGCATGCCGGTTAAATATGAGAAGTGTCAACCCTCTTCAGATCGAGTTGTTTTTTACACAACTAATTAAAACTAGGTTTGTAGATCACTATGGGGGTCCACTGTAGTAACTCAAGATGTTTTTCAATAACATGACATGAAATTCAATAAAAAAAATGTTTAGCATCTTTGTAATTTTGCATTAATATGCACAATTCTACTATTTGTTGTAGGCGATAGATGGCATCCCATTATGCGTGGTATGTATGCGCTGCCTGACATACAGCGCAATGCACTACAGTTCAGTGTCTCTCTTGCTGCTACGTGGATATGCGTGCTGTGTAGCTGCTGCCACTTTAAAAGCGTATCTGCTCAGTGCTTATCTGAGATAATAGGGTTAAGGGTTCATCATTCTTTGAACTTTGTTTTGCAATTTTATTAATATTTTAGGAATAGTGAATCGAAATAACTTCTGTAGTTATTTAGCAAATTGTATTGTAATGATAGCAAAACACATGAGATCAAGCAATGCTGCGCTTAACCTTGTGGACAAAACGTCGGAGAAGCTGACAGGGCAAAAGCTCCCAGCCATCGGAGAGATCCTTGCAGTCTTCCTCCACATTCATCTTTCGCTTCATAAACCAATTCGTGAAGCAGCCACTGATGTGATGAATGAAATTTTGGATTTTTTGGCCCGTGCTCGAGTCCCCGTAAAACGGGAAGATCACAGTATTGGAAAAATAATGAAGTTAAACAAAGAATGGCAGCTGCTTCGAAAAAACAAGAACCGGCGTTCAGAAACCCAAATCAGGAAGGAAAAAGAGTTCAAATCTCAGATGGAGAACCTTTTCGACACCGCTCATGAAAATGCTATTCAAATGATCAAAAACGAAGAGGATCGCCAATTCCTGTTGCCTAACGGGAGCCAGGCAGACGTGGGACGATGGGTTATGTGGATACCGTACTGCCAAAAACGGAGCAAAAAGTTGCAAACAGAAAAGAGGCTCAAGATATGCAGCTACGGAAAGCCAAAGAAGAAGCAGAAGCATCCTGTTCTATTGGAACGCTGGCGTCATCAAGTAGCAGTAACGAACATTCTTCAGAAGACGAACCACAAGAAACCTGTGGTGGTGAGCCTCTTCCAAAACAAAGCCGTGGAGTGAATAACATTTTGATTCTGGCACTTGCTTCAGCTTTAGACCAGTCTTCAATCATTGACAGAAAAGCAAAAATTATAATAGCGGAAACTTCCCGCAGTCTGGGACATGACTTGAGAAAACTGGCTATTAATCGGTCATCAGTGAAGCGAGCTCGGAAGCGTCATTGTGCCAAGACAGCAGAAACTTTGAAAAAAAAGTAGCAGACGATGTTCCCTTGATTATTCATGGGATGGCAAACTCCTAGTGGACCTCACAGGGAAAGAGCGTGTGGACCGGCTCTCTGTTCTAGTGTCTGGACTGGGAGTGCAACAGCTTCTTGGAGTCCCCAAAATTCCATCTGGTACTGGAGAACACCAAACACAGGCCGTGCGGGATACACTGCAGGAATGGGAATTGAGTGACAGTTGTTGGAATGATTTCTGACACTACCGCATCAAATACGGGACATCACTCCGGGGCTTGCGTCCTCTTAGAACAAAAACTTGGAAGAGATCTCCTCTACTTGCCATGCAGACATCGCATGGAACTTGTTTTGGGTGCAGCTTTCCAAGCCTGCATGGGACCAACTTTTGGGCCTGAAGTCCTCTTGTTCTAAAGATTTCAGCGTTTCTGGCCTCAACTGGATACGAGTCAGTTTTCATTGTGTATTGATGATCAGGAAGTTCAAGCATCTACGAGAGAACAACGTCCCAGTCTGATCAACTTCGCTTTGTACCAGCTGTCACAAGATTATGCAGGGGATGACTACAAAGAGTTCCGAGAGTTAGCTCTTATTTTCTTGGGTCGAACAGAGCCCCCACGACTTTCATCACTCTTTTAAAGCTCCTGGCGCCATGCATCACGCTCGCTGGTTATCGAAAGTGTTGTATTCTTTCAAGATATGGATGTTTCGGAAACAGTTTAAATTAACAGCCCAGGAGGAGCGCAGCCTACGGGATATCTGCGTATTCACCGTCACCACTTATATGAGTGCCTGGTTCCGTGCCCCATTGCCAGCAGCTGCACCGCTGGAGGATCTGAATCTGATGAAGGGTCTGTCCAGTTATCCACTTACAATGATTGCAAAGGCTACAACAGCCAAATTCAGTGACCACTTGTGGTATCTGTGGCTACGAAGAGGGCTATAATGAAGGTTATGGAGTCCAAAGAAAGAGATGAAGACGCACGAAAAAAGTTCAACAAAACAGCTTTCAAGCCGACAATGACCCTAGATGCCTTCGCCTCAAAACAATCGAAGAAGCTATTCGTTTATTTCAACCTGCCGCAGGATTTCTTGGAGAAAGATCCTAATGACTGGAATTCCTTTCCCTCATTCCAAGACGCTACAAGAGATGTTTCTAGCATAAATGTGATCAATGATAATGTTGAACGCGCAGTAGCTCTCATACAAAATTTCAACCAGAGACATACAAAAGATGAAGAACAACTGCAGTTCCTTCTTCAAGTTGTGGCTGACCATCGCCGAAGCTTTCCTGACAGCAAAAAGGAGACCTTGATTGGGCAACAGTGAGTGATTTGGCAACCATGACACCCCCGTCTTGAACGGCTAATACCCAACGATAAGTTGGAGGGGACCCAATTCCACGTCTCATATGCCACCATTTCAGGAGTTGGGAGCTACCTCTTTCCTGACTTCAAAAGTTGACATGTAAATAAGGACCACCCTAATATATATATTAATGTATTGCAGTACACCTACAGAAAATTAGCACCTAAAATCTGCTTCTCCATTCTCCATTCCACCCATGTCGTTATCATATCGTAACTACCCAATTGTTGATTACCCACTAATTTTCGTTTGACCTAATCTGACACCATTGGTGAATAGAATATAATGTAAATCTGTGTAATAAATGATTTTCAGAATGTACAGTTTCCGAAAAAATTCGCCTCGAAAAAAAAATTTCTAAAAATAATAAAAAATTACTATTTGGTAACACTATTTTTCTCTTGATATTTTATTCTTTTTCGTAACGAGTAAAATTTCAAGGACAAACCCAATCGTTACTGATTAGTAATATATATATATACTATATATCGGGACAACAAGTACGACAAAGATAAAAAGAGGCAAATTCTCGGACGAACACAAGGCAACGAAACCGGCGCCACCATTGGAAAAACGAATCAGAACTATCTGTACGCGAAAACGACAGAGAAAAAATAAAAATAATCCTAGCCAACATTCAGGGCCTTAAATCAAATCATTTCCCAGACAAAGTTTTATACCTGAAAGGACTCATGCAAGACGCCGAAGCAGACTTTGCATGCCTCACGGAAACTCATCTAAAGAACTGCCAGGCGAACTGTGAAAATTGTGAGTTCTGTACTGACAAAAATGAAATCCAAATTGACAACTACAACATACTCCGAGCCGCAGAACAGTAACGGATGTGCTATTTACACACGCGAAAGGCTTATGGCAGAAATGACTATAAGTACCTCAAACAGCTACGTAGAATGTGTAACAGCAAAAGTTGAAAAATTAAATATGGTACTAATTGTAATGTACAGACCCCCAAACACGCCAACCTCAAAATTTTCAGATTTTATTACAAAGGCAAGAAATTGGGAAAAAGATCTACACTCTCCAACCCCAAATATTTTTCTCTGTGGTGATTTTAATTTCCCATTCATGAAATATAAAAGGATAGGAAACAAATATATGTATACACCAGAACAAAGAGGGCACACGGGAAGACCAGGAGCAGGTAAAAATGATACTAGCTCTACATGTAGCTGATGAATTTATGTTAACGCAAGAAATAACAGAAAACACAAGAAAAAACAACTGCTTAGATTTGGTATTCACAAACAACAGCAACCTAATTGATAATGTAGAAATATCCCCAACTATAATATCGGACCATAACATTATTGAAATAACCAATATAAAAGTAACAGGAAAGGAAAGAACACGAACAAAAGAAAGAAGCAAATTCGAAATTTTTAATTTTCACTCCAAAGCTATAAACTTGGAAGATGTTACATCCAGGTTGGAAGTAATAGATTGGAAAAGCATTTTCGAGGCCAAGACAACGGAAGAGATGCTAATGACTTTAGAGGAGAAGACGCTGGAAATTGTGGAAAGACATGTCCCAAAAATAAACAGAGGAAAGAGAAGCAGGTTCGAAAGACAAAAGAGGTCATTGTTCCGAAAGAGAAAAAGAGTGAATGCAAAAATTAAGTAACTGTAAAGATAACATCAGAAAAATATTAAATGATAAACTGCAGAGTATTGATAACGTCATACAGGAACTAATTGAGAAGCATACAGAAAAAGAAGAAGACGACGCTATAGAAGCGATAAAGGGTAACTCAAAGTACTTCTGTAAATTTGCAAAAAGGAAGCCGAAAAACCATGCGACTATCGGACCTCTGAAAAACGAGAACAGTGCTTTATCTGATGATCTAACAGAAGTATCTGACATATTAAGAGCTCAGTACGAATCATCTTTCAGTATCCCAAAAACTGACAAATTGATATGCGATAGAAACGCGTTCTTTGAAGAAGAACAACAAGGGGAAAGTATAACGGACTTCGACTTTACGACAGATGATATTACACAAGCTATAGGGAAACTAAAAGCACACTCAGCGGCAGGACCGGATAAATGGAATGCCATACTGATCAAACACTGCAAGAATGCAATCGCTCAGCCCCAATATTGGATATGGAGATGATCACTAGACACGGGAGAAATACCGGACATCCTGAAGAGCACGAACATGGTCCCAATATATAAAGGAGGAGATCGATCCTAGGCCAAAAACTATAGGCCAGTATCGCTTACATCTCATCTCACTAAAATATTTGAAAGAATAGTTAGACAGAAAATCTATGACATTTTGGAAACTCAGAAAAAAATTCAATGATAAGCAACATGGGTTTCGTTCAGGCAGATCATGCTTATCACAACTAATGGAACACTACAACAACATTATTGATGCACTTGAAAGTAATGAAAACTATGATGTAATATACAGAGATTTTGCCAAAGCGTTCGACAAGTGTGACCGTGAATCATAATACATAAACTGAAGTACAGTATATGGGAATAATGGGAAAAGTAGGGAAATGGATAAATAATTTCCTTAGTGAGCGGCGGCAAGTCGTTACAGTACAAGGAGCATCTTCATCAGAATCAGAGGTCCTCATCAGAGTACCACAAGGAACAGTATTAGCTCCACTACTCTTCATAATCATGCTAACTAACATAGATAAGGACGTTACCAGAGACAGGCACAGTAACATCCTTTGCCAATGACACAAAGATCAGTAGAAAAATAAGAAACCCAGAAGATATAGGATCTCTACAAACCGACATGAACAGAATCTACAAGTGGACGGAAGGCGGATCGTCAACTTTGATTCGCTGAAGGAGCTAGTGAGCTTAGAAGATGAGGGTGACCAACTACCCCAACTGACTGTAGGGAATCACAATTTTCGGGCACAGAAGCTGGGTGGCGTGTAGGAACTTAGGGGGACGTAAGTGTGTCGTAACACATATAGGAAACGCACCAGGTGCTTGGTACCTACGATACTGTTCCCTTTGGATACCGCGAGGAGTGAATATTGCTGTCATGTTAGCGTATATTTAGTGTTGACGAAATTTTACAGTTTATTTATCTTTCTATTTATTACATGTATTTGTTTCAGTTATGATGCATGAATATTTGTTATTTATATATTTCGTGAATTAGAGACTGTTTACATGTTGACGATGTTTTACATTTGATTTATTTTTTATTTAAAATAAATCACGTTTCAGTTAGCTTTTCATTTTCACCGGCGCGCCGGTTCGCCTGGTTAAGCGTAATGCCTTTCGCCTTCACAATATATCTCATTTCCTTCCCCACCCTCACCCGTACCCTGTAAGTTTTTGGGCCTATTGAGAAAAAAAATCAGCGGAGGCGCTATCTCCATACTCATCCTTGATCTCGTCAGTCAACTTTCCGAGGAATTCCCCAACAGGTGGCATGTATTCACTTCCCTCTCCGTGAATATCACATTATCTCTATCTGCGTACAGAACCCTACGTCCAAGGGAATGTAGTAGACTCCCAAAGCTTGATGCGGGCGTATGCTGCTTGTGAAACTGGCTACAAGTATGTTTGTAACACATGATGTATCTGTAGCCAATTCGGTTCTGTTGTAGTTTACTATGTACGTATAACCCACATTCACGATCTTCATGACCGCTTTATCGGAAGCGTTGGCGTAATCCCACACCTTGTTATAACTTTGTGCTAGAGGGACGTTCCCTTTGTCTGTATTCTGAGCAAATTTCCCGCAAATACTATTCAGGCACAAATTTGCACTAAAGCGCTTGCCAGGGTTCTTCGCAATCTGGTCCCGTTCAAGTTGTATCCCTTCACGATCACAGTAGCGTTGAATATACGCCGATTTTTCATTTTCGGTCTCGACTCCTCGAGGGTACCCTTATGCTTCTACCTTATCCTTCAAAAAGGTGTTTACAGTATGTATGGTGTAAAAAGGTTGGGGAGCTCCTGAAACCTCCACACCTCAAATATCTTCAATATTCTTTAACCACGATGAACGGCTAGGGACAGCTCAGGACTTGTATATACGCCTCTGATCTTCATCTGGTTGGTTGTGTGATTACATTGCCCATTGTTCTCCCCAGCGCACTTCACGTACAGGGGAAGCATGAGCTTGTGATATATAACGACGAGTAAGAATGGCATCCAGAAATCGCGAAGGGGGAGCACATCTCCGAAAGAAAGTTCGAAATAGTTCTCGTTCAAATTTGCTGAGAACTCTTCGATGGTATGCAGGGCGGGGCCCACCAGTTTCTCATGCTCCTACAGGGTACGGATTGTTTTTCATCACGTAGGGGTGTAAAGAACAGAAGTCGTAGTAATGGAGTTTCACGCCCTCCGTTGGTGGAAAGTATAGTTTCAATGGGTTTGTGCGCCCACCAAACAAACTATCGCCGCATTTGTGAGGATCCAACACCATTGAACGCTTGAGGTATGTATTTCTTCACGGTACTCTCCATCTATCTCTATCTGCTCATCATATTCGTGCTCCCACAAGACCTTGTGAGAGAACTGGAAGCTTATAAGTTGGTCACGGGTGCGGGTCCATGCGAGACTGTCGGCAGGAGATCTACCATGGAAATCTCCTACGATTCCACACTCAGAACGCTGGCATCCATGCCACCAGCAGCCGTTAAAGGAGTATGCAGTCTTCTCACCAGTGGCACGGTCTTCGCTTAGACCATCCACCCAAACAACGCGACCGTTAACCTTATTGGCCACTTACCCCGTGTTGCGGGCATGTTTTATGTATACACCGGTCTGTTGCTGCAGATGTATGAACCAGTAAACAGCCTTATGCCCATAACTGCGTGGGTTGTTTCTGTGAATGACGACTAGTATATTTTCAGGCATGAAGTTGTTGTTCAACACAGTAAAGCACAATGAGGCGATCGTGGTGCGGCTTATAGCGGGTCGCAGCTGAATCGGACTATATACACATGTACGTACGTCATTCACACAATAACGCCCACATTCATGTAAGGATTATCTTCATTAAAACTGTTGTAGTATCTCTCAAAATCTTCACGCCCACTATCACTCATACTGACATAGTTAAAGTAATGTTTGGGTGGTAGCAGTCCTTCATAATTTAAAGTTTCACTAATGAGGAAAGCTTGGGTAGCTTGACTAATTTACAAGGTGTGAATAACAAAGTGTCTTTAAACTGAACATTGCCTCTTATTTGCATCTGTATAAGCTTGTTTCCTCTTTCCAAGGGATCGCTTGTAATATAGCTCCGATGATCCATGTTCAAACAGTTCCTTACAAAGGAATTGTGTGTCAAATTTTGCGCCTTATGGGCAAGAATATACACAGACATTTTTTTTAAATTGTCCGCTAACTTGACAATATAGGAGACAAAGAGTTTCACTGGGTTGTCGTGTGCGCTCGTTTTAAAAACGTTTGTTCGTCTACCACATTTGCGACACTCATCACACTCGACGTTCATGCACTCGTCGTAGATAGTCTGGCTTATAAATAGATGTGGGATAACCTCATTGGTTTCAGCATCCGTATACGTCTCTATATCGTCGTATACAGTTACACAAGGCTTATTTTTAGGTTTGGCGTTTTTCATATAGCATACATGTTTTACACCATCAGCCTTATATAGCTCATTGCATGTAGAACAACAAATTTCATCACATTTATGCGTGAATTTTCCCCAGTTGTCCATCATATGAAACATACCGCATTCACAGATTTTCATTTTCTTGCACATGCCATTTGATTTATAGAATTCAAAACAGTTATTATTGAAAAATGTGCGTCTACACACATTACAGTCCTTCTCAGCTTCAAGTACACGACTTTCACATTTGGAGCTTTAACACTGCTCACATACCATGTGGCAATCCTTATAATGCTTCACTATATCATCTGCAAATTCGAGATATCCCTTACACAAATCATGATGCCTTCCATATTTTCGACTTTTATCATAACTCGCGTAAAGAAACCTTATATTGCGGATGGGGAGATACGTTGCCCCTGACAGCCCTAAAATAAGTAGAGGTCTTGTATGGTCTCTCACACTGCTTTTAAAATTATACACAGTCCTACGACGATCATCCAATCCAAATACAACGATACGAACATTCATTTCCTGCTCTACCCTTCTCAGCTCTTCAGGCCCCATATTACAGTCAAACTCGATCTTGCAGTCTTCAGCCAGTTTACGGGCACGCTACACAACCGTCGGCAGCCAGATATTATACACAATTGTATTTAATATAGTAGTCATATGAGCCAATACTATTGCTATAAAGCCGCAACTACGCTCGGTGTTTATATGCCGTCTGTATATAGCTTGAGAATCGAAGTTAAGCGTATAAGGTGTGGCCGTATGTCCCGCAACACGGAATACGTGGTCAATATCTATCGTGAAGTTGTCTTTGTTAAACGCAATGCTACTTTGAGAGGCCTGCATCATACGACCCAGAATAAGGTCTATATTCACAGCAGCCAAACGCCTGTAGGGTATTACGACCCAAAAATCACGTCCCTCACTGTTTTGAAGGGCAAACTCTACAATACGGTCGACTACACGTCGCAGTCTGTGTTCAACGTCGCTGATATACATGGATCGCGGGTTGACCCTGACTACGTACCTGTTTCTAGTCAGGGCTGGGGTGGGTGCGACTGTACGCACCAACTCGAATGTTATGCTACTGTTTACAGAATGCACTGCTGCTTTTGAGGGTACGGGCGGTATTGAACATGAATAAGTTTTATTTGTAGAAGGAACTAAGGTCGGGGTTGTGTCGTAAGACGTAGAAGGTTGGAGCTCTATTACTGTGGAGTGGGTCTAACAACAGACGAACTCCTGGCGCGCTTTACACCTGACGTGGAAGTTGAATCATCAACTTCGTCATGCCCCCGTTTTCTCCGCGAATTGTCGCATGGGGGTCCAACAGTTGGCGTTGCTGGGGGTTCGCTACCGGGAGTGGAGTCTGTAGCCTCAACAACAACTACACTGTCATCGGTATCGCCTGCAATATCTATGATGGGGATATGCTGCTGGCACAGTACTTCATCCTCGTCATCATTCACGGTTCTGGGGAAGAAGAAAAACAAGACTGTAGAATATAAGGAGCATCACTTAAAATTTTATTATATTTTGTAAATGTTCCCCTTAGGAGTGTGACGTGTTAGAGATGGATTCTGTAGAAAAATTCAGGTTCACGAGCCCCTCCACATGCATTATATCTGGCCCTACAGTATGTGGTAAAACTGTGTTTATGCTTATAAATCATTAACGATAAGCGGGAACTGTTCTCAAATTTTGTGCATAAAGTCATATGGTGCTATTCGATATACCAGTCAGTATTCAACGAGTACGAAGATGATATTTTGTCCCACAAACATGTATATGATGTTAGTTCGTTAAAGGGTCATGAGCACACGGTCATTGTAATTGACGATCTCATGTTAGAAATGGATAAAACGTTTACCGAGACATTTACAGTGTTCTCCCCCCATCTTAACATAAACGTATTCTTCATCAATCAGAATCTATTTTTCAAAAATAGATACATGGGCGATGTGTCGCTGAATACACAATATCTAGTCTTATTCGCACAAAGTAGAGATGTGTCACAAATTGGGGTATTAGCCAATCAAATGTTCCCGAATCAGCGTAAGGAGTTTTTGGAAGTTTATAAAGAAGCTACAAGCCAACGTTACGGATATTTGCTTTGTGACCTTCATCCGCGAAACACGTTTAGAGTGCTTCTAAGAACAAATATATACTCAAACGAGGCTGAAACGGTGTATATCCCAGAATGAAAAATAGGTTAAAGAAATACCGTGAATTAATAAAAATCTATAATCGGTTGCCACGGGCGCTGCAACAACTGTTTGTTAAAAATATTGACTCCGATTTTTTAAAAATGCATCTGTGAAATCTGTCTTAACGTTATAAAATGTAATGTACCAATGAAACCCCCTCAAAAGGCTCGCCTACGTCGTTACAAGAACAGAATAGGCGCACTCGCTCGTAAAAATCAAACTGGGGAAAGAAAAAGCGAATTACTGTACAAAGACGGGGTTCATTCCTCCCCATCTTATTTTCAGTTTCGAGGCTTTTACTGACTAGTTTAATATAATGAAGAAAGTAGTCGTGATTCCACACGAGGTGTATGCTTCATTACAAAGTTCAAAGAGTCCAGATGTGATTCTAGAACCCCGTAAAAGCACGCGTAAAAGAATGGAAAGCGAATTGTTAGACCTATTAAACAGTGAAAAGTCACCTGATGAGAAAAGAATCTTATGCCAAGAAGCTCTGCAGAAATTTCTTCATGAGTACAGAAATTATAAGAATCCGACAGAGGTCCCCGTAGCTATTAAGCACAGCGCAGACGACGTTGAGTATAGAGGCACAGAACATGGGGCCGAGGCTAGAGACGAACAGTCAAAGAACAACGGAATGACCCCACAACATATCGAGCATGTATTAAAATGCAGTCTCCCACATACATTGAGGAATAAAGGTTTAAGTCTTTATAATCTATTACGTGAGGATCCCATTATACAGTGGACTGATACAGGTGAGGTTGTTGTTGAAGGATCAATGGTACAGGGTTCGAACATCATTGACATCGTACACGACTTGGTGAGAAAGTGGGAGAGGCCCTCACCAGCAGGATGGAAACATATTAAAGCAAAACTACATCAAATAAATGTGACAAAAACACTGACACGTAATCTGAACAGGTTAAAAGCCTCGCATGTACCACAGCTGAACACGCCTTCGCCCCCATCGGTATCATCTCTGAAGAGGAGGAAGAAGAGACCAAACAGCAACGGCCAACACTACCCGAGCGCCTCTAAAATACGCAAATGGCTAACATATTAAGAAAACGTTATTATGACATTTCTAGCCCAGCCTCCTACGGTGGCGTCAATAGACTGTACACTGTACAGAGGCGTTTATAATGAGGGTGTAGGGCAAAAGATGTTGAGAGGTTTTAGCGGGCACAGGATGCTTATACACTTCATAAGCCGGTGAGAAAAAAGGTATAAAACAGTCAAGACAACAGCAGCCTCGGTTGATTCTATTTAACAGACATGCAGAGATATTCAGTGTATAATGGAGGCTACCGCTTCATCCTATTCATAATGGATGTATTCTCTAGATATTTGTGGCTAATTCCCATGAAAAATAAATCGCCTGAAACATTGCTGAAGCCACCAAAACGTTGATGTTGAAAGAAAACAGGATTCCTAGCTATTTTTCACGGACATGGGGAAAGAATTTATAGGTCGAGCTTTTCAGAACATGTTGACAGAGTTTAATATCAGTTATTACACTAGCAATTCTATACAGAAGGCATCTTTAGCTGAAAGCGTTCAACGTACCATAAAGGAACGCATGCATCGCTATTTCACACATGAAAACACATACAGGTATATAGACATGCTGCATTCGCTGGCCTCATCATACAACTGTTCAGACCACCGCGCGATTGGTACAACACCTAACGAAATTGTAGGAGATATGCACAAAGAATGTGAGGTGAGAAAATATATTCGTAGAGTGCCACCACGTTCTGTGCATTAGGGCGGATCGAAAATGAGGTTTTTAAACTTGTTTTCGAAATTCAAATATGGCTAGTGCGGAAAATATGTGGGTGCTATAGATAATGACTGTGCATAAATATTAGTCCTGCGAAATTATATCTTCAGGTGCCACAAAGCCGTCGAAAAAAGTGAAATATAATGATTTTCTTATATTCTGCATTAGTACAATAACTGAAACTTACTTGTTATTATTATATATTAAGTGTTCCAATTACCAAAATAGTTACTGAATTACGCAGCTCTTAGTTTATTTAGATCAATGTTCTTTTGATTAATGATCTAAATAATCCAGAACTCACCACGAGGAGGTGGCTGCGTGTCGAGCTCCACCCATGCCCTCCCAACCACCCATCCTTGCGCATGTTTTTTTCTATTAACGTTTTATTTAAACTTTATATTCAGCTTTACTTTCGAATGATGGCATTTTTTTACGTGACTGAAGTGTTGATCTTATGAAGCCATCTCGCGCGTTCAATCCAAATACTTTTGATGATGCTTCAGCCACTAATTTTACCATTCTTTCTACAACTTGTGTATGACAAGGGAATTTCTCGAATGGAGGGGTACTCTTGTTTTCTATGAATTCTTCAATCTCATTTTCTGTCAGGTGTCTTGTCACAGGTGGTTCAGTGACAATGCATTTTTGCCAATTAATTAAATCAGTATAATCAGTAGCTTCAAATTGAATAACAGGTACTGTGAAACGCCTCACAACGTTTTCCTTGTTCGTTTGCCTTGCTTTCTTTATTCGCCTCCACGCTAATTCTCTTATGGCGCTGCGGTCATCATGAATCATTGATGCTAGAATATTTTCTGGATTTGCAAAAAATGCATTTCTTTGTATGACAGGGTTTACAATATCCTTTACTTCGTCATTCAGTGTTCTTGTTAGTTCAATAGTTTTGAAAACATGTTTTGAGCCATTGACAAAAGACGTACTTTGCTTAATAGAAAACCACATTGGGATGTAGACCTTCATTATAAAAGAAGCAATGTTCATGAGGTTCTCAGATGGACTTACAGTTGAAACGTATAGACGAAGCAAACGATTTGCTGTAGTCAGCCATCGTGAATGTGCCATTTTGCCATTTTGCCTGGACTACGATGAGCAAGATCTGGAGAGCAATATCCCTTTGTTATGGCCTGATGAATATCAATTAGATATTTTTGGTCGGTGCTAAGATCTTCACAGTCTACAGTTGGTTCCTCAGCATCAATCCTTTCAAACTCGACAATAGGAAGACTCTCACAGTTCTCTAATTCCCTGCCAATAGGACCGGTGAATCCGCGGGGGCCAGATGTTTTTCCATCCAGCTTTGCAACTAAATGGCGTAATGGCAATTCATTGGCATGGAGCTGGCACACTAAATGTTGAACTGGCTTCTTCAGCTTCAATTCTATAAGCCTTATAACGCCTCCCTTTTCTCCAGTGTTGACTGCTGCACCATCGCATCCAATGGCAACAAGGTTTTCCAGGTTCATGTCAATATTTCCAATATACTCAAACATTCCTTTACATATTTCTTCAGCTGATCCAGAATTCACAGAATAATGGCCCAAATAATCTGAACCAGGTTCTCTCACTAAAGTGATATGTTCTTCTGTTACCTTCTTCTGATATACTTTGGACTTTTTTTTTTCTTGGAAGAGTGTAGAATCTTTTCGACCATCAAAATAGATTCCTCTGATTGGGACCTGATTTTGATCTTTCATAATTTCTGATCTCTTCTTCTGTCTTTCTCTTCTGATTTTACTCCTATCCACTACTTCAGATGTATTGTCAATAGAAACTTCTCCAATATCTTGCAATACTGCACTGACAATGAATGCTGCAGCTCGATCTGAAACTGCAGTCCTGTCACAAGCAGTAGCCACTGAAGGTAGATTTGTAGTTTTCCTTTTCTTGAATAATTGTTCTTCAGGTTGTTCGAGCTTTCTCTTCGAGCTAACTGGCTCTGGAAATGTATCGTCTGATATTTCGCCAGATTCACTTTCACTATTTGATGTCGATGATGATAATTCAACATTTGTATCCTGCAATTTCTCCTGTGAAGATTCTTTGGTGAGCCTCACAGCTTCTTTTTGCTTTCTTAGCAACGTAGATGCTTTTTTCTTTGAGAGTGTAATATCTACTCTATCAATAAACAGTTTTCTTTCACTCCTTTGATCTAAGAGGAACGTCACTTCTTCCTTTGGAACCGTTTTTTCTTTGGGACAAGAACATTGTGTTAGTACTTTGCACTTGCACGCTGCAATGTCAAAAAGTTTCGTGTGTGCTTCTTTTTTGAACATATCAATCTTTGCTTTGTAAGCTTCAGAATTTTTTCTGCTTTGGTATGGCTTCATAATGACACGATACTTTTCGTGGTAGCTTCTGAACATTGTTTCAATTCGCCTGTCTGACAGAATTGGGACGGAAGCACTTTCCCAAATTGTTTTCAATTTATCAACAACTTGTTCTAATATTTGAGATATTGAAGGATCTTTATTAGTATTCTGTTTCAAATCGTTTCTTACAAACAAGTAATATTTAAAAACTCCTTCGTATGTAGGAAGATTCCTGTGCCACAAATCTTCCCCCATACCAAACATGGGGCACTCAGTTGAGGCCCTGGTTGATTTTGCACAAACTCGAGACATTTTGAAAGTATACAAATCTGAAAAAGAAAGAGCTAATATCAATTATACGTTAATTTCAGTTAATAGTACATGGCAAACTTAGGGCAACACAATACAGAAATGCAAAATATATAAGAAATATAGTTTAGACTATCTGAGTAACGCCAACAACAGAACACCCACCTGCTACGAGAGCGACAGCTACACTGAACCGAGGTACTCACGTGACAGCTGAGTGAGCTGACTATAGAAAACTGTTTTTAGAGAATAGAAACTTTTTTTAAAGGTTGACTGAGCTATTTTTATACAAGTGTGAATAAATTCTTGTGTATTGTGGATCGTGGACTCTTCTGTAATTATTGGTTAAAATCTGCTTTTTTCAATTTTTTTCAATATTGAAGGTCATTGTGGCACCTGAAGATATTAATGTTATGATTTTAAATTTATACCAGCTTATTTCCTCACTACTCCACACATTTCCCACACTAGCCAATTTGAAAATTCGAAAAATGAGTTTTTCACTCCGCCCTACTGTGCATTTCAAAATCAATAATTATATAAGGCTGTCGCGTTCGGGTAATAAATTCACGAAGAGATTTGAGCAAGGTTGGACACCTGAGATTTTTAAAATTAGGGTCATGAGACCTAACTATGAGATAATGCTGTATTACGTTGAAGATTTGAATGGGGAAGAAATTGCAGTGGGCTTTTATGGCGAGGAGCTACAGAGAGTGTCGTTTAATTTAGGAAAAGTGTTTAAAATTGAAAAAAATTTAAGCAGCAAAGGTTCAGGAAAGAGAAAAATGTATCTGGCGAAATGGTTAGGGAACCCAATAAGCTTCAACACCTATATAAATGCTTTTGCAATAATGAAGTTTAAATAGTATAAAACATGGCGCCTAACCACTTCTACGTCACACTCCCGTCCTCTTCTTCTCTCTCTCTATATCCTAACAACACCCTGCCCAAATTTGTAACAGAACTTCATGGGCCCATTGAATTGTGTCGTGAATCATATGAGGTAGGAATATGCGAATTTTAACTTTCTACCAAATTTTTAAGTATTGATAATAAAGAACCCGTTTTTACGGTTCTTAGAAATCGCGATGAGTGTGAAAAGGCCGGAGTAACTTGTGACGAAACCATGCGCGCCGCCCGGAGTGGGAAGGCACAGTACTACACTACAGTAGTAACACTAGGACCGGTTCATTATGGCGCAGCCGAGGATTTTGTGAGAGACTTAAATGGTAGTTTGGAAAGGTCAAATCTTACGGACGATTTAGTATATGAAATCGTAAAAAAAAGATACCCCGGCATATACTTTGACTCTAAAATCAAAGGCTAACAGAAATATTAAAGACAAAGGAATGTTAAAAATTATAACCGAGGGCAGATATGGGGCAGTCTTCCAAAGAAATACTTTTCACGATTCACAACATGACTTGTGCAACTTATTGTATCAGCTGAAATTGGAGAAACTGAAAGATGGAGTAGTAGGGGCGCAAATGGGAGAGTGCAATGCAATTGCAAATGTTGATCAATGTTGCAAAGTAAATGTTCCATAGTTATGCAACAAGGGGGAGGGGGATGTTGCAGGTTGTTAAGCAACAAGGGGGAATGTTGGAAGATGTTATGCACCAAAGGGGGAGAGGGGAATGTTGCAAGATGTTATGCAACAAGGGAGAAGGGCAAACGCATATTAAGACTTCAGCCGAGCGGCCTTTGTCTCAGTATGTTCTTAATCAGCCAGCTGGCTTAATCAGCTAGTTGGCTTAGAAGACTGAGTTGCCAGATTGCGCTATTTATTTAATTAAAGCATATATTCTGGCTTAATTCGCCAGTTCGCTTAGAAGGCTGCGTTGCCAGTTTGCACTATTTAATTAATTAAAGCATATATTCTGGCTTAATCTGCCAGTTGGCTTAGAAGGCCTAACCAGCCATTTGGTATGATTAAATAATAATAATAACGTTTATATATACAACCAAAAGAATTAAATAAAACACCACCACATCACTCTGTTTATTTAGACGAATTATTGGATTGCATATTCCGTCAGCTGGCTTAACCCGCCAGTTGACTTAGAAGGCCTAACTAGCCATTTGGTATAATTAAATAATAATAATAATAATAATAATAACGTTTATATATACAACCAAAAGAATTTAAAAAAAAACACTACATCACTCAGTTTATTTAGACGAATTATTGGATTGGCATAATCCTAGTCGGAGGTGTACGTGCATTTGTGTGAGTTTGTCCGTCAGCTGACAAACCGCCAGTTGGCATAACCCGCCAGTTGAATTAGAAGGCCTAACCAGCCATTTGATATAATTAAATAATAATAATAATAACTTTTATATATAAATCCAAAAGAATTAAATAAAACACCATCACATTACTCTGTTTATTTAGACAAATTATTGGATCCAATTTCACGAAATATATTGAAAATAAATATACATTCCTATACAAGCGAAGGAATAAATGCAATCAAAAATAATAATAGCATAAGAACTACGAACGAGGAGTGTATATATATATATATATATATATATATATATATATATATATATATATATATATATATAATAAAAAAATAATATACAAACCCGGATCTATCCAAATTGTTCATTCTAACGAACGTCAAGCCTGCCACTCCACCTTATACCTACAGTTTAACATTGAATCCGAATCACGTCTAAAATAAAATGTTAAAACACTCCTTAACACAATAAAATCTAATTTCAGAATAAAAAAATTTTAAACAGCCTAACCATACAATATATCACTCGGGAGCGGAATAAGACGGTTTACCGAGAATAACAGAATCACCTTCTGAAAATAATATTTATCATTTACTACAGAAATGCGCATTCCGTCGAAGGTCAAGCTTTTCACCCCGTCCTAGACCTACAATTGAAGGGGGAATACTACTACAATAGATCTAGTTGGCCTGGTGAAGTAGTGAGTTGACTTCTTTTTTCTCCATCTCTCAGGTACACCCGGATCATCGGGGATCTTCTTTTCTATTCCAGAATTTTAGATCCTCCCAGTTTCCGTACCGTAACAGTTGAATTTTATCAGTGTTAAACTTCATATAAAAAACTACGCAACATCTAAAACTTACTACATCATTACCCCTAGCCCGTCCTTCAAGCATTAAAAAAGTTCTACTTTATCGGCAGCCTTTGTTTAGCATCCCCCCCCGATTGTTCATCCCGGCGAAGGTCAAGCGTGCCACTCCACCTTAGACCTACAGTTTAACGTTGAACCCGAACCACGTCTAAAATAAAATGTTAAAACACTCCTTAACACAATAAAATCTAATTTCAGGATAAAAAAAAATTGAAAATAAAAAAAGAAAAAATAATAAACAACAATCAGCTCACCTATAAAAATATAAAAATTAATTTATAAAAATTTATTTATAATTAATTAATTTATCAAAAGAATTTACGAAAACAATTTCTATTTCAATTAAACAAATTTTTCTTTTTATAACAAATTTTGCTTATTTTGAAGTCACATAATTTATATACGGCAAGCATAATAAACTTACACAGTCCGAATTTGACCCAGTATAAATTAGTGTCTTTAACGATTATTTTTCGACTTTAAACCTTAAAATTAACTTAAAATTATAAAGCGAACTAAAACTACAAAACGATGCCAGTAAATCCATTATTTACATCCAGTCAAAAAATAATCTTAAAAACTCGCCTAGATTCTAGAAAATTTTGCTACTTCTTTATTGTATCTCTTAGAATGCTCTACTATATATATATATATTACCTAAAAACGCGTCACCATACGCTCAAACATTTTAAACCTTACCGTATAAAAATCAACGCGAAAAGGAAACAAACAACTCTCGAATCCCGACTCTGATTTTGACTCCACATTATTACGGCTTCGACAAGACGATCAGAGAAATTTTGAGTCAAAACGGTTTGGAAATCTAGACTCGAACGAGAAAAGAAAAAAATTTGACCGCGAAAATTACGAAAATGCTCGCTATGAGAAGAAATTTTGAAAATGATGGGCGCCATCTTGAAAAACAGTTACAATGATTTGTTAAGGAATGAGAATCGAAATTTGCTTGCAAATGGGTTAACACATTGCATCTTGCTATTTAAATAATCGAACCAGAATATTTATTAGTGCTATAATACGGGTAGCAACAATTTTTACCGAAATATAAGGCGACGTGGGAAAGCCCTCATATTTATATAATGGAACACCGCGTAGACACCAAAATGTTGTGTTTAATTTCTTTAAGGGCGCATTCCTTCATTATTATATTTTATTATTTACTCTACTCTCTATTCATTTTCTCTCTATCTTTCATTTATCGTTCTCTTTATTCTCGTTTCGCTGTGCTCTATAAATACGGGTAGCACGTGACCGAGTTTGAGGCGCCATTATGATTCGAACAATGCAAAGGAGACCCGGGGATTGATTATACACTAATTACACTTTACTAACTTTTATTTATGCCGATACGCTTTTAGATAAGCGGGGTAATGCGAGGGGGTGGTGGGGAGTAACGTTAACATTTTAATTCGGAGAGAGACGTAATACTATTCTGAATTTACAACTGCATCGTAACACACAAAAACACCTTCTTAAGCCCAAGGCCATCCGATGACTGAAGGGCATTTCTGCAGGGCATTTCTGCCCAGACAATCGTTTTCACGAGCTAAACACATTTTTTTCACACTCGGTCTAATTCTGCGTATTGTCAAAAACATTTAAAAACGTAGAAGATTGGGATCTATCCAACAATAAAGAATTATGAAATGCTTCGATATATATATATATATATATAACATCTACTAAGTCCTTTTTCATCCGGAAGTTAAAAGAATACATTCATTTTCACCTGTTCAGTCTCATTTGTTTAAGGTTCAAAATTGAGTGTCAAACGCGCTGCAAGAAAGCATTTCCCTCCTCCACTAAGACAAGTCTAGAGGCGGGACCACCTACTTGAACCCTGTGTGAAGAGAGGACAGCAGAGGGGGACACTAACAAAGGGTCAGAAGAAAGCAATAGGGCATTTAACACCTAGAAATTTCAACTCTTGAGATATGGTAGAAATGAAGAAATTAGACTGCATATTAGGCCAGATGAGCCGGGTGTACATGACTATGTGGCGGTGGAGAGCGCGAGAGAGCAACTCGCCCCTCCACCAAGCGGTCATGTGTGGCGGAGAGCGCAAGAGAGCAAATCGTACCTCCACCAAGACAGGTCTAGAGGCGGGGACCACCAGCTTGACCTCCGTGTGAAGAGAGGCCGAGCAAAGGGGGACACTAACAAATGGTCAGAAAACACTAGGGCATTTAACACCGAGAAATTTCAACTCTTGAGATATGGTAGAAATGAAAAAATTAGACGATATTAGGCCAGGTGAGCCTGGTGTACATGACTATGTGCGGTGGAGAACAACTCGCTCCTCCACCAAACTGGGTCTAGAGGCGGAACCACCCGCATGACCTCCGTGTGAAGAGAGACTAACACGCGGAAAAGCATCGTGGCACACACACACATTTTATTCATGCAGTTAACCGTATTCACTGTCGTCAATTGAGTTAACATGACCTACTAATTGTTACCATCATGCACTTCTCCGTGATCGTGGCATGGAGTTAACCGCGACTTGGAGGTGTTTACATTCGACGGTTCCTCCCGCCAAACCGCCACAATGCAACTCAGTCAGCAGTGTCTCTCAGCGCGACCAAAGGTAATATTACAAACGAAATTATCAAAGACGCAAAGAGAAAAACCGGCGAGTGGTACCAAACCTCAAACCAAACCGAATAACCATACACACTGACATCACCTAGTGACACGCGTTCATTAGTTGCGGGACTATTTACCGAACGTTTTGATCACACCTCGTATATATAAGATCTACTAAGTCCTTTTTCATCAGGTAGTTAAAAGAACACATTCATTTTCACCTGTTCAGTCTCAATTGTTTAAGGTTCAAAATTGAGTGTCAAACGCGGTGCAAGAGATCAATTCCTTCCTACACCAAGCGGGCATGTGTGGCGGAGAGCGACTGCTAATTTTTATATAAAACAGAGTAAATACATTTTTTACATTAAAGTGTCTTCGCATCCACGTTATTTTACGTGAGACGAGTAGGAAAGGATACAGGTACATGAAAGGGTACATCGGAATGCGTCTTTCCCCTATATAGCAGCGAGGGAATACATATGATGTCACGCTCTGCTTCTCCTTACATTCGTTCTTTGATTTAAAATCACAATAAACAATATAAATGTTCTATGAGATTAATATTTATTTTTTCACCCGATAGACATCATCATAAACGGTAGATATGATCTGCCTTAAAGCTAAAACATAACTGCTTATATATATATATATATATATATATATATATATATATATATATATATATATATATATATATATAGTTACCAATTATATTGTTATAGTGACCAATTGTTTGATGCGTAAATCAGTACTATAAGGAATGATCTTAATTACTATAAATTGATAATGGTTATAAATGAATGTTATTAATGAATGCTTTGGCCCAGGTCATCAGATCTTACAGATCAAAGTAATAAACGGTAGATATGATCTGCCTTAAAGCTAAAACATAACTGCTTATATATATATATATATATATATATATATATATATATATATATTATATATATAGTTACCAATTATAGTGTTATAGTGACCAATTGTTTGATGCGTAAATCAGTACTATAAGGAATGATCTTAATTACCGTAAATTGATAATGGTTATAAATGAATGTTATTAATGAATGCTTTGGCCCAGGTCATCAGATCTTACAGATCAAAGTAATGTTATTAATTAAGTTATTAATTAGGTTGATTGATAGATTGAGTTTTCTTCTTTTATTTAACACCAAATAAATTGATTCGAATGATTTATGAATGCGACAGAATTGTTGATTATTTACATTTGAAATACTTTAATGTGTACGATTGAATTAATGCTGACAATATGACAATTAATAATTGAGTGATATTAAAAGGGGCAACGAGCCGTTGCACGAATGTTTACATGATGGTAACGCGTGGATCACTAGTTGGTGTTCGAAAGAACGAGGAGACGTTGAGGTGAAGGTATGAGGTGTCCTGATGTCCCTGTAATGAAGTTGAGAGGCGATAGACAAGGTATGTCCTCATGTCTTGAGTGAAACCTCGCGATGTGACGTCATCTTTTGCTCGCCCGGCATGATGTCTTTTTTGTCGAGTTTGATATGATGAGTTATGAATATATATATATATATATATATATATATATGATAAATAAAACCACGAAGGAAAGGAAACACAAAATGGTGCTCAAGCGCTTTCGTCTAATGACATCCTCAGGAACACTGAAGTACATAAAAAGGTTACAGCCTATATATAGGTTACAGAAAGAAAAAAAAAAGAGAAAAAATAAATAACATACATACACACACACATATATATACATATACATACATATCTATATATACAAATACATACATACATACATACATACATATATATGCAATAAACAGAGAAGTAAAAATAAAAAATTAAAAATTAAAACCTTAAAGGATTACCAGTGAGGCGTACAAATTTGTAAGGAAAAATATCAATTTTTAGCACAAGATCAAATGGATTATAAAAATACAAATTTATACTGGAACTCTGCCCGGGTTTTAACACACTGCTGCCTATGGTCAGGTTTCGATATATATAAAAAAATAAAATGCAAATTAAAAGTTAATAAAGTAGCAGACAAGTTTACCAAAGATTTAATGTTTTACCCTTCTTATCTAAATCTGTTTTAAAGGAATTCCAAATAACAGGATCGAGTTGAAAAAGACCTTTGCTTATGTTGAAGTTATTTGAAAGTTGGATAATGGCAGACTCAAGAATATTTCTATTAACAATGTTGCTTGAATGGAATAAAACTGAAGCATTATTCCAATCAATACAGTGGGCTAACTCTGACAAATGGACAAAAAGGGCACTGGACAACTGTCCTGTTCTAACGGAATATTGATGCTGTTTTATACGTGTGTGCAAATCCTTTCCCGTCTGACCTATGTAAAAGGAATCACATTGTTTACAGCCAATTTTATAGATAATGCCTGAATTATTGGTAGGGCTATTTTTTACTATGATATTTTTCACAATATTGTTATATGAAAATACTACATTAATATCCAAAAGTTTAAGTACATTAGCAATGCCTAAAAAGCCCGGGAAAAATGGAAGTACTAAAATATTTTTTGACAAAGTGCGAGTGTTAATATTGACAAGGCAAAACGAACTTTCTATCGTGTCAATATTAACACTCGCACTTTGTCAAAAAATATTTTAGTACTTCCATTTTTCCCGGGCTTTTTAGGCATTGCTAATGTACTTAAACTTTTGGATATTAATGTAGTATTTTCATATAACAATATTGTGAAAAATATCATAGTAAAAAATAGCCCTACCAATAATTCAGGCATTATCTATAAAATTGGCTGTAAACAATGTGATTCCTTTTACATAGGTCAGACGGGAAAGGATTTGCACACACGTATAAAACAGCATCAATATTCCGTTAGAACAGGACAGTTGTCCAGTGCCCTTTTTGTCCATTTGTCAGAGTTAGCCCACTGTATTGATTGGAATAATGCTTCAGTTTTATTCCATTCAAGCAACATTGTTAATAGAAATATTCTTGAGTCTGCCATTATCCAACTTTCAAATAACTTCAACATAAGCAAAGGTCTTTTTCAACTCGATCCTGTTATTTTGAATTCCTTTAAAACAGATTTAGATAAGAAGGGTAAAACATTAAATCTTTGGTAAACTTGTCTGCTACTTTATTAACTTTTAATTTGCATTTTATTTTTTTATATATATCGAAACCTGACCATAGGCAGCAGTGTGTTAAAACCCGGGCAGAGTTCCAGTATAAATTTGTATTTTTATAATCCATTTGATCTTGTGCTAAAAATTGATATTTTTCCTTACAAATTTGTACGCCTCACTGGTAATCCTTTAAGGTTTTAATTTTTAATTTTTTATTTTTACTTCTCTGTTTATTGCATATATATGTATGTATGTATGTATGTATGTATTTGTATATATAGATATGTATGTATATATAATATATGTGTGTGTGTATGTATGTTATTTATTTTTTCTCTTTTTTTTTTCTTTCTGTAACCTATATATAGGCTGTAACCTTTTATGTACTTCAGTGTTCCTGAGGATGTCATTAGACGAAAGCGCTTGAGCACCATTTTGTGTTTCCTTTCCTTCGTGGTTTTATTTATCATAAATATTTTTCACGTGTTACTTTCGTGAAATAATTTTCATATATATATATATATATATATATATATATATATATATATATACAGAGTCATGCAAGAAGTAAATGGACACCCTTAATTTTATGGTAAAATGTATGCATCCAATTTTTTTGCCATTATTATAACTAATATTCGTTTCCTACATTTCTATCCTTGAAGAAGGACTTATGCCAATATTCTCAAGTGGTCAAATTGAAAAAGACAGCTGCCTGTTCATGGAAGATGGAGCCCCATGCCACACTGCAAAAAAGACGAAAGAATGGGAGGAGCGAAATGGTATCAAACGACTTCCTTGGCCGAGTCAGTCCCCTGAAATGAACCCCATAGAACACGTGTGGGCAATACTAGACAAGACTTTACGTAAAAAGCCCAAAAAACCAGCAACACGATCAGAATTGTTGAATCTTTTACGCCAAATTGTTACAGCAAAATCTGGGCTGTCTATTTACTTCTTACATGTCTCTGTGTATATATATATATATATATATATATATATATATATATATATATATATATATATATATATATATATATATATATACGGGTGGTCCAAAAAAAAAGCCTTGAGATTTGAACATCAATAACTTAAAAATATGCAGTTCACACTTCAAAAATGTATAACTTTTACCTCAATCTATTAATAAGCCATCATAAAAATTTCAGACCTCTACATAAAATACTTTTCCACAGCTGAGGGAACAATGAGGTATGGTGAAAAAAACGAATATCATAAACTGAAAAAATTTTATTATTCACATCTTATCAACAAATATGATCTGTATGTCCGCCGTCCTGCTTACAAATTAATCTTAACCTTTTCTTCCATGACATGATACATTTTCTGATTTCTGTTAATGTTTTTTGTCCAAACATTCGAGTATTTTTTTCTTTAATTGCATTTCTGTAAACTTTTCTGTTACACCTTCATAAATCTTCTCTGCTAGAGTGTCCCATATGCCAATAATCCATGGGATTGCAATCAGGTGATTGCGGGGGCCAGTCGTTTTTTACAATGAAGTTGACTACATTCTGTTGTAGATAATCCTGTGTGAACTTGCTAGTATGAGCTCTAGCACCATCAGGTTGGAGTATGAAATCGTTTCCATAATAAGACACCGACAATCAGGCAAAAGATTCTCCTCTAAGAGATTTACATAGGTTTCTGAATTAATTTTTTTATTTTCTGAAATGAAATGAATTTTCGTCTTTCCATTCCACGACACACCTTCTAATACGATGGTTTTTTTTGGAAAACCGACTTGCCTGGAGGTAAATTCTCGATGGAGGAATGTCTTTCTTACGCCGACCATAAACAACATCGTTCCGGGAGTTTCGAGCAATCTTGATGGTGAAATCTTTTTCATCTGTAAAAACTATTTTTTTAACATCATTGGACAAAAATCTATCAAGCAATTTTCTACAACGAATTTTTCTTATAGCTCTTGCATTGCTGTCACGTCTTGAAACACGGATCCTTTTAAATGCTTTAAGTCCTAACGTTCTCTTCATTCTTTGTATGGAACTTCGACTGATACCTAAATTTCTTGCAATTTTCCTCTCAGAGCAGTGTGACTCAGATCGATCTCAGATCGATCCTCTTGAGATAGGCTCATCATTTCGATCATTGCTATATTGTCTTGAGTGTAAACTGTTTTAGGCCGACCATTCCACGCTTCTGTGCCGTCGAATCGGTTGCTTTAAGTTATTTAATTATTCTATTCGCAGACGTAACATTTCAAGTTATTCCTGGAAATTCCCTCAAAATTCTTGCCCCAGTCCATCTTTTTTCCAAGAAACACTCTTCATTCACCGCTTTTTCATCGTTAGTTAGAACCATAATTTGAAGGGTGAGTTTAAAAAACAGTATTTAAGATGGGCGGAACCTATATCATCTGACGGTTTTCAGAGACTGACAGATTATCCATAGGCTAAGGAAACTACTACAAGTCTAAGAATAGTTGCCAGGTACAGCTATACACATTTAGGATTTAGGATATTCGTTTTTTTCACCATACCTCATTGTTCCCTCAGCTGTGGAGAAAGCATTTTATGTAGAGGTCTGAAATATTTATGTTAGCTTATCAATTGATTGAGATAAAAGTTTTGTAAGTTTTGGAAGTGTAAACTGTATATTTTTTTAAGTTATTGATGTTCAAATCTCAAGGCATTTTATTCGGCCCACCCGATATATATGTATAAATTGACGATTGGTTAGGTTAAGTCATGATATTTTTTTTAGTTTTAAAGTTTTATTTGATTAGGTATACGCGGTCAAAGTTGGGGAACGCAAACTACACGAGGATAATGTAGAGGAACGTAAACTACACAGGGATAATGTAGGGGAACGTAAACTACTACACTAGGCAGTGGGACGTAACCTATACTTGCTCCATAGAATGAATTGTATGTATATAAAACGAACGGAAAGCTAAGCGAAGCTCCAATAAAGAATTAACCCGCTGGCCCGATGGAAAACGTGCGTTATCCATGAGACGCGCACGCTAGGGTGTATCATGCTCTGGTCGAATTTGAAAAATTTGGAATTTCAAGATTGTCAGTATGTTTTCCTACGTAAAATCGAATTTTAAGAGGGGTTCGTCTTCTGCAACTTTTACGAAAAATCGCATTTAAGTGTTCAAAATCGCACTTTTTTGTCGAAAAATGGGATTTTTGGCCAGTTTCAAAGACTTGGTAGCCTCAAATGACCTCCATATGTTCCATATTGTTCACATACACCCATAAGCATTTCTAGAGGCAGGCTTGGACGCATTTAAGATCAGCCAAAGTGGTTCATAACCCCTAAAATAACCAAAATCATCTAAAATGGCCCAAAACTAAGGAATTGCATGATTTTTAGTCTCCTATACACCACATTTCGCGGCTGTTCTCTTCATCAGAGAGAATCTTTTTGTTCTTCTTTCTTGATCTTACCTTTTTGTTTTTTTAGAAACACATCCACCAATTTTTATTTATTTTCTTTTCGGCATCACTGAGTATGATGGCAGCTGGCCCCACCTTTCCGCAAGCTGCTGTGACGTTCAACCTTTTTTTTGCAAATGCAATTCTTCTTTAATATTTGTATAAGTCCCTCCTCCACCCCAGCTTGTAATAATAGGCTGGTCAACTGAATGTTTTGAGATTTTTTCTTCTGAAAGCATCATGATTTGTCTAGCAGGTCTTGTAAAGATCTAAAACATGTTCATAATGTCTTGCTTTGACTTGAAAACTGGCAACAATTCTCTGTGATCAATCCTAGCACGAACAAAACCATTTCTTCTCTCTTGCCCATACACTACATGAGCTGCAGCTGTAACTTCCTGGACTGCTCTTTCACAGATGTGAAGCGTGGCTCATACAGTTTCTCCTTATCCCAATTAATCAGAGTAATTGAAGAAGTGGCATCAAAATTCAGTTTAGGGTTTCTATGAGTTCTCAGACTCATGTCTCCATACTCAGACTTACCTCTGATCTTCTTGATCATCTCAACCCCCGCATGCCCTCTCCTCCTCATCCTCACTGCACAGGAGAGAGGCAATGAGGTTCTCACTGTGAGCATGATATGCTCCACGAACTATCACATCAGTGATTATGTTCCTGACTTCAGAAGCTGACTTCAGAGGTCTGGCTTCTCAGCAGTCCCAGAGCGGTCACAATATGGTGAGGTCCATACCTCATGTGGTGCTTCACCTTGATCTCAAAATACATCTTGAAGTAGAAGTCCAGGCATAACTTCAGCAGCACCTCCAGCTTCTTCAACACCTCCCCCTTCAGACCATGCTGCCTCATCCACAGCATCACCAGAGCCTCACCTGTAGTCAGCCAGCGTGACTGATTCAGTGGGCCACACTTCAGACCAGCAACTTCCTTGCTCAAATCTCCTGTCTTGAGAGCTTTGATCAGTAGTAGCAGTTCTTCTGGTCAGTGCTAAGGTTCTGTACAATGTCTTCTGGCAGTTCAATTATATCTTCTTCACCTGGCAGAGCCTTGACGCTAAAGTTGACAGGTATGTCATTGATCTTCTCCAAAAGTTTTCCTATTAGGCCACTGAACTCAGACTTCTGCGTGTAGGGACCATCAAGCTTGATGATCATGTGCCTGAGGCTGAGTTCAATAATATGCAACTGGCATATCAGCCAGTAACACTTGTGTCCTAGCAGTCTCTCCAAGTGAGTGATGGCTCCTCCATCAGATCCTGTGTTTGTGTTGGTGGAGTCATCACCAAGGACCACAATATTATCTTTAGCACCACGAACACTAAACCACTCAAACAGAGCCTGAGGTATCTTCAGTGCAGGTTTCTCATTTCCTTCAGGTTCTTCTGGTGCACAATGGAAGAGATACTTCCCCTCAGGTTCCCAGGTAACACTCTAGTGCTCTTCAGTTGTAATATCAGGATGGAAGCAGCCAGTTTCTTCATTGTACCGCATGATCTTTGTTTTCTTATTTTGTTTTCCATCAAAGAAAATTCCCTTGATCTCCTTCCCTCTTTCCTTTTCTCCAGTGCCTCCACCGAGGCACCTATTACAGACTCCTTGCCCCTCCACATCTTTATCCTGTCAACAGCTAGATATGCCTTATCAGCAGATAAATGGCCAGCTTTGATGAGATCTTGCAAGAAACCAGTTGCAATGGCTGCTGCAGGAGTGTTTGCCACCTTGAACCTGACTGCAGCCGCAGCAGTGCTTGAAATATCCATGTAGTTCCTCCTGGCAGAGGTGGAGACTTTGCCAGTGTTGACACTGGAGCTTGTGTCTGGTGCAGTACTGGAAAAATCTGTGTCAGCAGTAGGAGCTGCTCTGCCTGGAGACTCTTGCAAGGAAGTCACCTCATCTTCATCATCATTACCATCATCAGCTCTAAGCAGTAGCTCCTCTTCTTCTTCCTCTTTCCTATTTCTCTTCTCAGCTACCTTCTGTTCTTCCTCCTTCCTCTTAGCAGCCTTCACCTGCTTCACTGTTTCCTTCACATCAACAGATGCCATCCGGAAGCCAGAAACTTCTGAGGTTTTGATCGTCTGGTAATGGAGCCACTCTAGTTCTAGCTTTGGAATCTTCTGAGGCAGAGGACAGTCACAGTTGACATGAACTCTAGCAGCACAGCCAGAGCAGCCAGATGCTTCAGTTCCACAGAGAGTGATATCATGTCTGCAGGTTGTTATGTCAAACAATGTATCGAGTTCAGATATTCTCTTCTCTCTCTTTGCAGCCTTCACTCTGCCATTCACCAGGTCAATCATTTCATTCACCTGACAAGAATCTTCCTGGCAATGGATCTCTCTTAAATGATCACAGGAGGAATGAACTTGGCATTGCTTTTGCGCCACTGTGCCAGTACCAGTGATGCCAAGTCCTTAGCCAAATCTTGCAGAGGGTACTGAGCTCTCTTCACATCATCCAGAAGCATCTTCTTTTCCTGGAGGATTCCTCTCTGAAACACAGCTCTCCAGGTTGGAACTTCTGTAGGAAATAACTGCTTGCCTAGACCGACCAGATCACTCAGCTTTGAACCAGAATTTTTTCTGGTCTTTCGTCCTTGCTTAGACATGGTGGCTACATAATCTTCACCAAGCTTTATATCTGAAACATAGAAAATTATCACAGTGAAACTTTAGTAGCCTATAACAGCTGTGACAATGGTTTTGTTTGGTAAGAAACCAGTCTGTTACATGTGCACGACAGTGTATGTCCTGCACAGCTGTTCTGTACATAACCAGAAAACGAAAAAGTGGAAATTTGAACACTTAAACTTGAGTTTTAGCAAAAGTTCAAGAAAACAAACCTCTCCTAAAATTTAATTTTACATAAGAATACATACTGCCAATCTTGAAATTCGCGCTTCAATGAGCATGATACACCCTAGCGCACGCCAATATCCCATGGGCAACGTGCGTTATCCATATGCATTAATTTTTTTACCGCTTTAATATTCTTAGGAGAATATTACCGAGGGATTTCTGAGTCGTAGGAGTTTATTGACTCAAATCTTTCAACCAATCACAAATGATTATAATTTGTGGGTGGGGCTAACATTATAAACATCGCGTCATTTTTGCCCTTGAGCAGTGTTTACGGTGGTTGACCTGTGTTTGTCATAATTGCTTTTTATACTTATAAACATTCATAATGAGTGAAATAGATGTTAGTGACACTGATTCTGATTACATTCCTACTGAGGAAGAGGATAGAGATTGGCTTAGTGATTTTAGTGACACCAGTGTTGAGAGTGAACGGGAAAATGAGCCTATTCAATTAGAGAAAAACTGGACTCGTGTTCCAATTTGTTTTAAGACAAAAGGCCATTGAAGAAGCCTCCATTACAGCGCTCTTATTCCGGTGTAAATCAAAGCATTGTGTTTGATTATGAAAAAGTAATTGTGTTTCAAGTTATTTAGTGATGATATAATTGCATAATCGTCAGTCATATCATATTTTCCTAATTAATTTTTTGTGGTTTTGAGAAAAATGAAAAAAGGGTTCTAAATTAAATTACTTATGACTTAGGAAAATATGAATTTTTGCAAATATCACCGTTATAGTTCATCCTACAAGGACGAAATTTGTACCAAAAGATGCGCATTTTTTTTACATGGCATTAGCAACAAAAACTCAAAAACGTCAAAAAGTGACATAGGAAATTTTGTTTTGACGCTGACGAATTATATTGGCCAGTGTGTAAATGATAAGGCAAGACAATTTTTCGAGCAAAATCCTCAATTAAATATATTGTATATGTAATATACATATGCATATGCAATTGTATATGTAATTGTATATGTAATATTTATCAACTAAAATGACCGAAATTATAAAACTATATCTGAAAAAATATAAAAGTATCCCCTCTCTCTCCATCTCGGATCCGCGAGTGATAGAAAATGCGTAACTAGGTATCAACGGGTTAAGCATTACATACGACAAGCCTCATTATGTCATTGTCGCAACTAACTTAATAACCAGTATCTCAATATATATATAAGAACGACTGAGAGGAAAAAGTTTCCATTCGGTGACGGGAGCTTAACAGTGAAGCTGCACTTCCGTTAGAATCGTTACAAGCGTTACAGTCAGGTCTTAACACGGTAGAAGTCATAATAGCTCGGGCTAAGCTAAACAAGCTCTAAAACAGCAATTAAAACGTACACGGGACGAAATCATCAAAGATGCAAAGAGGAAAATGCGTGGTGGTGGGAAGAAGCAGAAAAGGCCTGCCCGGAAGAAGAAGAAGAGGTTACCAGCACGTGGCGTTAAACGTAAAAGGCGATCGAAAAAGAAGAAGTGTTCTAAGCGCATGAAACCTATGGTTGACCACTTTTTTAACTGATATAAGCAAAGGACGTTGCTCTCATGAATCATAGACTGATTACTACTTGCCGAGAGAGGTGCCCTATTTCTGTTGCGCCATGGCACGTTTCATCCATCTATGTAGTTCACATTGTTGTAAATCGGAGTTGGCCCTCTTACATACTCCCAACACAAGTATCTATAGAGCACAGTGACTTTATTACAGTTAATCCTCTAAACATCATTAGCTCGCCGAGTGCTCCTATAGAATTCGTGATCCCAACCTCAGACCCTTACTTTTTTTATCCAAGCTGTGTGCACATGTACGCTAAACTACGGATAGCCCATACAGATGGGTCTCATTGCGAAAAAGATTACGTTGTATACCCAAAGACCAACTTTCTACACTCCATATTCAGTCAGTGTAACGTGTATTTAAATCAGGTCAATATCTCGGCAGGGTCTGGCTACTACCACCTACGGGGCTATCTGGAAAATGTACTCAATTTTCAAAGGAAACGAAGGATACGTTTTTAACTGCCGAAGGTTATTATCAAGCTAAAGATGAAAATAGTATAAAGGACAAATTTAAAAATTCTAAAAAGAAGATATATGAATGCTTTGGGCGCCTCACACAGATTTCACATTCCAGGAGAAGCTGTTCTACATGGGGTGGATATGAATCTAAAGCTCACCCGTACGCGCCCTGAGATTTGCTTAAATCTGGGTGCTGACCAAGAAGAGAGCTCGAAGCATGTGGTGAGTCATATTATGAAAATATATCTCTGCGTGCGGTTGAGTGAAATTAAGCTCTGCTAAACAACTAGAAATTGAAAAAAATATACTACACGCCACACAGTAAAATACCCAATTAATAGAGTCCAACTCAAGTTGTATACAGTGACCTCATGGTTAACATCGAAGCTGATAGAAAATGTTGCTCTTGGAGCTCTACCTAAAAGGATATTACCTGGAATGCAGGAATACGCTTCTGTGAATGGAAAATACAAGAAGACCGCATTTAAGTTCGAAAATTTCGGCCTTAAAAATATAACCCTGTATATCAATGGGGTGGCCTTAGGTGGGACATTGTAAACGAATTATTCTAGAGATGATGAGTTTCCACTTAGCTCGAGAGCGTGTAGCAACCTTACACATATTGCCGGTACTTGCAGCGAATTAGGACTCGCATAATGCAGAAGAAATTCGTTGAGAGGCTTAATATGTACACCTTTGACCTCTCCCCACTTATCTGCGAGTATAAACACACACATAAGCCCACAGCAGAGCGGGAACATTTCAGTCAGATTGGAATTCGCCAAGCCGCTAGACGACCCTATACTAGTGTAGTAGTTTACCTCGAGTCGCAAGCCCTAGTCGAAGTTGACAGGTTTAGGGGTGTATTCACAGACTTTTAAAAATGGATACGAATACACTTCAGAGAACGATGAAGAGTGATCGATTCACACGCACCAAATTTATCTGTGTTCGCGAAGAATGAAACGTTGAAATTACCAACTACGAGAGACTGCGGGGCACTTATTCTAAATACGGATGTTACTGGTGTAGAAGGGATTCATTGGATAGCCATTTATTTAAAAAATAGAGAGCGAATGTACTATTTTAATCCACTGGGCGAACATCCATGGAATGATGCTATTATTGTAAAATTTCTTGAACAACTGCAAATTCCCCAAATAGTGTGTAATCCTTACCGTTTCCAGTGTCATTACAGCAATATCTGTGGCACGTACAGCTTGTATTTTCTCATTCATATAGCTCTTGTTGGAAGTTTTACAAATTTTTAAAAATATTCGAATTGTGTGACACTGAACGGAATGACGAACTGATATGCATTCAGATAAAAAACCGGTTCCCGTTTGTAGGCACTCGATGTATCGTGTGATGTTTTATGTGTATATATAAAAATATAATTGTAACTTAATCAGTTAATCATTTTAATTTGTAACAATATGCGCAGTATAGCTTTTATTATTATATTGTGTAAATTTATAAAATGTATTCCTAATACTAATAATTTGTGTAATGCTTAACGACGGGGATCATGTTCTGTAACTATTTTAAAATGTGATGGATGTTAATTTATAACTAATTTATAAAATGTATCCCCTAATAATAATAACACTGGGCAAAAAAAAAAATTTTTCGTGTCCCAAGAATGAAAATACCTTATTCTTATAGTATTTTCTGTGCTGAATCCAAATAAGTTTGTAAAATTTCTCTATCAGGTCTGGTTTTTGTGTGACATGCAATTTAATTTTTAAAAACCCATATAGTTACATACTTATTAAAATATGATCGAAAAGATATACCTGTAGTTTAAAAAGTAGCTTGTTTTGATTTTCTGCTGTGCTTTGCCTCAGGCATGTCTCTCTTAAGAGTCCAGCAATAGTCAGCCAGCATACTGGGGTTCCATTTGCCTTGGTAACGGTTTTCCATGTCAGAAATATCCTGATGAAAACGCTCACTATGTTCGTCGCTTACCACACCCAGGTTTTCCGGAAAAAAGTCCAAGTGAGAGTCCAAGAAATGAACCTTTAATGACATATTGCACCCCATTGCTTGGTAAGACTTAAGAAGATCTCCTACTATTTCAGGATAGTTTTCGGCCTTGTGATTTCCCAAAAAATTTGTGCAGACACTTTTGAAACTCTGCCACGCAGCTTTCTCAACTTCATTCAACTCTCCTTCAAATCTCTCATCTCTTAACAATTCTCTGATCTGAGTGCCTACAAAATGCCTTCTTTAATCTTGGCATCACTGATGCGGGGAAACTTATTTCTCAAGTATGTGAATCCTGTTTGCGCTTTATCCATCGCTTTAACAAAGTTTTTCATAAGTCCAAGCTTGATATGCAAAGGAGGAAGGTACACTTTCTCAGGGTCAACAAGTGAACTATTCACAACATTTTTCTTGCCTGGAACAAGTGAGGTGCGTTTTGGCCAATCCTTCTTAACGTAGTGGTTTTGCTTGTCCCTACTGTCCCGCTCACATAAAAAACAACAGTACTTGGTGTAACCTAGATGCAACCCTAGCAAAAGTGCAATGACCTTCAGATCTCCACAGATATTCCACTTATATTTCTGATACTGAAACTTTTCTAAAAGCAACTTCATGTTGTCGTATGACTCTTTCATGTTTGCAGCATGTGCAATAGGTACAGAAGGAAATTTATTTCCGTTGTGAAGAAGGACTGCTTTCAAGCTGACTTTTGAGGAGTCAATGAACAATCGCCACTCATCCACGTTATGTTCATGACCAAGAGCCCCCATGACTGAATTAACATCTTTACAAAACACAAGTCCATCTTCATGGGAGAACCATTCTTTGAATTCATCATGGCGGCTGCGGAAAAAACAAACTTTAGTGTCACGTTGCAGTAGATTCCAATCCTTTAATCTTGAACCTAAAAGTTCAGCCTGCTTCTTAGATAATTTCAAATCACGAACTAGGTCATTTAGATCTCCTTGTGAGAGTAAATGTGTTCATTGGAGGAACAGGTAGCCTGGAATGTTGGATCAGTAATGTCTTCATCTTTTTCCTCGTGATATGCTACAGCTACGTTTGATTCCTCATCACTTAAACTTACATGTTCAGGAGGATTTGGTACTGGAAGTTGAGCACTGTGGGGAACTGGTCTCATTGCAGACGGCAGATTAGGGTATTTCATAAGGCTCTTTGTTTTTGAAGTGATCCCCTTTGTATTTACCAGGCAGAAATAGCAGTCTGTTGTGTGATCTTTGGGTTCCCTCCAAATCATTGGAGTAGCAAATGGCATGTGACGTGAACCGTTTAGCCATCCTGTAAGTAGTCTTACACATGTCACACAACAAATGTGAGGGGCCCAACTCTTGTCCTGATCGCCTACTTTACATCCGAAATAAAGTTCATAGCATTTTTTTACTAATGGTGTAAAGTTACGTTTCTGGGATTTTAAAGTTAGATCATCACATACATAACAAAAGGAATTAGGATGATTCAGACAGTTCCGCGGCATTACAAAACATCTATATGAATACAACACTGGTGTAAAATTAACAAGAAGCAACAGACACTAGCTGTTAACACTGTGACATTTACAAGCAGACTGACTTGGAGCTGCTCTACACACAGAAACTAGGCTCATGTCTGAACGGGTACAAACATGTTTCAACCTGCACAGTCTGCTGCTCCGACCAAATTTATCCTGCCAGCATTATCAGAACTTTCTCCCCAAAGGAATAAATTGCACTAATTTTACAGAAAAATTAATACAACATATATATTAATATTAATATATTTTATTATAGTTATATTAATTAATATAATATATTATTATATTTATTATTTTTATAATGTTTTATATTATAATATTGTTATATACTTAATTATATATAATATGTTATTATTTTTTTATCCGGTGATCATGCTAAATGAGGAAAAAATGAACGTAGCGTCACAAGTAAACTAAGCCTGATAGAAAAAATCTGATTTCATAGTTAGATTCAGCATGAAAAAGTACACTTAGAACACCCATCAAAACACTTGTGACAAAATTGTTGTTAACCAGTGTAATTTGTGTAACATATAAGGACGAAGATTATGTTCTGTAACTTATTTAAAATGTATTGGCTGTTAATTCTGTACCTAATTTAAGTTGTATATATATATATATATATATATATGTATAATGTATTAAACGAGATTATTGTCACTCCTATTTGTATATATGCCACGTCCATGCCCACCACGGAGGACATGCGCAATACACAACTACAAATACAGTTAGGTAGACCAGCGATGAGTGGATCCTAGGGTCTTTGTTGGTCTGAAACATTATAACATTATAACAAAACAATAAACGAAATTTTTATTAATTATAAAATGTCCGTCATAGTTTTATCATTTAATAAAATGTTGAAAATACATGGTTTATTCTTACCCGACACACACACACACACACACGAAAAAAGAAAAATTCACATTGCTTCCTCGATGATAATGCATTCGCTCTGCGTCTCCCGGTCGTAGGACCGAATGTCCTGCATAACTTCTAGCTCGGTATTCAAATCAACTTCGCCGAGTTGAATTTCTTCAAAGCTATTACGAAACGTTTTTGCAATACGATCCAGCTCTCCCCAGCGCCTTTAAGAGAAAAAAAGGGCACTTGTAAATAGAAATTTTTAATTTATTTTTATGGGCACAATTAAGTTCATATATTTATTTTTCTGAAGAACGTTTCCATGCCTCTGAATCATGACATAAATTAATACGTAAAGTCAGGAAATTTTCACAATATTTTATGGGTACATTCATGTTAGAAATTATACTTTAAAAAGTAGAAATTTTGAATGCCCGTTTAAGAGAAAAAAGATGAGCAGTATTGTACTTCAAATTGAGTTTATGCATAAGCATTCTACTCCTCTATTCGTTTTAACCCCCTTGTTTAAAATTGTACAGTGCCTCAGACCTACAGCACAAATTACGCTTCAGAAGAAAAAATTAACTACAGAAATGGGTTCTAGTAGCCTACAAATTTAACATGGTGCCAATACTGACGCGGTTTCTTGAATGGTATATGTAAGACCGTATTAAACGACGAGATGAAATACATATGATAATATGTGGTTGTATATATATATATATAGAGAGAGAGAGAGAGAGAGAGAGAGAGGAGAGAGAGCGAGAGAGAAGCATTCAGTTTAAAATCGCATTTCATAGGAAAATAAACTATGGACCGAACTTTGACTACTTTAAAATGTTTAATTTATGCGTCAAATATAATCAATGTTCATTCTTATCATGTTTGCCTAGGTGATTTTGGCGGCTACGATCTAAAATGAAAGGTGTGATACACCTTGGGCCTAACTGCATAGTGATTGCTTTCCCCTTTTATCGCGCCTTAAAGAAGAATTATTTCACAAATTTTCTCTCTCAACACACAAATATGCCTTTTAAGCAGAAAAATATTCACTCAACCCTCTGTTAGAGAAGAATATTTATTTATATAAAAAAATTATTGGTTGAAATACGGAGATATAATTTTCTACTTATATTTCGTGTGTGCGACAGTCCAGTGTCTCAGCCTGCAGTTTCACAATGTTTGTCACATGTTGCGATAAAAATAATTCTCCCCTGTCAACAGCCGTATTCGAATTCATTGGGCAAACAAAGTGAGAATTTTCACTGGAAAAATAACAACTAATATGATCTTCAGATGAAAGTGGCCCCCTTTTATATGTGGAGCTTTGCTCCAATTCAAGTGACACAGACCTGTACTCAAAAGACCAAACGTCAACTTGCAGGCTTTCTGATTGGCCGGTGACGCCACTGTGAGGCGTGATTTCGCCAAAATTAGAATTTAATAAATGTTTCGTTTATATGATTATTACATATATATATATATATATAATTTAGTGGTGGACCGGATATCCGCATCCGCATCATTTTTAACATCCGCATCCGCACTTCAGTCAGAAGTGAGGATGCTTATAAGGCCCAGTCATGCACATTTCATGTAAAGTATTAATTAGTAATGAACAAACAAATATATAAACCTCAAAATATAAATACTTGGTGACACAGAAAATTGAATGAAACTTGTTTCATTGAATTTTCTGTGGCTGAAACTCTTGAGAAAGTTATTATTTTTATCATAATGAAAACATTAATATTAATTTTAATTCTTATGCATTGCCTGCCATAACAGTAGTATCACGAAATTTGAAAAATTATGTCATATTCATAATTCTATATTATATTGATGGCTTAACTAAATATCCGCATCCTGCATCCGCATCCGTGGATATTGAAATTAAAGATCCGCATCCGCAGATGTTGAAAAACTGACATCCGGTCCACCACTAAATATATATATATATATATATATAATATATATAGGTATATATAATGATAATGATGTTAATAATATTAATAATGATAAACTATATGAGAACTGCTGCAAAAAGGGGAGAAAGAGAGAGAGAGGGAGAAAATACAAAAATGTGTTGAATATCTTTATAAACTTTTATTTATGTAAATTTATTTGGGGAAATATGATAACATTAATGAATTGAATAAATGTTTTGGTGCAAAACGGTTTACATTCCTCTAAATTTGTATTAATTTTATTTATTTGGCTCGTCCAACACATCGGTACATCGGTACAAGAAATTAATTCTAGAAGGCTGGTATGGGACCGCACATTCAGCGATTGGTGTTGGATGTAGGAGAAAATAAAAATTGGTTATGTCCCATACACCTATAATAATAAATTAAAACCGTCTAATATCAAAGGACAATGCATCATCGAGTCTTCACAGATAGATTTGTGGTGTTGTGCAGCGTCTTTTCTGTTAATTTCCTGGATGGAGGGACTCGTCTTCTACGGTTAGATGTGTTTGTGACAATACGCTGGATTAGGATTCAGTTCCTCAAAGCAGTGGGTCAACACAGGGGAAAACCAAGACAAAGAGACGTTATAGGAGAGCGAAGAAAGAAACTAAGACTGCCGTGGTAAAGGCCAAAAACGAAGCATACAGAGATGTATATGAGGAACTTGAAACAAGAGAAGGGCAAAAGAAAGTATTTAAAATAGCAAAGGCAAGAGATAAGGCAACTAAGGATATTACACATATAAGGCAAATAAAGGATGGACATGGTGGAATGATCTCTAATATGCAGGATATTAAGGCACGGTGGAAGGTTTATTTTGAAAGGTTGTTCAATGAGGAAAATTTTAGATTGATAAGGGAAGAAGGGTTACCAAACGAAGGAATGGTTATGTGTGTGGGAAGAGAAGAGGTGGAGAGAGCATTGGACACAATGAAAAATGGGAAGGCTACAGGGCCTGATGAGATACCAGTGGAAGTTTGGAAATGTTTGGGGGGTGGAAGGAATACACATCCTTAGCGATTTGATGCGCAAGATATATGACCAGAAGAGAGTGCCAGAAGAGTGGAGGAAAAGCATACTGGTCCCAATATTTAAAGGGAAGAGAGATGTCCAGGAATGTACAAATTATCGAGAGATTAAACTGATATCGTACGCAATGAAGGTCTAGGAACGGATTGTAGAGAGCAGGTTGAGGGAAGAAACAACCATATAGAAGAGCAGTTTGGCTTCATGCCGGGAAAAGGGACAACGGTGTCATTTTTGCACTTAGACAATTGACTGAAAGATATAGAGAGGGGCAGAGGGAGTTGCACATAGTGTTCATAGATCTAGAGAAGGCTTATGACAGAGTACCGAGGCAAGAGGTGTGGAGGTGTTTAATGGAAAAATTAGTGCCGGAGAAGTATGTGAGGTTGGTGTAGGATATGTACGAGGGGTCACGTACTCAAATACGATGTAGCGCAGGATTGACGGAAAGTTTAGAAGTGAAAGTTGGTGTCCATCAGGGATCGGGCCTGAGCCCATACATCTTCGACATTGTTATGGATGTAATGACGGAGGAGGTGAGGGATCAGGCGCCATGGTGTATGCTCTTTGCCGACGATGTGGTTTTGTGTGCAGAGAGCAGAGAGGAAGTGGAGAGGAAGCTGGAAAGGTGGAGGGCAGCACTGGAAAACCGAGGTTTGAAGATTAGTAGGGCGAAGACAGAGTACATGAAGTACAATGCGGGACAGGGGCAGAGAGATGAGGTGCGACTTCCAAGATGAGGTGGTGAAGAAGGTGGAAAATTTTAAATAATTGGGATCGTAGGTAGAGGATGGTGGAGAGCTGGTAAGGGAAATGAATAATAGAGTACAATCAGGATGGACTAATTGGATGAAGGTGTCTGGGGTACTGTGTGATAAAAGAATATCAATGAAATTGAAAGGGAATGTATTCAAGGCGATAGTGAGGCCTGCAATGTCAAATGGTGCGGAAACGTGGCCTTTGAGGAAGAATCTGGGGAAAAGAATGGATGTAGCAGAAATGAGGATGTTGAGATGGATGTGTGAGGTTACGAGAAGAGATAAAATTAGAAATCAATTTATTCGTGGAACGACGAAAGTAATAGAGCTGTCAAAGAAAGCTCAAGAGAGAAGGCTTAGATAGTTTGGACATGTCATGCGGAGAGAGGAGGAATATGTTGGGCGACGAGTTATGGAGATGAAACCACCTGGAAGAAGGAGAAGGGGAAGGCCGAGGATGAGATGGAGAGAGTGTGTGGAGGGTGATATGAGGGAGCGAAATCTGGCGGCGGATGTAGCGTTGGACAGAAATGAGTGGCGAAGACGGATTAGGAACAACGACCCCACTTAGGCGTAGGAAAATGCTGTCGACAAAGAAGAAGTGTTTTGTTTAAATCAAGAATGCTCCTAAAGAAAATTTACTTTATCAAAAATAGTGCTTCTGTACTTAGAATTAGGTGATGTAGCGAAAGCGTGGTAGAAAAAGAGATAGTAATAAAAAATAATAAGACTAATAATAGAGAGAGAGATAGAGAGAGCGAGAGTGCTAATGAAAAATAAATTTTAATAATAATAATAATAATAATAATCATAATAATAATAATAGAGAGAGAGAGAGAGAGAGAGGAGAGAGAGAGAGAGAGAGAGAGAGAGAGTGTTACTTAAGAAATAAATTTACCGGAAATTATATTTTGAGGTTTGTACTTAGATAAATCATGAAGAATGCTTTTAGTAGACGGATAAGAGCGATTTTGCCCTTCATGATGGAGACGTTAGATAGAGAAATATTTTGGTCCCAAAAAGCCATGGTGGGCCACAATGTGATATCATCTAAGAGCTGTGAAATTACTTTCAGAAAACAGGCACATCGGTTAACCTGAAGACTTCAAAATGCACGAATCATGTTTAAACGATTAAACTGAAGTAATGGTTTATTATCTTACCCGTAAAGTAAATCTCGATAAACTACACACACACACAGACACATACACACACTATAATTTCTAATATATATATATATATGTATATTTCTAACATTATATACATATATATATATATATATATATATATGTGTATATATATAAAAACATATATACAGGGTGTTCCATAAGTCCGGCATCATAGGAGAAATTCATATTTTTCTATTTCTACAAACCATAATTATGCTCGGGATGCCAAATTCCCGTCCACCATTCTCTTCAGTGACGAGGCTGTTTTTTATGGAAATGGTGAGGTAAATCGACAGAACACCCACTACTGGTCTCAAAACAACTCTCACTGGTATACCTCTTCAAAGGAACAAGGTGCATCTCGGGTGATGGTATGGTGTGGCATTTGGAAGGATCGCATTATAGGCCCCCTCTCTTTCGATGAACATGTCACTGGAGGCACCTACCTACGTATGCTCAAGGAAGAAGCATTTCCCAGTGTCTTGAAGGAAATTTCCCAACATGGTTCCAGCAAGACGGCGCTCCTGCACATTACAGCACCCAAGTAAGGGAATACCTGTACCAACAATTCACTGGTCATTGGATAGGACTTCGAGGGCTTGTGGATTGGCCAGCTAGAAGCCCGGATCTCACGCCACTAGATTTTTATCTCTGGGTCCACTTGAAAGCGCTGGTATACGCAGAGAAAATTAGGAGTGTTGAACATTTGCGGCAGCGCATTATTGGGGCATGTAACACCATTACTCCTGACATCATTCACCGTGTGCTTGCTGACTGTGTATCACGTCTGAATTTGTGTATTGAAAACAATGGTGGACATATTGAGCACGTTCTATAAATAAAGCTTTTGTTTTGCCTTTTTTTATTATTTTTCCTATGATGCCGGACTTATGGGACACCCTGTGTATATATATATATATGTGTGTGTGTGTATATATATATTAGAAATTATAGTGTGTGTGTGTGTGTGTGTGTGTGGTGTGTGTGTGTGTGTAGTTTATCGAGATTTACTTTAACTGAAAATATGATTTGTTGTCCTTAGAAAAATCTAAAAAGTTTATTAAGGTAAATAATAATAATAATAATAATAATAATAATAATAATAATTCACGGTTCTGGGGAAGAAGAAGAAGAAAAATCATTCTAGAATATAAAGAGCATCACTTAAAATTTTATTATATTTTGTAAATGTTCCACTTAGGAATGTGACGTGTTAGAGATGGATTCTGTGAATGGTTATATGCTCTGTAATGCTGATTTCGTCCCCATTCAAAGCGTGTATTCGAGTGAGGAGGAGTCCATAAAACATTACAAGCATATTTATAAATTTAAAATTAATGGTGATGTTGTATATGCGAAATAGAAAAGAGATATTAATAATAATAATAATAAATATTCTATGGTTTCTTTGAAGCGGTGAAGGGGTCTGAAGGTGGGTAAAGGGGTCTGAAGGGGGTGGGCGGGGTTAAAAAACAATATCATCATGTTGCATACAATGTTGCAAGGTTGCAAGTTTGCAATGCAATTGCACTCTACCATTTTGTGGCAATACTACTAATTACTTTCAAATTTGACTCCTTAAAATTTAAAGCCATTTTACTTTTAAATTTTTAATGAGAATTGTTATTATTAATCTTTATAAATTCTTACTGTAGTCAAAACAACTCTTTAAGTATATATATATATATATATATATATATATATATATATATATATATATATGTATGTGTGTGTGTGTGTGTGTGTGTGTGTGTGTGTGTTTGTGTTGCCACGGCAAGGGGGCCAAGTATCCCGAGGGCTGTAGTGGTTAATTTGCCTGTTATGCGCAACGGTTATTTTTATCAACGTGTCTCTTCCTCATGGTGGAAATGTGTACCACACTCAGCTTTCCTCTTTCACTAATGTCCCTTTCAGTCTGTCTCACTGAATCGATATAATTTTCAGTTTACACTTACTTGATCAGTGTACAGTCGAGTATCACTTACGTTCTTCATTTTGAGTGCAATTTTAATTTTGATCGGTAATTGCCCCCCAAAGTCTGAATTCCTGCAGAGTTTCATTCAGAACATCGATGACTTTTATACTCCGCATCCAGCTTCCACGTTTAAAAACAAAGCACATCAAATAACTGAGAGAATGTAATTTAGACACGTTTGGTTCCAAGCTTCACTGTACAGTGTATTTATTACAAGGAAAATGTCTTTCAGTTCCAGGTTTAATTCACAGATATACCCACAAAAATACGACGGCCGGAGTTTTAAAACTACGAAGTTATACGAAGTATTTCAAAAGTTTTTACAAAAATTGATCAGTAAAATTGTCACAAAATTCCTTCCATAAATTCAAAGCAAAAAACAACTGGCGTTTAACAAGCTTAGACAAAATTTCGAAGATACACACCAAAACACTTAACTTATTTAAGTGAGTATAGAAAAATTGCATATGGGAATTTGAGAACTATTTATAGGAAAAGGGGCGTGTCAACCCAAAGAGTGTTTACAAGATTTCCCCCACCCAATAAAACTGTGCTTGAGTTTATATATCCAAAAATCTTGGGTGGAGTCAACCAAATATGGCTGTTTTAAAGGTGGGGTTTCCCCTCCTATTAACCACTCACCATCCAAACGGACAGCTATATTTAAAGTGATTGGTTTTCCTTCAAAGAGGGCTGTTTCTTTGATCCAGCAAAGGCTCCGACAGGAGGTATAGTGTTACAAAAAATCTTAGATAAGGAATTCTATGATTTGACAGAACATTTTAAAACAAAGTACCGAATGAAGGGTTGCAGACTGATTTGAAAAAAAAAAAATCATCGATAGCGCGATTGAGTTTCGACGGCCCCGACAAATAAGTTACCACTTAGATGTCATGTCACCCCCATCATGAAAGCGATAGTTTCTCCGCGCTCTTAGGATCGCTCGTCCGCAATACATGGATGTCGAGTTAGAAAAATTCAACAGTATTAGAAGTGATTTGTGTTACAAACCTGCTTTTTTGGAATCTTGTCTTATCAAGGCAAAACGAACTTTCTATCGTGCGAAAAATAACCCTCGCACTTTGTCAAAGAATATTTTTGTACTTCCATTTTTCCCAAGCTTTTTAGGCATTGCTAATGTACTTAAACTTTTGAACTTTAATGTAGTATTTTCATATGACAATATTGTGAAAAATATCATAGTAAAGAATAGTCCTACCAATAATTCAGGCATTATCTATAAAATTGGTTGTAACCAATGTGATTCCTTTTACAGTGAACAGACGGGAAAGGATTTGAACACGCGTGTAAAAGAGCATCAATATTGTTAATAGAAATATTCTTGAGTCTGCCATTATTCAACTTACAAATAATTTCAACATTAGCCAGAGCCTTATTTCGCTTGATCCTGTTGTTTTGAATTCGTTCAGAACGGATTTAGACAAGAAGGGCAAAGTGCTAAAACTCTCGCAGCTTTTCCATATAAATTTGTATGTTCCTCCTACAATTTTTTGTTCACCAATCACATTATTCTTTTATTTTAATTTTTTCTTTGTGACCTTTATATAGTCTCGAGCTTGTTATTAATTTCAGTGTTCCTGAGGATGCCATTAGACGAAAGCGCTTGAGTACCATTTCGTGTCTTCTTTTTCTTTCGTGGTTATTTTCATCATATATATCGATCCATCCATCGTGTTTTCCCTATCAGGCAGGTCCAACTCATATATCCCGCCAAAGTGTTATATCCTGAGCTATCCTTTTCATCTCATGGTAGCTCCTGTCTGCCTTCAAATCATCCAGCATTGCTTTCCTTTTCCTTCCCCTCGGCCTTCTACCTTCATATCTACCCTCTATCATCTCCTTCAACAATCCTTTTCCTCTCAACACATGTCCGATCCATTTCTTCTGTCTTTCTCTTATCACCTTAATGAGTCTTCTTTCCTCCCTCACCTGTTGCAGTACTTCCTTATTACTTTGGTGTTCCCTCCAGCTTATCTTTAGCATTCTTCTCCAAATCCACATTTCAAAACTTTCCAGGAGTTTCTTTTCAGTTGTTTTCAGTGGGCATGTTCCTGCTCCATACAGTGCCACACTCCATATCAAGCTTTTTACTAACCTTTTCTTCAGTTTCAGTTGAGTTTACCTGTAAGTAGTCTTTTCTCTCACTCAAAAGCTACCTTACCCATACCAATTCTAGATCTTACTTCCTTATTGCAATCTCCATTATTGGTTAATGAACTTCCCAGATATTTAAACTGCTCAGCTTCTTCTAAGGCCCAATTTCCTATTGTTAGGTTCGTTTGTACTCCTTTCCTTCTCGCAATTTTCATTACCTTTGTCTTGGTCTCATTAATTCTCATTCCGAATTCTTCCACCGTTGTTGTCAAGCTATTGACCATTCTTTGCAATCCTTCCTCAGTACTACAAACAAATGCCTTGTCATCTGCAAACCTTACAGATCTGACTAGTTTACCTCCCACTCTGATCCCTCTTCCAAGTCTGAGAGTGCTTCTATTATCATTGCTTCCGCATAGATGTTAAATAACAGGGGGGACAGGGAGCATCCTTGGCTGACCCCTCCCCCAACCAATCCAGGCTCCGATTCTTCTGCAATTCTAACATTCACTCTGCTCAAGATATAGATTTTTTATCAGCCTACGGTCCCTCCAAGCAGCACATATATATATATATATATATATATATATATATATATATATATATATAGAGAGAGAGAGAGAGAGAGAGAGAGAGAGAGAGAGAGAGAGAGAGAGAGAGTGTATATATATACAGAGAGAGAGAGAGAGAGGGAGAGAGAGAGAGAGAAAAGCATATACAGAAAGATTTATGACAGCGAATATAGTAATATTTATGTACATATTTATCTGACTCTAATTTTAAAAAAATTACTTCGCTTTAAATTTACTTTTAATGGAAAATAGAATGCCCAAAGCAGTAATTTTTTTCACATGAAATAAATTAGGTCACGGTTAAATCTACAGATAAACATCATTTTGAAGATTAGAGAAGACCTATGAGAGACGCTGAGAAAATGAGTCTACAATCATAATGCAATCAATCAAACATCTTGTCAACTCATCTATAAGCAAAGAAAACAATCCAGTCATAAACCAATCAAAGCGATTGTGTAGAGTAACAATTCCAGTGTAAATAAAAAATGTAGCGCAATACAAACAACAAACAAAAATTGTTTGTTCTTCTACAAGAAAAGGTTTGATACGCAGAGTTACATCCACTGCAAGAAATATAACAATGAATATTTGCAATTTGGAGCAGCTACGTTTTTTATCTTGTTTTATACACATACAGTAAGTGTCAGTTTCTGTTTTTTTTGGAGAAAGTAAACATACAGTGTGTGTGTATATATATATATACACACACACACACACACACACACACACACACACACACATATATATATATATATATGAAAATTATTTCACGAAAGTAACACGTGAAAAATATTTATGACGAATAAAACCACGAAGGAAAGGAAACACAGAGTGGTGCTCAAGCGCTTTCGTCTAATGACATCCTCAGGAACACTAAAGTACATAAAGAGTTCAAGACTATATATAGGTTACAAAAAAAAGTGTATATATATATATAGTATAGAAATAAGAAATTGTGGGAGGAGCATACACATTTGTAAGGAAAACTCCCAATTTTAGCACTTTGCTCGAATTCAACACAAGCTCAAATGAATTGCTTACAACCAGTTTTATAGATAATACCTAAATGATATATAGGTCACGAAAATTATATAAAAATAGAAGAACAATTAAAGAAATAAAATAAAAATAAATTTAAAAATATAAAAATTGTAAGAGGAGCATACAAATTCAAGCTCAAATGGATTATTTATAACCTATTTTATGGATAATGCCTAAATAATATATGTCACAAAAAAAATAAAAATAAAGAAATAAAAATAAAAGTGAATTGAAAAATAAAAATAAAAATAAAAATAAAAATTGTAAGAGGAGCATACAAATTTATAAGGGAAGAATTACCAAAGATTTAGCACTCTGCCCTTCTTGTTTAAATCCCTTCTGAACGAATTCAAAACAACAGGATCGAGTTGGAAGAGACCTTTGCTCATGTTAAAGTTATTTGTAATTTGAATAAAAGCAGACTCAAGAATATTTCTATTAGCAATGTTGCCAGAATGAAACAAAACTGAAGCATTATTCCAATCAATACAATGGGATGATTCTGACAAATGGACAAAAAGAGCACTGGACGACTGTCCCGTTCTAACGGAATATTGATGCTGTTTTACACGCGTGTGCAAATCCTTTCCCGTCAGACCTATGAAAAAGGAATCACATTGTTTACAACCAGTTTTATAAATAATGCCTGAATTATTGGTAGGGCTATTTTTTACTGATATTTTTCACTAAATTAATATCCAAATTAATTAATATCCAAAAGTTTAAGTACATTGGCAATGCCTAAAAAGCCCGGGAAAAATGGAAGTACTAAAATATTCTTTGACAAAGTGCGAAAGTTATTATTCGCACGATAGAAGGTTCGTTTTGCCTTGTTAAGACAAGATTCCAGAAACGCAGGTGGGTAGCACAGATCACTTCCAATACCGTTGATTTTTTCTAATTCGGCATCGATGTATTCCGAACTGGCGATCCTTAGAGCGCGGAGAAACATTGAGGAAAATATGGCCTTCTTAATGGGGGTGTCATGTCCAGAGTAAAAGTGCACGTAGGAAAAATTGTTTGTTATTTTCCGATAGATACTGAATTTAAAACCTGGGCTTTCCCGATGTAAATGTGTATGCTCCTCCCACAATTTCTTATTTCTATACTATATATATAGATATACTTTTTTTTTTTGTAACCTATATATAGTCTTGAACTCTTTATGTACTTTAGTGTTCTTAAGGATGTCATTAGACGAAAGCGCTTGAGCACCACTCTGTGTTTCCTTTCCTTCGTGATTTTATTCATCATATATATATATATGTGTCTGTGTATATATATATATATATATACACACACACATATATATATATATATATACACACACATATATATATATATATATGTATATATATACACACCGCGTTTCGTATAACAGGCGCAATCGAGACGGAAGACTATGGCACATCAAAACGTGTTGTGCTACGTCGTAGCCAATGTTGTAACACCGCTTCCCGTTGACCAGCGAAGTTAAACGACATTGAGAAGGATAGTGGTTGGCTGGGAGATCGTCCTATGCGTCCATCCTATGTAGTGGTTCGGATGTTGCATAGGAGGTTAAACAACTTCATTATTACATTTAATCAAAACGTGTTTCCTTACTTTTTTTCCTCTCTTTTTCTCTCTTGGCTACGACGTAGCCAATGTCGTAACACCGCTTCCCGTTGATCAGCGAAGTTAAGCGACATTGGGTTTGGGTAGTAGTTGGATGGGAGACCGTCCTCCCCGTCCAGATTATGTAGCGACCCGTGGTTCGGTCCCACGTAAAGCTGTAGGTCCCCTCCGTCATATGACCTTAGATGTTGCGGAGGAGGTTAAACAATCTCAGTCATTATTATTATCTGTCTCTCTCTATATATATATATGTGTATATATATATATATATATATATTGTGTGTATGTATATATATATATATATTGTATATATATATGTATATATATATATGTGTGTGTGTGTTGCGAATTACATTTGTAATTATGGTTCCTTGTTTATACATCATATAGCGAAAAAAGAAATCTGGAAATCATATATTTTCAACGTTTTCATATATATATACATATATATATATATATATATATATATAGAGAGAGAGAGAGAGTAGTCGAAATAACACTCACTTTGGAAGAAACTGTTTGTTATTTAAAATTCTAATTTAAGATCAATAATAAACAGATTTAAAACGATGAAATCCGATGAAGAAACAGAATGTATAGTTTTCACAAATCAAATCAGATTTCAGGTTTATATAAATAGGAGAGAAAATAGTTTTGATTTAAACTGAATCGTCTTTCATCTTGATGATATTTTCGAAATTCATTTCAATTTGTTCATTAAAGTTGAGAAACTATTTTGATTGAGGACGTTATTACAAGAGTAAGTTTGAAAATAAGGTTTTAATAATAATTCGAACTTCTACTGAAGGTAATTTTCGGATCGCCTGAAGATCAGGGCCCCCAGCCTTCTCCAGTTAGCCTTATAAGGCTAACTAACGAAAAGATCACGACCTAACCTAACCAATCGTTAGGTCAACTGTACGCCTTGACGACTGGTTAGGTTGGTCGTGATATTTTCGTTAGTTAGCCTTATAAAGCTAACTAAAGAAGGCTGGGGGACCTTGATCTTCCTTCAGGTGATCCCAATTTTCTAATGATTTTACATTTTCATATTTTACACTTTCTCTCTATTATTTCTGAACATTTGATTTGAACAGAGTTGTTGGTTTGGTAAAACTTGCTTCAACCATTGAGGAAGATCGTTGTGCATCATTTTTAAGCTTAAATTACGAGTCATTATTTTGTAGGCATGTTTAACAACCCTAATTTATTTTAAAGCCATTTTCTGGGTTTTTTCATATTCGCGTACTGCATTTTCAGCAAATTTTTATACCACTGAACAGTGGCGGTCCTAGCTTACATGACGCCCTGGGCGAACCTCACCTTCAGCGCCCCCCCCCCCTGTTCGCCAACACACACATTCGAATCCCCCCAAAATAAAGGACAGACATAACTCTTTCACAAAATAACTTTTTATTGGACTAATTGTTGGAACTTCAGAACCAAAACAAAGACTCAAATTTCTGAATTTTACAAATCCTTCATCACGTAAATAGAATAACTCACTTAAGAGAATGTAATTATGATACTATGAACAGGAAAAATACAAATTAAATTGCACAACTGCCATAAATAAACTAGAGAATCAAATTTCTAAATTGTACAAATGCTCTATCACATAAATAGAATAAGACACTTAAGAGAGGGTAATTATTATGCTACACTTTGAACAAGAAACAAAATAAATTGCACCACAGCACAACTGCCATCTAAAGCCTGACTCTTCTTACCTTCCTTGATGCAAAATCATTGATCTTTTATTATTTATTTTATTTTATTTTTTATTTTTATTTATTTCTTTATTTATTTATTCTTATTTTTATTTTTATTTTTTTTGCAGGCGCTCATGCCGCCCCTCCACAAATGCCGCCCTGTGCGGCTGCCCATATTGCCCATATGAGGAACCGCCACTGCCACTGAACATGAAAAAGCAGAATAGATGCGTACCTACGGTACCACGGATCCGGACAAAAGCCCCCTAGGACAAAAGCCCCCTAGGACAAAAGCCCCCTGGACAAATTGCTGGGTAGGGCAAGTCAGGTGTCACATCTAATCTGAAAAGATCAGAAGATATTTAGGAGCTATTGAAGAATAGGGACCCCAGCCTTCTTTAGTTAGGCTTAAAAGGCTAACTAACGAAAATATCACGACCTAACCTAACCAATCGTTAGGGTAACTGTACGCCCTTGACGATTGGTTAGGTTAGGTCATGATATTTTCGTTAGTTAGCCTTATAAAGCTAACGGATCATGTCAAGAATAGCGAACCCAACACCTGCAGGGTTCGCTATTCTTGACAAGGGAATTTTTGGGTTCGCTATTCTTGACATGGTAAAATTGGGTTCGCTATTCTTGACATGGGAAGTCCTCAAGGACGTTTTCATAACTTCAGACGGTAGGTTTATGTTTCCCAATTTTAAGTAATTAGTTAAGGACGTATTAAATGCTTTTATATTAGTCTTTTTTTATTTAACCAAACTAGCACGACTTAACCTAACCAATCGTCAATGCCGTACAGTATAAAGAATCCTCTTCTCTTAATATATAAAAATAAATAAATAAAAAAAAATTTATTGTTTTTTATTTATTTTTTTAGGTTAATTGTACGCCCTTGACGATTGGTTAGATTAAGTCGTGATAGTTTGGTTAATTTTTGCTACCCGCGACCCGCACGAAGGGCGGGTCTTAGACTAGTTGTAACATAAGAGAAACTTTTGGGTTCGCTATTCTTGACAAGGGAATTTTTGGGTTCGCTATTCTTGACATGGTAAAATTGGGTTCGCTAAAGAAGGCTGGGGGTCCCTATTCTTCAATAACTCCGATATTTAGGTGAAATAACCAATATTAACCTGTTATGTTAATTGAATGCCCAGTTCGGTCAACTGAATGCCCAGTTAGGTCAACTGAATGCCCAGTTAGGTCAACTGAATGCCCGGTTAGGTCAACTGTACGCCCTTGATGATTGGTTAGGTTAAGTTGTGATATTTTCGTTAGTTTAAACGAAAATGACGAGAGCCAAAATACATAAACTATAAACTATAAATATAAACTAAACTATAAACTATAAACTATAAACATAAACTGTAAATAATAAACAATGAAAATAATGATTAAAAAAAATTTTCTTATTATTTTTCCTAGGGGGCTTTTGTCCTATAGGGCTTTTGTCCTACACTCACGGTACCAAGACAGTAACACATCTGACTTATTCTCAAAAGCTCATTTTCACATTTTCATGCTAAATTTGTGTTTTATACAGAGCAAGTGTAGTTTACGTCCCCCTGACGCAAAAGGGGACACAAACTACACTATGTCAAAGTTGGGGAACGTAAATTACACTAGGATGTTTTGGAGACATTTTTTAAATGAATCCATCAAATAAAACGTTAAAACTAACGAAAATATTACGACTTAACATAACCAATCGTCAATATATATATATATATATATATATATATGTGTGTGTGTGTGTGTGTGTGTACAGGATAAATTGACGATTGGTTAGGTTAAGTCGTAATATTTTCGTTAGTTTTAACGTTTTATTTGATTAGGTATACGCGGACAAAGTTGGGGAACGCAAACTACACTAGGCACCACAGGGGGTCGTAAATTACACTTGCTCCTTTTATACTAATTAGAGTCCATTTTCCCTTATTTCTAGACACACTATTAATATTTTTTATTTACATTTTTTGTTTCCAAAAATAGCGTCAAGCTTTTCAGAAACCTGCAAGTGGGTCACTATTTCAAATTTTTTGTTGATTTATGAATGTAAAGCTTGTGCCCTATACGTATGCAGTATAAGAATTTGTTCTGTTATCATAACGAATTGAAACTTTAGATATTCATCTCAGTGCTTTTTATTATGTATTTTCTATTTCTTTCATCTTGCTTCACTGAAGAAGTTTACCATCGTCTGCATACACAAATATAGAGTATTTGCTCGTACTAATCAAAGCTATTTAAAAAAAAGAGAGAAAACAAAGTTATTTCGTGAGAAATAACGCATTGGATTAGTTTACATACTGAAACAAATGCTTTAATTTTGAATAAGTCGTTTGTATAAGAAGATATTTGAATATATTGCTTCAGAGCAGATCTAATTAGTATTATTTTGAATTTCTTATTATGTTGATTAATTATCACAGGTGGTAATCAGTGGTCAAAAGTACTATTGTTCTTCGTGTCATTTAAAAAATGTTCAGTTTCTGTCTGACTTTGTAATCTAATTTTTACTGGAATACTCTATCTTTCTACGAGTAGAAAATTTTAAAAAAAAATGTTGAAAATTTTGACAGTAATAGGAATATGCGTCATATCTAGAACCCGGATGTTCAGGCATAATGCCTTAAATGCCTATTTTTGCCTTTTTTAGGGATTTTGGGGCGAAAATGCCTATTTCATAATTTAAGCGCCAAATGTGCCTATTTTAAATATTTTCTGAAATAAGATACTGAAATAAACATTTAGATTAATAGTGTTTTGTTTTGTTGGCAACATCTGGCAGCTGAAAAGCCATACTAGTACAACACAAGATTCTCAGTCGTAACCTAAACGTCAGTGAATACACGTCGCAATGCCTAAAGTCAGTGCATCTTCAAGTGAGAAGTTAACTAATCTTGTCAGGGAGTTTGGAAGTGATGTTTTTTCCACCGATGGCTCTGTCTTATTTTGCAAGATATGCGAAAAATCCGTAAACTTTGACCAAAAGTACTCTGTCTCTCAACATATACAGACTGCTAAACACAAATCTGCTGCTGAGAAAGGTAAAAAACAGGAAACATGTCTTTTAACTACATTTGCTTCATCTTCAAGCCGCCAATCCATTTTTTCGATGAATTTATGTAAAGCGTTTATTGATGCGGGAATTCCATTGTGGAAATTAGAGAACAAGTCGCTAAGGTATTTTTTAGAGAAGTATACGAAGGAAACTATCCCAAGTGAGTCTACCTAAAGGAAGAATTATGTCGACACTCACTATAACTACATTATGCAAAAAATTAGAGATGGAGTTAAGGATTACAAAATATGGATTTCAAATAGATGAAACAACTGATAATGTGGGAAGGTATGTTGCTAACGTGATTATCGGAACCATGGAAGTTAGTCAGCCATCAAAAATATACTTGCTAACATGTGAGGAGCTTGAAAAATCGAACAGTACAACTATCGCGCAACTCTTTACAACGTCACTTACCTTGCTTTGGCCAGAGGGAATCAAACACGAAAGTGTTGTTTTGTTCGTTACTGATGCAGCTCCTTATATGAAAAA